>LOEQ01000014.1:713436-728449 GCA_001685075.1 Bramus lutescens
GCTACCTCCCAGCTCTCCCCCAGCTCTCCCCCAGCTCTCCCAGACCCTCAACCCTTGGCCCACCCTGCCAATCACAGGCAGCAGTCCCAGAGATTGCCCAAAGCAATTTTTTTAAAACCAGGATTGACAAGGCAACACAGGGGCAAAGTTGTAATGTTTTATTTTGGCATAAGTTTAATATGTAGCAGATGGCTCAAGGAATTTCTGTTTTTTAAATCTAGCTTTCCCAGGATGAGACTTTTCACTTTTATGTTTGGAGTAGCTTAGGGAACAGAGGCTTTCCTGGCAGCGCTGGTGTGTTCACTGCTCAGGGAAGTCCTGAGGCACGCTATCTGAGACCCTGACCAGGCTTGCCAACTGTCCAGCGATGGCCTTTCACCCTTCACTCACTGTTTTCAGTTGTTAGGCCTCGCAGTCTCCCTGAAGCCACAGTGCCCAGCCTTTGCCTCTCTTGATTTTCAGGCTGTTGAGTTGGTTCCTTGTCCCCTGGTAGATTGGTTTGGTGTTTCCTTATGCTCTGCCTGCCTCAGACTACAGTGTGCATCCCAGCATCTGTGCCCACTGTGCTCTTGGTCAAGGTGCTGTGCTGGCCTCTTAAGACCCCCTCAAGAGAAGTGATTGGTGCTTCATGATTAGCTGAATCCTTTATGGGGGAGACCTTTGGAATATGGATCTTCATTTATCATCTCCCTCCTCATCTGAATTTTACCACTGGAGTTTTCAGCCTCATTTCCTGTCATTCTGCAGGGGTAGCTTTGTCTTTTTCCTGACAGCATGTCTGTTTGTTGATTCATGAATTGAACTCTTGTTACAATCTCATCATCTAATAAGCCTGTGTTAGATTCCATTTCTCTCATCATACTTGTTGCTTACGTTTTTACAGATTTTTAGCTGCATTAATTTTGAAGAATAAGAACATGGGGTCCTTGTTCTACAACTGTTAAATTTTGTTTGACTTTACACTGGCTGGAGTGTGGCATTGGCCCAGGGCAGTCACTTGGAACACAAAACAGCACACAAACCACAGAAAAGAGACATTCAGTAGAGAGCTGTGTGTTGAGAACAGGGAGGATTGGGCAGTCAGGAATTTTGCAAACACTATTTCATGACCAGGTGACAATACTTCACTTGATACTGACACACCCACACCCTGTTCTTGAACTAATGACCTAGACTGGAAGACAGCATTTGAGATCTTTGCAAAAGAAGAAAAAAACCCCTTTTTTTCTTATTTTTGTTCTTGACTATGCTGAATTNCGCTTTAAAAGGTGGCACATACTCGGAGGCCTTGATGCATTTGTTTTGTGATCCTACAACTGCTGTTTACTAACTTTTACTAAGGAGCATCGGACAAACACTGGAGGCCCTTTCAGGGGGTCGTTATTTACTGCCTGTACCACATTTCCCAGCAGAGGGTCTGCTTTCCTGAATTTTCCTACCTGAGAGGTTGGAAAAATAGTTGCTCTTCGTAGAGGAGGCTTGTACTATGTGTAGTCTTCATTTGGAGAATCAGAGACCTTGTTTGACAGTTGTAATTTTGTGTATATCCTAGCCCTCACCCTTTGCAAATATGATATTAACCTCAGGCAGAGGCATCTATCTGCTTGCTGAAGAAAATGCAGACTTTTTAAAAATTATTTGAATAATATTTATATATGTGGACGTTGGTGTGATGGCACAAATGTGGAGGTGAAAGGGTGCCTTTGTGGAGTTGGTTTTCTCCTACCTTTTTGGGGATTGAACTCAGGAGGTTGGGCTTGCAGGATGAGAGTCTTTACCTGGGGAGCCATCTTGTGGACCCAGAAACAATCTTTCTAGAAGGTGATTTCCACTGTTCATCTTTTGCCTGCCCTTGTGCTGGGAATGAAACCCAGTGCCTTGCCTGTGGCAGGCAAGTGCTCTGCTACTAACCTCTAGCTCCAGCTACCACTGTTCATTTTAGGAATCCGGTCTGGAACTCTCATACGATTTATGTTATAAAGGCAGATTCTGGAGATTTCCCATATTTTCTTTCTACATTTATGTCACCTGTGAAACTTACTATCTTTTAAAATCCCTTAATCCTGCCTACTTTATCACCACCCCTGCCACGTAAAGTTTCAGTTCAAAATTGTGTATCTACGCACACCCTTGTGAGCAGAATATGCATGTCATAACACAGTCTACTTGACTGTCTACTAGATATTTGCCTGAAGGAGGTTCCATCGATGGCTGACAGCCTATATAACATCCGGCTTCTGAGGGAGTTTTCCAATGAACATCTGAACAAGTGTTTCTATCTCACCCTGGAGGACATGCTGTACGCTCCCCTAGTGCTGAAGGTAAAGCTACCATCAGACATGTGCTTAAAACCAGCTGCTTTTGAGCAGGTCCTTACTGTGTCTGGGTTGTTGTGTTTTGTTTTAGCCGAACGTTATGGTTTTTATTGCTGAGCTCTTCTGGTGGTTTGAGAACGTCAAACCAGATTTCGTACAGCCCCGAGATATTCAAGAACTGAAGGATGGTGAGTGGTGACTGAGTGATCATAGCCGTTTTCTTGAAAGCCCAGAGGATTGAGGAGCCCATATAACTATAAAGGCCAAGGTGCCCTTTCTGTCAGTGCTTTCCCAGGCCAAAAGCCCAAGCTTGCCTTTCCTGTCTGTTCATGTTCTAGTCTGTGTTGTCTTTAAATTAGATATTTGTAACAGTCTTCGAGGGTCAGCCTCTGGCCTCACCTGTTAAAACCAATTTTGAGAAGTTTGGTTTTAAGTAGAAGTTGGGTTGTTTTCATGGTTATAAAAGCTATAGGTTTTCTGTTTCCTGCTGATACTGTAACTATAAATAATAGATGTATTTCTGTGCAATTGTCATTTCTGCAGCTAAAGCAGTGTTGCAGCAGAAGAGCAGCCGGCCTCCTGTCCCCATTTCCAACGCAACCAAACGTAGTTTCCTGGGTAGCCCTGCTGCCATGAGCCCCGCTGACCTGCCACCACCCACTCAGCTTCTCTCTGAAGGCAGCCATCGGTACCACCTCCACTCGGAGGAGCCCGAGTGTCTGTGAGTCTGTCATACTGCTTTTGGGGTCAGTTTGCCATACTGTTTTCCTTCTTATATGGTAGCCTGAGAAACCAAAACTATTTGTTGAAGTAGGTAATGCGGAAAGTACCTGAGTATCTTCTGCAGCTGGCTGTCCTTGCAGCTGGCTGTTCTCCTGTCTGTTCCAGGGTTTTAAAATAAGAGTATTCATGTAATATTAATCAATACAGTTTAAATACATTAAACTGTAGTATAAAAAGGAGATTTCTCAGCTGGGTGGTGGTGGTGCACACCTTTAATCCAGCACTCTGTACATTCGAGGCCAGCCTGGTCTACAGATCAAGTTTCAGGACAATCAAGACTTTAACAGAGAAACCCTATCTCGCGGGGAAAAAGGAGTTTTCTGCGTTGTCTCTTCACAGTGATACAGCTTCACAAGTGGTCTAATGAGAAGAGACTGAGCAACAGTCCAAATGTGCTCTGAAATGTAATCTGATTGAAGACGCTCACCTGTGATCAATACTGGTTCATCTGCTTCAGTGAGCAACAGCTTTGACAGTAAAATGGAACTCTTGAGTTTTTTGAGAACTGATTTTGTCATTAAGACTTAGAATTCAGCTGACTGGATCCAGGTTGATTGGCTACAACCAGGTCAATGGGCATGTGGGATGAGGATGAGAGAGCTCTTTTCAGAGGGGTTTTGAGCCTCTTGTATGGAAGGAGAGGCTGAGAGAGTATTTTCAAATGGAAACATAGTTTTAAAATGTGGAGCATGAATTGAGATTTTAAGCTGAAAACAATACTCAGAAGTGATTTTGAATGGCTGGTTAGACACATGTTGGAAAGGACCTCAGCTTTCTGACATCGGCACTAAGGATGCTAGAGGGTTGGACCAGGAAGAGAGTGTTCAGAGGGCACGAAGTCTGTCAGGTGGTGCTGGGAGTGTTAAGGCTGAGACTCACTGACAAGATCAGATCTTTGGAGCAGAAATGGAATGCTGTGTGTGGCTCAGAGCCCATGGGTACAGATGGTGGCTGAGATGTGACAGCTTCTCAAGGACAGAGCTACACAGCCGTGTGGCTCCTTATGTGAGTACCTGGGTATTCTTGCTGCAGTCCTTGCATCCAGTCCCGGTTCTGGATCTTTATGGTCAGATCTAGTACATGCAGCTTGTATGTGTGCATGGAAGTTGGTTAAAGCAGCATTGGTATCACATGTGCACTGGCTCAGCGACCTTCTCTACCTAACAGTGACTGTGAAGTTTTCTTATTCATCCGTCTCTTCCCTTGAGTAGCTGTACACTGTTATACATTCTGGTTCTATTCTGTTTGGTTTTTGCTGGTTGTTGTGCTATGGGTGGCTCTAGGTTTGTAATCTTTACCCTCTGCCAGGAAGTCTTCCCCTGCCTCTGCTGGGCTCCTCTGGGTTCCCTGTGCCTTTCACCCTTTCTGTGCAGTTTGCCCCTTTTGTCTCCTTGTCTACCTTGTGTCTCCTCCATCTCTGAAGAACCTTTCCCTGTCTTTGTCTTTTGGGCTTAAACATATAGTAACTACAGCCCTGGGTATGCCTCTGTGATTCCTGCCCACACTTTATTACTGTCCCTTAGCCAAGTTCTTCCCCAAAGTGAAATAGCAAAATAGCTACCCTGCAGTGTAAGTGTGTTTCCTGTTGGGCCAGCTAGTGCCAGCCCCCATGGTTGGGTGTCAGGCTACTGTAGCTGCATGGGACAGTACTCACCTGGTCGGTGCTTGTGCAGCACACATTGGTCTCTTGTGAGTGAGTGTCCTTATGGCCACAGCCATGAATCTTCTTTTATTCAACCTGTGATTGAAGAAGTAGAAAAGGTGTGAATAGTTGTGGATTTTATGTGTCTGTGTCCATGTTCTGTAAAATGTGAGTATGTTCTCCCGGCTCTGTGGGAGTGCCCTACTTGCCCATGTAGGCTCATGCTCATACTCAGCACTTTCAGTTAGTTTGTATAGTGGAATCATCTTTGTGGTCTTTCTGTTTACTTTTGTGTTTTAGAGACAGGGTCTCACTATATAGCCTTAGATGGCTTAGAACTTGCCATGTAGATCAGGCTGGCCAAGAATTCAGAGATCTGACTGCCTGTGTCTCCCAAGTGCTGGGATTAAAGGTATGTGCTACTACCGCCTAGCTTGTAAGTATGACATTTTCATACATACATATGCGTTGTCCCTACCCCAACCCCTGTCCCCTTGCTGGTCTCTTTTGTGGTAGTCACCTGAGTTTTTATGTCAAATGCTGCAACCAGAAGTTGTATGATCTCTGTTTGCAGCTTTGGGATTTGTGAATGTTTGTGTTTGTGCACATGTATGTATGTACCTGTGCAAGGAGAACAGAGGTTGATGTTGGTGTTTTTCTTGATCACACTATCTTTTGAGATAGGTCTCTCATTGAACCCAGAGCTCACTGATTTGGCTAGACTAACTGGTCAACAAGCCTCTCTAGTGCAAGGATTACAGATACATGTTGTTCTGCCTGGCTTTTTTATGTGGGTACTGGAAGTTGAACTTGCATGGCAAACACTTTACCAACTGAGCTGTCTCTCCAGTCCAATTTTGAAATTTTTATCTCAGATTCAAAACTTCCTTGGTTTTCTTTTGGTTCAGTTTTATGGGAACTGTTTTCTCAGAGAAACCTGCTGTTTGCTCCCAGCTTAGTACAAGTTTATAATGGTTTCTGTTACTTGTATGTGTTTGCCTTTTACTTTCACATTGATTGTGTATATTAATTTGTGTATGTGTGTGTATTTATGATTACACACATACCATAGCATCCATATGGAAGTCAGGACAACTTATAGGAGTAAGTTCTCTCCTTCTACTATATGCGATCTAGCAATAGAATTTAGGCTGTCAGGTTTTCTCTGCCAGTGCCCTGCTCTGCTGAGCCATCTTGCCACCCTCTGCCTTTGCTTTAGAACTTGAAGAAGTTTGATAAACTCATTATTTTCTCTGAATTATTTTTATTTAGTGGGAAAGGAGCTTCCACATTTAGTCCATCCCATCCTTTGTTGCCACTGAGGCAGAAACAGCAAAAAGTGTCACAGGCAGAGGACGTCCCCGGTGAGAGCATGATTCTCTTCTATTTTCTCTTTTGATACTTTTTACTTTCATAGTTTAGTAAAATAATATTACTCAAAATTGAATTATCTTGATATAATGTGTATCCATTTTAGTTAATAATAGCAGGAAATTTTTTTCTGATGTTAATATATACATATATATTTTAAAGATTTATTTATTTATTTTATGTATGAGTCACTCTGCCTGCATGTATACCTGCATGCCAGAAGAGGGCATCAGATCCCATTATAGATGGTTGTGAGCTACCATGTGGTTGCTGGGAATTGAACCCAGGACCTTTGGAAGAGCATCCAGCCCTAGCAGGATAAATTTTAGTTTGTATTGCTACAGCTCAGAATTTATAGTCTTGTGGTATAAATGTCATTTCAAATCTGCTAAGTTCTGCCCAGCATCCTGAGCACTCTGCACTGACTACACTGTTCTTCACTTACTGGAGTAGCTGGAAGTCTCACTCTTCTGGTTATCTGCTTTCCTGAGTGCCCTTGTGGACTGAGTTAGGGTTCATTACCCAGAGAAATGGCTGTTACATTAAAAGAATTTACAAGTGGTACAGAGTTGGTCCCTTAACATTGACTGTGTTTGTTTCCTCCAAACTACAGATCAGCGACACAGATCGAATTCTCTAACTCGGGTTGATGGTCAGCCACGAGGTGTAGCAGTAGCATGGCCAGATAAAAAAAACAGGTGAGTAACTTGGAACTGTTTCTAATTAGGTGTTCTTTAGACCAAGCCACAGTTCTCAGATGTGTTTCAGGGACCCTTAAAGATTTGCCAAGCTGCTTCAGGGAGCTGGCACCCAGTGTTTTTGTAGCAGTGCCAGTATATGCTTGCTCTATTCTGTGCTTGACCTCTCCTATGAGCCACTATGTACTTGCAGAGTGGCTCTGTGATTTGTGATGTCCCAGCCATAGAGGGAGATGTGAGAGTCTGCCAGGTGTCAGAGAGGTCTGTAGTAGCAGCAGTGTCACCTACACTGTAGCTCTTTCTTATTATTTAAAATACACACACACACACACACACACACACACACACACACGTGTTTTATACATTATTATTTTTCAAGTTTCTTGTTGTGATATTTACTCAGGTTTTAAAAAGTGAGCTTTCATTTGTAGTGTGCTGAGTTTAGTAAATCAAGGATCATTGAAACTTTGTTTACTTTAAAGGGCATATGAAGGAGTGCTGGGAGCAAAATGTTTCTGAGTCATTCACCCACTTGAAGTTGCCTCTGGTGCTCTTTTGCCCTAGAGCATTTATATAAGGCTTCTACATGGAAGATTGGTATTCTCCCTCTCTCTTCATACCTTGAACTCCTCTCCCTCAGGATTTAAACAGTGAGTTTCTCCTCTTGTTTCAGGCCTGTGTCCCAGCCAACACCCTTTGCTCTCCATCATACTGCAAATTGTGATGTGGACCCCAGCTCTGGTGACAGTATCAGCTTGGCCCGCTCTATCAGCAAAGATAGCTTGGCATCCAACATTATCCACCTTACCCCACAGAATCAACCCCATCCTTCAGCTGGAAAGACCAGTGGGAAAAGCCTCCTAAGCAATGTCAACATTGAGGATGAGGAGGAAGAACTTGTGGCCATCATCAGGACAGATGTATCTCCTCATTCCCCAGAGATCCCCAGGACCTCACCTCAGGCCCCAGGCCTGGTAGCAAGTGTCAGGTCTCCCCAGAGACAGGTTGATACTCTGGAGAGTAAGCCTGACGGTTTTTACTTAGAGCCCCTGATGCCAGCAGTACTTCGGCCAGCCAAAGAGAAGCAGATTATCACTAAGGAAGATGAGCTCGGAGAAGGGAGGCCAAGAACCACCATGTCCAAGAGGCCTAGTGAGGGCTCCCAGCCTCTGGTACGGAAGAAAGTGACTGGTAACCATGGCAGTCGTGACCTGAACAGAACTTTCACCCCAATTCCTTGTTCAGAATTTGCTGAAAGCATTGATCCTGCAGAGGTAGGACAACAGTCAGCAGAAGCTGCAGGAGAAGGGCAGCCTCTGGCCATGGGTAGATTTGATCCGTTACCTCAGGGACAGACTGCTGATGGCTTCTTCCTCCATGTAGGCAGGGCTGAGGAAGATGAAGGGAGGTGGTATGTTGGCTCACAGAGCCCCAGCTCCCATGACTCAGAACCCTGGACTGTCCTGAGACAGGACTCTGACTCTGATGTGGTAGATGTAGAGGATGCAGAGCAGGATTTCATTGGTGAGGACCATCCTGTGGTTATCCCCAGATACGCTGGTGAGGAAGAATCAGCCAAACTACAAGAGGATATGAAGGTGAAAGAACATGAAGACAAGGATGATGCCAGTGGCCGCTCAAGTCCGTGTCTGAGCACGACCTCTCAGCTCAGCAGCATGTCCATGGCGAGTGGCAGTGTAAAGATGACCAGCTTTGCCGAAAGGAAGCTCCAGCGGCTCAACAGCTGTGAGACCAAGTCCAGCACCAGCAGCTCCCAGAAGACCACCCCAGATGCATCTGAAAGCTGCCCAGCTCCTCTGACGACATGGCGCCAGAAGAGGGAGCAGAGCCCTGGCAGGCACAGCAAGGACCCTGCCAGTCTTCTGGCTTCTGAGCTGGTGCAGCTACACATGCAGCTAGAGGAAAAGCGCAGGGCTATTGAAGCCCAGAAGAAAAAGATGGAGGCGCTGTCTGCGCGGCAGCGTTTGAAACTGGGCAAGGCAGCCTTTCTGCATGTTGTGAAGAAGGGGAAGGCTGATGGTGCCCCACAGCCACTGAGACCCGAACACTTCACTAAGGAGTTCACACAGCACAATGGGGAGGATTTGGATGATGGCACTTGTAAAACTGAAGGATTCCTCGTCAAAGAAGATCAGAGAGATCTTGGTGAGTCTCAGGATGTGGCATTTGTACAGCTGCATAAATCCAGGGACCCAGCTTCTCTGCATGATGGCGAGAAGCACAGAGTTATTTCCACTGCTCTTCTAGAGGACAGTGTCGGCGAGGTAGATGTGAATGAGTGTGACCTGTCTATTGAAAAGCTGAATGAGACCATCAGTACACTGCAGCAGGCTATACTGAAGATCTCCCAGCAGCAGGAGCAACTTCTCATGAAGTCCCCCACAGTGCCAACACCAGTCACTAAAAATAACTGCCAGGACCAAAAGGTAAAGGCCCCAGTCCACTTTGTTGAGCCACTCTCTCCAACTGGTGTGCCTGGCCACCGCAAACCCCCGCGGCTTGGCCAAGGCCGGAACTCCCGTCCGGGAAGGCCAGCTGAATTGAAGGTTCCAAAAGACAGACAGCAGAGTTGTTCCCGGAGCAAAACCCCAACACCCAGTATGGAGACACTCCCACATCCTCGATCTTTGCCCCCAAGCACCCATCCACTGTTGCCCTCCGACCCAGGTGGGGAACCCCCTGAGAAGTGTCTCTTTGACAGTTACAGGCTCCATGATGAGAGCAACCATCGGATATTTGTTCAGTCCTCTTGCAAAGATGCAAACATTGTATCAGAACAGATGAACTTTAAAGAGGGTCTGGATACAAGTGTGAAAGAGGCGGGGCTGAGCTCCTCTGCCATCTCAGGCAAAGAATACACCCTGATGGAAGAGCCGTTGAGGAGCAAGGCCAGCCTCATTGAGGTGGACCTCTCTGACCTGAAGGCCCCTGACGAGGATGGGGAAGTGGTTGGCCATGAAAGCTCAGCAGACCTTGGTGGAGATGGCGACCAGAAGCCTGGTGTTGGTTTCTTCTTCAAGGTGAGTGGTCATGAGGTGTGCTTACATCACCTCGCGTATGAGGGCATCTCAAGAACTCCTGTTCTAAGCTGACTTCATAAAAAGCCAGGGGAGAAACATGTTTGACTTTGTGGGCTACAGAAGCCTCCATCCTGAGGGTCAGATGTTACAGGCAGCACACCCTAGAACCTGATAATTTTCATGAGTCTTGAAATACTTGGTTTTTGGATGACATTTTGGTTATTTTAAATTGTAAAAAGTGCTCAGGACTTGAAAACTGTACAAAGACATCCAGGCCAGATACTACCTGTGTGCTGCAGTTTGCCCACCCCGGCACGGAAGCCTGGCTGCAGAGAAGCTTTACAAATACCTCTGCTTCTCTGCCTACACTTTCTCAGAGGTACAGAGAAGTGTGGGTTCTGGGGTTGCTCTTCTGTCCTAACCATTCTCTTTTCTCCTGACCACGTGGCATAGTCTCAGACTTATAAGACACACATTTTATTGATATTTGTGGTTGTGTGTGTGTGTGTGTGTGTGTGTGTGTGTGTGAGAGAGAGAGAGAGAGACAGAAACAGAGAGCGTGAGGTTGATATTGGGTGTCTTCCTTGATTGTTGTCCACCCTATGTATTAGATGTGATAGGATGAGTTTAGGGTAATATGTCCATAGACCCTTATATACTGAGGTAAGGTGTCTTACAGAATGCAAAGCTTACCATTTTAGTCAGCTTGGCTAGCTAGTTTGCTCCACAAGTTCCCTATCTCTACGTCTCATGTGCTGGGATTACAGGTAGGTTGTCTTTCCTGCCTGACCTTTTTGTGGGTTCTGAGGATCTGAACTCAGATCCTCATGCTTGCCCAGCAAACATTTTCTCTGCTGAGCCATCTCCTCATTCCCACTTGTTCTTTGTATGGTATGAATGCAGTCACATTGGCATTAGCTCAGCTTGTGGAGAAATGTGTGGTTTTGCAGGGAAACTGAATTTGGTGCAGGCCATGTGGAAGGTCGTCTAACCGAGGCCGTTTTGATGGCTTGGACTTCTTTCTCTTTGTGTCACAGTGTATCACATATGTAAAGCTCATTCATTAATTAAGGTGTCAGAGCTGGGTGTGGTAATGCATGCCTGAGTCTGAACCCAGCTTGGTTTGCATGGGGAGGCCAAAACAGGCTACATAGACCCTGTCTCCCTCTCTCCCAAAGAAGTCAGATTTTCTAAGTGTATGTTACAGTCCATACTTGATCAAGGTAAGCCTAGATTGGATAGTTTAAGGGGTTTCTTGTATTGTCACTGACTGTAAATTGATGGGTTTTGTAGGATGAACAGAAAGCAGAAGATGAGCTTGCTAAGAAGAGGGCAGCCTTCCTTCTGAAACAGCAGCGCAAGGCTGAAGAGGCTCGTGCGCGCAAGCAGCAGCTGGAGGCCGAAGTGGAGCTCAAGCGAGATGAAGCCCGGTAACCTCTTCCTCAGCAGCCTCCAGCTGTGTCCACTGGGACAGCATAGCCATGCATATAGATGGTATACAGGGCCAGACTGGCACACCCAAGTTGGGATAGCATCTCACAGCCCCTTCACTCATTTCTCATTCCTGCTCTTGCCACTTACCATTTGCTAGCCATGACAGTACACATCTGCACAGCTGTCATGTCAGATAATTCCTTTGGGTGACCCTTAGTTTTCATAGCAGCCCTATGAGTCCTGTAAGTGTGTAGCACAGGAAATAAGTTGTCTATGGCCCCAGCGCTCTCGAGAGTCTACCAGGTGATGCAGTCCCATCCTACCCTTTCACCACTGTCTCTTGCTCCTACACTCCTAGAGCTCTAGTGATCTGCAGTGGGAACCACAGAGAAGTACCCTGGGGAGAACTGCAGGAGGTGGGGTTGGTAGATTCCTATCTAGGAAGAGTGCCTCTGACCCAGTCTCTTGTGAATCTATTTTGCTCTTAGGCGTAAGGCTGAAGAGGATCGATTACGGAAGGAGGAGGAGAAGGCCCGGCGAGAACTTATTAAACAGGAATACTTGCGGAGGAAGCAGCAGCAAGCCTTGGAGGAGCAAGGACTTGGCAAACCTAAATCGAAGCCTAAAAAGCCTCGGCCAAAGTCAGTTCACCGAGAAGAGTCCTGTAGTGACTCTGGAACCAAGTGTTCCTCCACCCGTAAGCAGCCTCATCCAGCACCCACACTGCATTTGCTGTTTAGTGCTCAGCTTCTCTATCTCATTGTAATTTCTCAAGACCTGTGTGAGGTGGGCAGGGTAATGGGGGATTATCCCTTCAAACAGGCTTAAGAAATTGAGACCAAATGTGATGCTTTGAGATAGCAAGGGGCGTCCAGGGTTTGGGCCAGAGAGTTGGCTGGGTTAGGCAGAGGGAAGCTCCATGCCACAGTGACTTACGGCAGCAGGGATGGGCCTGGTAAAGCTCTTCACAGTCTGCTGCTTTCTTGTCCCTGCAGCTGATAACTTGAGTCGCACACACTCTGGCTCCAGCCTGTCCTTGGCATCTGCAGCAACAACAGAACCTGAGAGTGTTCATTCAGGGGGCACACCTTCTCACCGGTAAGGAGGCCAAGGAGCTATGGCATCTCAATGCACTTGCCAAGAGAAAGAGAGAACCCTCCAGATCCAAGCTGAAGGAGAGATATTTTGTAACCAATTCCACAGTGTTTAGAAGAAATCAAACCTACCTCCCCACCAGGACTTGGCAGCTTCTGTCACATCCCCCCTCATTCTTTCCCCTTGGCCTCCCTGTCACGTGTGCACTTCTTGTTGCACAGGAGTAAGTGAGTGACACCTAGCCCCATCACCCACATACTTCATTGTGTATCTCATACCATCGTACTTGTCAAATCATCATTTTTTCTGATCCCGATCTGTCATCTATTGCCCCCATAAGTAACACCTCTGACGACCATTGCCCAGCCTGGATCTGTTGAAATGCTGTTAATTCAGGACTGTCCACCATCTTTTCTGATCTTGACAGTTTTGCAGTTGTGTCGTCTGTGTGTCCCCCCCCCCAGTCACATGCTCTCAACTGGGACAACCTGAAGTGTGAATATCTTTCTCAGGTTGTAGGCACGCAGGGCCCAATGCTTTTGGGATATTTGGATCATTAAAAGTGATGTTTCCAGCCGGGCGGTGGTGGTACACACCTTTAATCCCAGCACTCGGGAGGCAGAGGCAGGCGGATCTCTGTGTGTTCATGGCCAGCCTGGTCTACAGAGCGAGTTCCAGAACAGAACAGTCTCCAGAGCTACACAGAGAAACCCTGTCTCAAAAAACAAAAACAAAAGACAACAGTTAAAAAAAAAAGTGGTATTTTGTTTTCCACAAGCTGTTGAAACTTCCCCTTTGCGTTACAAAGTAATTTTACAGGTGCTGTGGGTGCCTGTCCAGACATCAGTGCATTTTTACTGCAGGTTTAAGAACCCCCGCATGTTTCTGACTTCTTATAGCCAGGGTTCATGTGAATGGTATCATATATTGGTATCTGTGAATGCTGTCTGTGTAGAGGCATTTTCCTGCCTCCTTAGTGTCTAGTGACTTTTTGTAGCCCAGAATTTGTGGAGGACTCCTAGGGAATCTTGAATAGTGCTTTAGTTTTTTTCTGGAAGTTGTTACCCAGCTAAATTCTACTCTCAGCCCTGTCAGCGTGCCTAGAGAGCATCAGCCTACCTTCTAAGCAGTTTTCTCAGTCTTCAGCCTTGGTATTTACTGTTTGATATAACATCTCTGCATGTGTAGCCCAGACCTGCCAGGAATCAGAGAGTTTCTGAGGCATGAGTTTTCAGACTAGCCCCACTGTGCTTCCTCCTTCCCTGGGTCTCGTCACTTATTTGACAGCTGTTAGTCACCTGTGCTTTGTCCTCTGTTCTTGAGCCTGCATCATTCACTCCCCGCACTCTCTGGTGGCACCCTCTGGAAATAGCTAATAAAATCTTAGCGGGTCTTCCACCTTCACAGGAAGGCCCTGTTGCAACAGTGGGCATACTTCTTGCCCTGATGGTACAGGTGGCCATGGTAGTAGAAGAGCATGGTACAGCTAGAGCATCTTGTCATTTTCTACCTGCAGAGTTGAATCACTGGAAGCCTTACCCATCCTGAGCCGCAACCCCAGTAGGAGCACAGACCGAGACTGGGAAACTGCATCTGCAGCTTCTTCTTTGGCCTCTGTGGCCGAGTACACAGGTAACAGCCACACACCCTCTTTAGAGTATATTGGGCACAGGGGCACCCAGGTGTAACGCTCCTTAAAATACATTTTTATTTTGACCAAAAGGTATTTTTTGAAATTAAGTATCCAGTGTCAGAGCTGTATCTAAATGCCAGGTATCCATAGCAGGAAGGCCCTGACCTGGCCTCACATTTGTCTCATGGGCAGTAAATAATGCCAAGTCCCTACTACTTTTTAGGAGAGAGCTAAAGCAGGATCATACATCCTGGGCACTTGGAACCTTAGGTTTTCAGGTTTTTGGGTTTGTAATTTATATAATAAAAAGACTCAAGTCAGAGAGTAGCTACAGTTACTTTAATCTGCCTCTTTTTTAAATTTATAATTGCAAATTCTTTTGAGTAGATTTGAAGAGGTCCTTATGGTCTGTTTTCAAAAATGCATAACCATCTATGATTGAAGCTTTCTGTATTTTTCTGTTGAGAAAAGTGTTGCCCTTTTGTGTGTGTTTGGCCTTTGTTATTAATTTTGCAAATTTTGATCTGGTTTCCTTTAGGTCCTAAACTCTTTAAGGAGCCCAGTAGTAAATCAAACAAACCAATTATTCACAATGCCATCTCTCACTGCTGTCTGGCTGGAAAAGTGAATGAACCTCATAAGAATTCAATATTGGAGGCAAGTGTCAAATTTCTTGACAATTATATTTAGAATAAAGGTGCATGTAGGTTACAATTCTATTAGCCCTTGGTGTTTTCTCAGAGGTGTGTTCTCTTTCTCTTATTTTAAGCTACCCTGTTACTGAATAGCCATGGAGTCTTTTTCTCCTGATTACCAGGGAGTAGAGGATGTGTCCTGAGGCCTAAACACAGAGCTCCTATAGGGACCAGGCTTGGGGGCCCCACAGAAGATGGAATTTTGAAAGGTGGAGAAAGATGAAGCTTTGCTTCATTAAAAATTCAGTTAATGAGGCTGGAGAGATGGCTCAGTGGTTAAGAGCACTGGCTGCTCTTCCAGAGGTC
>LOEQ01000014.1:728499-746956 GCA_001685075.1 Bramus lutescens
TGGTGGCTCACAACCATCTGTAATGAGATCTCATGCCCTCTTCTGACCTGCAGACATACATGGAAGGAATGTTGTATACATAATAAATAAATAAATCTTTGAAAAAAATTCAGTTAAAGGTTTTATGTGGGACAAAGCTAAACATAAGGCTTTCTAGCCGGGGAAGAAGACACTTCAGTTTGTGGTCTTCATGGTATGTGGGCCCTGAGAGGGCCAGGACACTGGTCCAATGCCGCACATTCCTGTGGGGGAATATATATGGATATGTTGTTTGTGGCGGGGTTTTGGTGGTGGTGATACTAGCAGTGGAACCCAGAGCTTTATGTTTGCATCTACACAAGTACCCTGCTATCAAGCACATCCTCCCCCAAGAGTAGATTAGATGTGTTTAAATGAAGAGCAAGTATAAATAGTTTGGTGTACTTGAGACAGAAAGGAAGCAGGTGACCCTGCTGTCCTGCTAATGAGTGCCTATGGTTGGAGACAGGTGTTAGAGAGAAGGGCAGGCCTTGGAAGCACTTTGGGCGCCTGAGTCACCAAGAGCTTAAAAGTTGTGTCAGGTGGAATATGGTTTGTCTTTACTGTGTTGTCACCTTCCCTTCTAGGTCTGGGTTTAGTAGCTCATGTCTATAATCACAGCACTTAGAGGCTGAGGCAGGAGGATTACTGTGAGTTTGAGGCTAGCCTGATTGTAGTATAAGACTTTGTCTCAACAAAAGAACAAGAAAAGGTAGTAGCATTACCAAATGTAAGGGTGCAGAAGGCAATGAGAAAATGCAGGTCAGAGCCAGGGTTTGACACGCTTTCCAGTTGGGAGCTTTCAGTCTGGGTGGTGATGAGGGGGGCCCACATCTGCACAGTGAGTGCTTTCAGAGTGGGTATTGGCGAGCAGTGTGCAGTGACCAGGGAGGACAGGTACATCAAGTGGGCTATACTATCTAGGGTGGTGGAATCCATGTTGGCTCTGTGGGTCATGCAAGAAGACAGCCAGGCTTGAAAGGTGAGTGTGAACGCCTGATTCCCATCAGACTTGGATTCACAGCGTTTGGGCTTCAGAAAGCAAGCAAGGTAATTGAAAAAGTACACAACAGCAGCAGTGGGGCCTGGGTAGAGCTTCGCTAGGCACAGTGCCCAGAGGTTGACCCCATAGGTCTTCAGAACAGCTGTCACTCAAGCAGTTGCAGTCTGGTCAGAGGTCACAGGGCACTGGGCCTCTGTGAGTCAAAGCAAAACCAAGACTGGCTTTACCCTGAGTAAAATGATGGTATGATATGAGCAGAGGAAATCAAGAACTGATTGACCCCTCAGAGGGTCAGAGCAGATGAATGAGAAGCAGGGCCTCTGAAGGGAACTTGGGGGGAGGAGTATGCTTCTGCATACCTTTAGAGGGCAGAGCCAGGAGAGCGACCTGATTTCATAGGGAGCAAATGACACCTGAGTTAGGAGTGACTTTGGGTCCTGTCTGTAACAGAGGAAGTGCTATGCTGGCTCAGGGCACAGTTAGTGGAGGGGGAATGGTAGAGTTCTCTGAACCGTGTGCTGACCTTGAGCAAGATGCATACCCAGGAGGTCTCTGGCTGTTGACACCTGAAAATTAGGGATGAGCTCTAGCATGGTTCCTTAAATGGCAGGAATGGAATTCTTGTAAGAGAAAGCTATGAAAGCAAGTGACCCCATATTTCAGGGGGGTTTATGAATGTGTTGCTGACCTCGGGGTACCAGAAAAATACAGAACAGTGTTCTGTCCTTCATCAGAAATAGTGTTTTAGTAATTACTACCAAGCCCTCTTCCTTGTGTGCTTGTTTTTAGTAGTAAAATTTGTACCTCTGGAAGAACTTGTTTTCTTCCACCACCCATCCCTTTATCTCTTTTCCATTCCCGCTTTCTCCTTCTCCCCTCTCCCTTCTCTCTTCTTGTCTCTTTTTATATATAATCTTAAAATATTTTCTTTGAGAATTTCATACAGTGTATTTTGATTATACCACCCCCCCACTCCCACCCCACATTCCATCCCAGTTCCATCTCTTCCTTCTCTCTCTTCTTTGAATAACCCACTGAGTCTAATTAGTGCTTTCCATGTGTGCATGGCCATGGTGCCACACTAGAGCATGAGCAACCTTCAGTGGCCACACCTGTAAAGGAAAATGACTGTATTCCAGCAGTCATCACTGACATCTCCTTAACTAGAAGTGGGGTCTTGTGAGTCCCTTCCTATTCATGCTGGAATGTTGACTGGCTTGATCTTGACCTATCAGAAAATATTTGGTTGCTCCCCTAGTAGTCTTGCCACTGTTTCATCAGTGGGCACATCTTGCCCTGTAGGTTGGTATTAAAGCATTCAGTTCCAGCACTGAATAAGACCATTAAGGTCTTTTCTTCCCCAATGACCAGTAGCATCTCCTAGCACAATGAAAGCTATCCAGTAGGGAGGAAGTTTTCTTTATTTCAGTTTCTTTATTTGTTTATTGCTTTATTTCTATGCAACCAAAGTATGTTGTGTCATCAGCAGTTAAGGTCTTATTGTTTAGTTATAGTAGGCAACCAGGACAATGGCAACAAGCTGTGTTTTGAGGTCTTTGGGATCCTTGATCGTATACTTATAAGGAAGTGTTCCATGCCTGACACAGATTATTTTTTGTTTGTTTAATAATGCATGTTTTTTGGGAGCAACATTGTCCACACATGCATGGTACCTCTACTCCAAAAGTCGTATTTTCTATTAGTGGGTTTCAATAAGGCTTTGCCGTATGTCTTTACTTTTTTTTTTTCTTCTTAATTAAAGACTGGGGAGATAGGTCAGAAGTTAAGAACACTTTTTTCTTATAGAGAACCTGAGTTCAGTTCCCTGCACCTACATGATAGCTTTCAACCATCTGTAACTCTGATTCCAGGGGACCCAATACTCCTTGGATACCAGACACACATATGGTACACATGCATACATGTATACAAACACTCATACACGTTAAATTTTTTTTTATTAGAACAGCACATGGTTGTAGCTGTGTAGCCTTATATCTGCTGCTTCTCTCCTCTGATGGTCTTTATGTGTATCTTGGTGTTTACCATACCAAGTGTATGACTTTGGGGTATGTTTGAAGTCAGATATAAGGTAACTTCTCTTTTTGTTCAGGATTGCTTTTTTATCTAGGGTCTTTGGTACTTACATATGAATTTAAAGATTATTTGTAGATGGAAGTTTCTGTCCCGCCTGGTCCCTCAGCTGTTCAGTCTCAAAGAAACACACAGAGGCTTTTATTAATTATAAACTGTTTGGTCTCTTAGCTCATGCTTATTATTAACTAGCTCGTTAACTTAAATTAGCCCATAATTCTTGTCTATGTTTAGCCATGTGGCTTGGTACCTTTTATGAGTAAGGCATTTTCATCATACTTCCTTTGTGTCTGACTGGTGACTTTGTCTCTGCCTTTCCTCTTCCCAGAATTCTCCTAGTTTGGTCACCCCACCTATACTTCCTGCCTGGCTACTAGCCAATCAGCATTTTATTAAACTAATATGAGTGACAAATATTTACAGTGTACAGGAGCATTATCCCACAGTAATTATTTTTTCTATTTCTGTGGAAAGTGTCACTGGAGTGTTGATTAGAATTGCATTGAATCTGTAGGTTGTTTTTGGTAGGATGGCCACTCTCACAGTGTTAATCCTGCTACCAGTCCAGAAGCACAGACGGGCTTTCATCTCTATTATTTTTCTCAGTTTCTTCCTTTGATGTCTTAAAGCTTTTTTTTTTTTTAATAGAGCTCTTTTGTTTGTTTGTTTGAGATAGGTTTTCTCTGTGTAACCCTGACTCTGTCCTGAAACTCATTCTGTAGACCAGGTTGGCCTTGAACTTACAGAGCTCTGCCTGCCTCTGCTTCCTGAGTGCTGGGATTAAAGGCATGTGCCACCACACTTTTCTTAGAAATGGGTGCTATTAGATACTTACTACCTTGAAATAATACCTCCCCATTAGGCAATTATGGTGACCTGGGGTGTAAGAGTGTCAGAGTGTCATTCAGTGTTTCCCATCTCTTCTCATTCCCCAGGAGCTGGAGAAATGTGATGCCAACCATTACATCATTCTGTTTCGAGATGCGGGGTGCCAGTTCAGGGCGCTTTATTGCTACCAGCCCGACACTGAAGAAATCTACAAACTCACTGGCACAGGGCCAAAGAGTATCACCAAGAAGATGATTGACAAACTGTATAAATACAGCTCAGACCGAAAGCAGTTTAACCTGATCCCAGCTAAGACCATGTCCGTCAGCGTGGATGCACTCACAATCCATAACCACTTGTGGCAGCCCAAGCGGCCCACAGTGCCAAAGAAGACCCAGACTCGTAAGTGACCATGGCAGCCAGGACTGAGAGGATGTGCTGACGGATTCTTATTTATTATTTTCATTCATTCGGTACGAAAAGTGAGGAGCCACGGACAGTGTTTACAGAGGTTCCTACAGAACAAAGAAAGATCCTCTCACCCCTGCACACATGGACGCTGGGCACGGAGTATACAGGAGTGAGTGCTGTTTTTCATGGGCACAGCTGCTGTCGCCCTGCTGACCGCTGAGATCCCCAGAATAAGGGACATCGTGGAGTGAGGTCCTGGGCTGTGAACCCTCACTTGAAGTTCTTCAGGATAAGTTAAATGTGATCAGCTCTCTGGCCTCTCTTCACCCACCCCTTTGCACATTGCCTGATGCCCCATGTTGGCCAGCTGTAATCGTGCCTGATTATAGGGCCGAGGCTTATTCTTGGGTCAGGGTGTTTGAATGTCTTCATAAAAGGAGTTCGTATGGGAAATCTTTTTCATTTTAGAAATTGTATGATATTTATTGACTGTGTCTACTGCCAACCTTTATATCCAGTTCTAAGATTTCTGAAAAAAAAATCCTGTTCCTTGCTGCTCAGAAAAAGTTTACTGAAAATATCAGTTCACTAAAAGCACTGAAATCAGCAAAGTTTGTCTTCTGCTAAAATGACGTTTACATATTTGGAGTGATTATTTCTGCCATACAGTTGGGAGGGTTGTGGGGTACTGCTAGCTGATGCTGGCCTCGTTGGAAGCAGGCAGCCTAAGCCGGCTTCAACCGCCACTGGTTAGGTCTGGGAATGTGCTGACTTGTTCACTTTAATAAAGGCAGATATTGGTATAGTAGTGTACTTTCCCCCCTTTGGCCGCCGGCTCCTTTGTGGTGCTGTCATGTCCTGGCTTGCCTACCATAGTTCTTGCTTCTGGAGGAGCACATGCTCAGCGGGGTGTGCAGTCTCAGGTGAGGTTGGTAATTCTTCTTTGTTGCCTCTTTAAAAACTTGGTTATTTGCAGTTATTTCAGAATGGTGTAGCTGCTTCGGGTCCTTTTCCCCTGGTCCCTGTGGTGACTTCGTCAGAGCAGACATTCCTTGGGAGCAGAGGTGCCCAGTGATGGATCAGTTGTGAGAAGACCCTGGAGCCACATTTAGTTTTGCACATTTCTTTTTGAGAGTGTTACTTGAATCTGAACTGCAGGAGGGAAGCGAAGGTAATGGAGGAAAGTTAGACAAGTGTTGGCCACCCAGATAGACAGGAAAGGAGCCTGGGACGGAAACCAGAGGAGGTGAGGTTGCCATCTTCCTCTTCATCCAGTCGGGGTGGCACCGTGCTGTATGAGCATTAAAGTCTGGCCGCCTGTCACCAGCTGTCCCCTGTGTGTCTTCATTTCTCACTGTGCACTTGATGTTATATTTATTTTAAGAAAGCACTGAAATGTAATAAAGTAATAAGCTGGCTTTCTGTTAACCATGTGTGTGGTTGTCACAACTTCTGCTAATAGTGTCCCCAGCTCCTGGCCTCCAGGGCTGTACATGACTTTCGTGTTACCTTGGAATTTGATTATTTTTCATGAAGCACTGAAAGATCCGTTGTAGAGGCAGGAAGCTGCATTTCTATGCAACTCTGCCATGATGAGTCAGCACGTGGCCTGTCCTGGAGACCATCTCAGAACGCAGAGTTTGGACACAAAGTACAGCACCTTAGGTGTTAGGCAGCAGCTGTCTAGGCCATGTGGCATGACAGCTAAGATGTACCCCTGCCTTCTGTGCGCCATGGCACAGCATTGGGTTTTATTAGGATGTTTGAGGTACAAGGCTGTGGTGGGCATCTGGGGCCTTCTGGCCGCAGCAGGCTCTGCTTACACGCACTGCTTTCTGAGTCCTCCAGTGTGTGGGTGCCTACCTTGCCTTCACCAACTGTGCTGGGGAGGCCACTCATCTCACATTGCCTCTCAGGTCTCCAGCAGCATGAAGACCAGGTGTTGTACTGGTTTCTGGTGGGACTTCGTGTAGGAGGTGTCAAGTGATTAAGTGCATGATGACTCGTGGATCAGTCCTTGGTAAAGCAGATCCCAAGGAGCACAGGATGGGTGGTATTTAAAAAAAGCTTCTCAGAAGTAGATGTGCAGACACATGGAGAATGAGGGGACCTGTGCAGGTGTCCATGTGTGCATATAAGCATCTGCAGGCCCATGTGTGTAGACATGGGATGTACCTATATGGATATGGGAGTATGTGCAGGTGGCCTGTATACACACATGTGCATGTGTGTATGCATGCCAAAGATACTATTTTTAGTGTGACATTTTGACCTGATGATCTAAGTGTATTCCTGCAATGCAATCTCTAGTCAGATTTTTCAGACCCAGATTTCTTTAGGCAATATTAAACAATAACATAAAATTTACTTCTAGATTGTTTGAAACTATGATTGTTATTTTGAAGAAGAAAGTATTAAAATAATTTTTTCTGTTAAAAGTTAGTTGACTTGGGTAAACCTTTATAGATTGATTCTGGTTGATCCTGGTTTTAGTGAAATGGTTTTGGTCTTGGAGACTTGAGCCTGTCTGTGGTCTCATTTTATGGTTGGTTACCTATGTTCAGTGCCATGTGTGGAAAGCTAATGCTGTCTCCAGTGTTCAGTGCCATGTGAGGAAAGCTAAAGCTGTCTCCAGTGTTGTGGCTGTGGCCAAGTCACCAGCCCTAGCTGGGAAGCAGTCATGCCCAGCATCCTCTTATTTCTCACTGATTCCTTTGCAATAAGCTTGTACCTTGTGGACGTGGGGTCTTTCCTGGTATCTGAGGTGCAATTCTTGGGGGGGGGCATTTCTGCTATCTGTTATCGTTGGTGTTCTATGCTTTGTGTTGCTGTGATAAATCAAAAACCATTATCAATAAAAACCACGACCAAATGCAACTTGGGAAAGAAAGGGTTTATTTGGCTTACAGATTACAGTCCACCACTGAGGGACACCGAGGCAGGAACTGAAGCGGAGACAGTGGAGTAATGCCACTTCAGCTTGCTTCTTCCCCACCTCACTCTGCTGTGTTTTTTTTACACAGGCTGGACCCTCCTACATCAGCAATCAAGAAAATGCCACATAGACATCCCTAGGCCAGCCTGATGGAGGCAGTTCCTCAATGGGGATTGTCTCCTCCCAGGTATTTCTTGGTTTGTGTTGGCAAATCTATGACAACCTACAAAACTGTGAAAGGTGTTCCCAGTATCTTCCTCTGTCATTGTGTGTCCCATCTGAAGGCCCATGCTATGGGCAGAGTTAGGGATTTCAGAGCTGTGACAAAAGCAACCCTGACGAACTTGGGCTCCCTAATGGACCTTAGTGTATGATGTCATAGGTTCCTCCCTTCGCCCCTCAGCCCTCACACTGTTTGCCAGGGGTTTGACCTGGAAAGATTTGGCAATGCAGTCACCCATCCGAGGTCTCTAAATAGTGTTTGCTTTCCCCAATCATTCTCTGAGTAGTAAGTAAGGAGGTACCATACCCATCAAACCTGAGTGATGGGGATGAGTATCTGAGCCCAGGCTGCACTCCATGAGTGGTTCACATCAGAGTAGTGTCTCTTCAGTTAAGATAGGTAGTCCAGACCTAGCAGCAGTCTGGTAGCACCTTTCCCGCGAGAAGGGAAGCCCATGTCAGCCTTGATCTGAAATCTGTTGCCTGAGGTAAGGTCGTGGCTGGTGTTCACATGCAAGCTTCATAGAGTAGGGTACCTGTCCCTACACCAAGACAAGATCTATGGTATCTCAGGTTTGTGTCCTTGCTGGAAATGATCCTGTCTTGTTTTCTGGTATAGAGAGAAACAATCATGCCACAGACAGGAGAACAGTCCCTTGTGTTTGTGGTGGTTTCTTACATGTTTAATGTGGGAGTCCTGTGCAGCCACTACCAATAGTTTTAGAAGGCCGCAAAGCTGGGAGGCCTGAGAGGGTGGCCCTGTGCTTGATGTGTGGGGATCATGGAACAGCCAAGCTCTGGGATCTAGAGCTTGTGTGTCTGTGTGGTTATTTTCAGAATTGACACAGCTATTGTTTTCAAAAGACAACTTGGTTTTAGTCGCTGTTCTGGGCCTGTAGTTCAAGGTAGACCTTCCTAAAGGGAATGGAACACCCTGTCAGTGCTGTTCGCCTTCTCAGGAGGTGCTCGCTGTAGTCGTCTTTGTCACCCCTGTGTACCTTACTCCTGGGTTATATTCAGTAGTAAAGTTTGTAGCAGGCTTCAGTGCTTATCTACCGGCCCACTCACCCCAGTAACACCCCGCCCCCGCCGCCATGGCCACAGTGTTGAGCTTGGAATAAAAACTTGTGGGACTAGGAATGGCTAGGTGGCTGTTTCATGGTGGCATTTAAGCCGTATTTCTGTGTGCTTCTTCAAGTCAAGTGATTGGCTCACAAGTATGCCTGTTTCCTGTTTCTTGTCTCCAGAGGGCAGACCCTGGCAGGAACAGTGCTCTGGTGAGACATAACCCCTGCTGGTTAACAGTCGGTCCTGCCCCTACTCTTAGACTTGTGGTGCTAGGCATTGCATCAGATGAAGGTTTGCTATTGCTCAGGGGTTGTTTATGTTTTAAAGTTCCAGGAGTCCCTGTTGAGCTGGTTGATGATCACTGGGTACGGGGACATCTCTCTTTGTCACTTGTTAGTCATGAGTGGATGATCAATAAAAGGCAGTTAAACTTCTGTCAGGTGAACTCAAGGAATCAGCTGCTTGCCTCTGTACCTGGGTACAGGGGTCCTTCAGGAAGGCTTTAGGACCTGGGAGAGCAGGGATCATGCCCTTGGCAACTTCAAATGCAGGTATGCTGGGGACAGTGAAGTCAGAGAGCAGTCACTTTGCTAATGTTATTTGTGGACCTGCTGTGGGGGTGGACATGGACCTGGGGTTCTCTCTGGGGTGATAGGTCTGCTCTGTGAGACTGACAGTCTGCCTGCAGAGCTCCCAGGGGTACTAGTGGGCTGATAGTCATCCCAGTGTGTGNTGTGGGGGGGTGTAGAGGGACTGGAGAGCCCTTCCAGGGTAGTCTGCCCTCTACCCAAACTCCCGCACAGCTGTCCTTCCCCACAGCTGCAGGCCTTTTCATGGTCCTGACATATTTTGCCTAGAGCTACAGAAGTAGATAGGGCCTCCGCCTCTGGGTATCTGGGGACAAATGAGAGGCCTCTTGAGCCAGGTGGTCTTGGTGCCATCCAGGCCCACCTGTTCCCATAGGTGCCACCCTGCCACAAACACTGCAGGGCACCTTCTGTTTTGGAGTGGTTTTCCCTGCCCCAGATTATAGCTGCAAGCATTGAATAACCAGCCCAGTTTCCCGGAGGTGGTTGTGAGCTACCTGACATGAGTGTTGGGAACCAAACTTAGGTCCTTTGGAAGAGCAGCAACCTCTTGGCCATCTCACCAGCCCCTTGGGTTTTCTTCAAGAAATGACATCCATTGAAGGTATTCAACAGGCACAAGCCAGAGCATATGGGTGAACCTTCCATCTCCGCCTTCCTCAGTGCTGCCAGGTGCTTGGTACTCTTTCTTGGACTGTCTCTGGTGCTACCCAGGATGCCACGTGAGCAAGCCTGTGCCACTACGCATCAGCACCAAGTTGGCGCTTCACAACCAAGCCTTTTGCCTATAGGTAGGATGGAGGTAAAGAGTAGCTACCCCAGGAGGAAATGCCTGTGTGGCTTGAGGCTCCCTGCCCCTAAGAGGGAAAAGCAACCAGCACATAAAACAGGCAGTTAGGCTTTGAGGCCTGATGTGCTGCCATTCAGGTGTTAGAGTAGAGAGGAGACATCTCCAACCTGTGGAAGCAGGAAGGGAGGAGCCATTAGCCTCTGACTTCCTGGTGAGAAAAGTCTGGAGGATTTCACAGGAGGGCCCCACAAGTCCTGCTCCTGCTGCCTGTGGGCCTAGCTAGTCTGGTGCTGGCCCACAGTGGGCTCATGGGAGTCCTTGAGGGGCCAGACTTTGGAGCAACCTGAGTTGTCATTTGTTCAGCCATGTGTTCATCAAGACTGAGTGCTCCTCTGTGAGACTCCAGTTTCTTTGGCCCTTTTTCACTCCTTTCTTCCTCAAAGGAGTTCTTCAGAGAACAGAGGCAGGAGCCTTCCAATGTGTGCACAGCAGACAGGTCAAACTGTGGCTTTCTAAAACTTAGATAAGGTCTCACTGTCAACCCTGCCTGACCCGAAACTCACTGTGTGCACCAGATGACTTTAAATGAACCGACCTACCTTTTATGTGCTGGGGTTAAAGGCATGTGCCATCAGACCTGGTCTGTCATGTTTAAAACACTTAAAAGTATTGTGTAAGCTGGGTGGTGGTGGCACACAGCTTTAATCGCAGTACTCAGGAAGCAGAGGCAAGTGGATCTCTGTGAGTTCAAGGCCAGTCTGGTCTACAAAGTGAGTTCCACCTTTATGAGGGCCCTGGGGATCAAACTCAGGTCATTACGCTTACACAGCAAATGCTGTTATCCCCTGAGCCATCCCAATTGTCCTGCTTATTGTTTGGGGTACACACTGTTTTCATGCCTTGATGGGCATTTCTGACCACATGGAGTTGATCATATTTCCATCTCTTCATTTGTTGGTTGTACTTTTTGTCTTGTAAGATGTCTATGCAAGTTTTTGCCTATTTCATTATTTTTTGCTAATTGATTTGGCTTTCCCTTTTCATGTTGCTTGTGATAAATAATTCTTAAGATTTCTGGGGCTGCATTATCAACTTTTTATTTGTAGTGTTGAAAAATCCCCTCTCTGCTCATGCAGGGTCATGAAGACTTTTAAAGTAACCTAAGCCTTCTTGGTTTTGGCTTGTTGGTTTCTTGCCCATCATACACCTGGGGTTAGCTTTGGGCTGGGGATGGTGTAAGAATCTGTATGTTTGCTACTCTGACTTTGTTCCTCTTCCTTCTGGGCCCATGGTCTGTGGATAGGTGTGGTGAGGGCCCCACCCAGAAAGTTATGCTCCATATAGGCAAAGGAATTGAGGCCACAGAGGTAACAAAGCTCTTCAGAAGGCTGTAAGATGACGGTGCCTGGGTCCTCCAGGTGAGCCCTGGCAGGGCTGGCGCCTCCCGCTGTGCTTGCTGTGAGAGTGCTGGGAGACTTCTGTCTGTAATTCCTGCCTCACACTAACAGCATCCGATGCAGGCAGCAAAAGCTTATTTTGCTGTCTGCCTTACCATGAGCAGTCCTGCTCAGCTCTAATTCTTAGAGCTGACAGATGCACTCAAACTCTGTTAGCATTTGCTGGAAAGGAATGGTGCCCTTTGTGTGTGTTTGTTTTTGTCTCTGCTCTACAGTCCTTAGGGCTTTGGTTGTCTTCCTGCCTCCTTGCCGTACTGCAACACTTCCACAGCTGCCTGGCAGAGATGCTGGACATCCTCCTGGTCCTTTTGGGGTCTTCCTGTTTAGGTTCCCTTTCTTAGTGCGCCAGAATTAGGTTGGGTTTTATAGGATACATTGTATCCCACTGAAATGATGGTGAGTCTTCGTATTGTTCTTCCTGTTGTTTAGACAAACCTGTTTCCCTGGCATGAAGGAGCCCAGCTCTATGCTTTCTACACATTGTCAGATCTGGTTTGCTGACATTTTGTAATGTTTATTCTGAGAGAAAGCTGAATTCTCTAACTGTAGCTCCAGAAGCATTTGACCTCTGCTTCTGCGAGCACTTGCATTCATGTGCACACACACACACACACACGCATACATGCTCCTGGAGGCTAGAGGCCTGAGGTAAGGAAGGGGTATCAGAGCTAGCTGCTATGGCTACTTCCCTCAGCTTGTAGACAGTCTACCTACCCTGTGTCCTGTATCAGTCCTGACCACTTAGAAGAACACCAGTGAGATAGGCTTGGATTCCCAATGATCTTGTCTCTTTGGTTCTCCTCTTTAAACCCTTACACCAAACCCAGTCATATTATTAAGTTCTGGTGCTTAGGGCCTGAACACAGGAATTTGGGGGTACACTTTGCCATGGTAGATGTCATCACAAAGACTTCTAGTTGAAGAGAGCTGACCTCACATGATTTTCCTCCCATTTTTTTTCTTTTGATTTTTCAAGACAGTTTCACTGTTTATCTCTTTTGGCTGCTCTTGCTCTGTAGGCCAGGCTGGCCTCAAACTCACAGAGCCTTCTCTACCTCCCAAGTGCAGGGATTAAAGGGTTCGCCACCATGCCTGGCTTTCCTCCATTTTTGTATGATGAAGTACTGGAAACTACCCAGAGAACACAGTAGTATGTGTTAGATATGAAACAACTTCATAACACAAACACTCTGGAGACCAAGGAAGGAGGATCATAAACTCACAGCCAGCCTAGGCTACATAGTGAGCAGCCAGGGAGGTCCCAGTGGTTGTGGACAGAGCGGGTGATGGAGAAGATGTTGGTTCCTACAAAGGCAGAGAGCTTGGTCCAAGCTGACTGCTACCTGGGTTGGTGATGGCCCTGATGTACTGTGGTTCATCTATAACACAGGGATCACAATGTCGGTTGACTGTTCCAGTTACCAGCTGGTCTGGAGCTGATAAGATGGAAGAGCCAATAAGTGAAGTGGATTTACTAATTGCAGAGGACAACAGAAATCAGAATTCTCTAGGTTCAAGCCGTCTGGGAGGATGCGGTCCTCAGTTGAGGGGCTTCTGGAAGGCAGCCCCTTGTTTGATATCTGGACACTGGGGTAACGGGACTCACAGGGTCAAAGTGCTGAAGCACATTCTGTGTCTAGAGGCAGAAGTGGACTGCCCTTTGCTCTACGGCCAGCATATGCTATGGTGAGGACTTCAGTGGGCTTCTGTTTTACGTATATGAAAGTTGGCTGCGTGTGTAGATTACAGCACATAACTGCAGAGGTCAAAGAAGGCATTGGATCTCCTGGAACTGGAGTTAATAGGTGGTTTGTGAACTGCCAGGTGGGTGCTAGGAGCCAAACCTAGGTCTTCTAGAAGAGCAGCAACTGCTTTTAACCACTGGATCATCTCTTCAGGCAACCCTCCATCCACCCCACCCCACTTCTTTTTTCTTTTACAGGGTCTAATGTAGCCCGGACTGGCTGTGTATACCAGGCTGGCCTCTGCTTCTTGAATCCTGAGATCAAAGGTACGTGCCACCACACCTGGCTTGTTTTGTGTCTTCATTGTGCCGTAGTGGGTGAGATTCCATCTTCTCACATGACTTGGGAAACCTAAATGTTTTCAGCTGAAGTGTTAGCAGGGAGATATGGCAGTGCCTCTAGCTAGGGCCTCCTGAGAACTAGGCCAGCCTCTGCAGATCAGCAATGCAGCCTGCACCATTTGCTTGTGCCAATGCTATGTGCTGGTCTTGTTGGGTCCAGGGCCCTGTCTAGGCCTGGAATTTGGCCTTTCTTGGTTGCTAGGACTCCACCTCTGGAGGGTGGGCACAGCAGGGATAAAAAGTGCTGCTTTGTGGAGGAGGGGATAAAGAGGGTTGTCCTAGCCTGGCTGTCCTTTGTGGCTTACTTGGAACCTCAAGATATGGCAAGTCAGTGTAGGTACCACCCAAAGGTATCGCTACCCCAGTAGTCAAACCTAGTGGGATGATGGAGGTTCTAAGAAGTTTACTTTCAAAGTTCAGGCTGTGCCTTAGTTTTCCTGGTGAAGGGAGTACTCACCTATCCTACGGTCTTTGAGAGCATCCCCAATCCCATGAGGGAGGAGTGCCTTCAGCCATGCAAAAGACAAGGCTATGTCTCTGGCATCCCAGTTAGCGACCATGAGCTTCAGGCAGAGCCTAGGGATGGACAGTAGCCCCAGTGCCTGCTGTCTCCTGGACCACTGCCAGCTGTTTCGGACATCCCTGTCCATCCATGTAAGCTGTGTAGCACTGGATGCTCCCACTTGGAGGAAAAGCAGGCCTTAGACCAGGGAAGTACTAGGATGTGTCTGGTTGCAAAGGGTCTGAACAAGGATAGGGTAGGGCTTGCTGTGTTACAAATTGTCCACCCCGGCAGGCATCTGTTAGAGATGCCCAGAGTTGCCCATGCGGAACTCCATGGACATGGACAATGACTCCCCCTAAGGCTCTGGGGTATAAGCAAGCTCTGCTTAGAACCATCATGCGCAGGACTGCAAAACTTCTGATGTCACAGGAGGCGAGGATGGGTATGGCCAACACCCAAGGGTGTTTGTTTTGAGTCTAGACGGCTGTTGTTCCCACCCCAGAGGTTCTAATTAAGCCCCCNNNNGTTCTAATTAAGCCCCCCCCCCACCCAGGCTCCAGGTCCTATGTGATGCTGGGGGCTGAGGCCTTGGACTTCAGTGTGAGCACAACCAGCCATTGCACAGCTCCTTCCAGAACACTGCCCCTAGAACACCCCACCCTTTCTCACTGGCCCAGGTAGTTGAAAAATACGGAGACTCTGAAGAGATACAAGTATAAGAGTCATGACTCAGTGGGCGTGGTGGTGCACGCCTTTAGCCCGAGCAATCAGAGGGCAGAGAGAGGCAGATCTCTGAGTTCAAGACCAGCCTGGTCTACAGAGTGAGTCCTGGATGGCCAGGGCTACACAGAGAAACCCTGTCCCCTCACCCCCCCAAAAATCATGTCTCAAATGAAACAAAACAAATCCTTTTTGAGGTCATTAAGATGTGTCTCCATGGTGCCTGTCCGTTGAGGGGTCAGAACGGCAGGGTGGAAACATGATAGGGCTGAGCATGGCCTGGGTGTGCTGACAGAGGTAGACGGAAGCCACACACCCTCAAGAATCTGTCTTGAGATGCCTCACGGCGTGGGTGGAGTAAGAGGGACCTGGGAGATGGGTCCTAACGCGCTTCCCTCATGTCTCAGGCTTGCTTTCCGTCCCCTGTGGGTTTGTCTTGTCATTGGCCAGCTGAAACCACCCTCAGTCTCTGTGGCAGGTGTCACCCCCAATGCAAAACAGTGTGACGGTTTCATCCCTTGCCTTGGTCTCCATCTCTGCCCTTCCTCTTCTGCGCTAAGTGCTTAGGCAGTTACATATCCTTTCCTCTGCCCGACACTGCACATCTTTAAATAGAGGCTGCCGAGATGGCCTAGAGCCTGCAGCAAGCACTCACGCACTGCACAGGCTCCCAGCTCCCACCCCCTCACCGCAGAACGCTGCCAGTCCCGCTGCCCCTCAGCACTGCTGTCGTTGCCACACTAAACACAGGCCGCAGCCCCGAGGCACTCAGAACTGTTCTGAACAGGTTTGGTTAGATTAGTTAGGAACAAGGAACACAAAAGGCTTCTTGCTAATTCTCTATACTTTGAAATTTCTGTTGCAGTGTTTAAATTCTAGTTCCTTCTGGGCTGGGACAGACCTGTTCCACATGGAACAAGTGTTTCATGAGAGCCCTTAAGGCCAGCAGGGTATGAGGGCTGGGAGAATCGATGGGGTCCAAGGATGGCTGGGGACAGGGATCCTGCGAAGACAGGGTATCCTCCAGGCCTGGATATGAAGGCAATAGAAGCTATGGAAGGTTCCAGGAGTAAAGGTGGCTTTTATTGAGCTGATATCTGATATCTCACAGCACACATAGCCTCCTGGCCCAAGTGCCAGTCCCAGAGCCTGGCATCTTTAAGGAACTAGCAAAAGGCTGTGCTGAAGTATCTGCCTGTACCTGTAAGAGGAACCCCCCCCCACACACACACACATACTGGGAGACTGGAAATGTGTTCCCACGCTGCAGGTGCACAGGAGAGTAAGCACCCTGAGCCAAATACGGGTCAAGTGGCTTTCCCCAAGGTGCCCCAGAGGTGGCAGCTCTTCCAGCATAGGCTTGAAGGCTGTAGCCCCATCTAGATGGAGACCAGTATGACTCTGTGTCTCTGGGCTCAGCAGCCAGGCAGGTGGCTGAGCAGGGAGATGGAATGTAAGTACTGGGTCAGACCTTTCCTGCTACAGAGTGGTGGCCACCCACAGACCCTAGGTGAGTTCTGGACATGCTAGTCCAGGGTAAACCACTTGCTTCTCCACCTAGGCCCCCCAAACAACTTCCCTGAGTCCTTACAGATAACTGTAAGAACTGTTCCAATACTCCTCACCAGGGCTCATGTATACTTTCTGAGCAAGTGGGTCCCAGACAGGCAAAGAGTGGGGGTAGGAAGGCTGGGTTTGCAGGTGGGCCATGGGAAGTGAGGACTTGGTTTAGGCACCCTAACAGGCAGGTTATAGCAACTGCCTTGCCCTTTAGAGCCCATCCACTGGAGGGTCCATCTGCTCTGCCTGGGAGAGCTTGGCCCTTTGGTCACCCCTTCACCTCAGCCTTTCAGGACACCCAAAAAGCACATGGCGGAGGTTTACATAGTGACATCAAAGGCACCTTCCTCCCCAGGGTGGGGTGAGGATGGATTTCCAGGAGTCTCGGGCCTTAGGTTTCTACCTTCATGGTATGCTGGTCCATAGCAGGAGGCTGTCAGCTTGCCAGAGGGTCCTCTGGACTTGACTCATGCACACACCCTGGCAGCTTCCCAGACCCAGCCACCCATAGCTACAGAAGATTCATTAATGTTTTGAGAAGGCCATGTTGGCCAGGCCAGAGGTTGGGGGCTGGTCTGTGAAGTCTGGGGAGGGAAATACAGGAGGCAATTCTAACCCTAAAACAGGTGAGCCCCGGATGGCTTCCAGACCCCATGTCCTGGAGCCTTGATGGGTCACCTTGTTCCATGCAAGCCCGCAGGATATATCCATTTTAATAGAAGGTTCCAGTTCCAACCACACAAACCACAAACAAGACTGAAGTTAGCTGCCTGGAGCAATCCCTGGAGACCTGTGGCATGGCCAGAGCCCAGAGCTAATTGTGCTTCTCAGATCAGGTGTTTAGAGACAAGACTTTGAGTATGTGAAATGGTCCGTGGGGACGGTCCTGGGTCCCCAAGCTCCATGGCTGGGGGAGCTCAGTGTGGTAGCTGGAAACATCATCTGACCTCCATAGCCACAGCTGCAGGGCTCCCTCCGTAGCCATGGCTGACCACAGGGCTCTGAGGACCCACGGGCAGCCCCTGCCCCCACCCCATGCAGGGGGCTGCAGAGCTCAGTTCAGGATGGGCCCCCTGACAAGCCCCTCCTCTGTTCTCCTCCACCTAATGGGCAGGCATGGCACCGTTACTGTTGGCCCCTTGCCTGGTTCTGGGGAGAGGCAGCCCATAGACCCTGGTATTGTCTCAGAGCCATGCAGAAGCTCTGATCAGAATAGCACATTGGGCGGCTAGAGCTGGCCTCCATGCAGAGGTCTCCCCAGTTCCATGTGGGACTCCTCAGTTGCAGGTCTTTCCTTCTCCCATGCACCCCAGAGTCCCTTCAGAAATTACTGAGTGAAGCCATGCAGGAGGGTGGGACCTGGGGTCGTGTCCAGTCCCTGCTCAGTTCCTTCTCTGCTGCTAGCCTCATACTTTGGCCAGACCCAAGTCACGAGTTGTGGTACAGCTTTGTAAAGAAATGCAAATCATACATATTTGTAAAAATAGGTTAAAAAGTGCCTCCTGCCAGCTTCAAGGGTAGTCCAGTGGTCTCATGATTGGCCCCACTGAGAGGATTTCCTTCCTGGGGGACAAGTCTTGGAGCCACCATATAGTCATAGCATAGCCTTCTTGGGCCAAGCCAGCGTGTGACAATGCCCTCTCTGTGTTCTGTGTCCGCCTGTCTGTCTCCACATGGGCTTCTTGGCTGTTCAGAGCTGTGTCTCATCCCGGATCTCAGGATTACAGGATGAGAGCTTGTTGCTGCAGCTGCTCTTCCGACTCTGGGAGCTGCTGCCCACGTGGGCCAGGGGGTCGGAGCGGATGAGGTACCTGTAGAAGACACCAAGGAAGGGTCTGGAATGACAAGCCAGGTAGCCAGCCACACCAGATCTGTGCCAGCTGTGGGGTCTGGAGCTCCACGCCTGATGCTGGGAGGACCAGTACTTTGTACTCACACAATGTCATTGGGCTCCAGCCTCGTGTCTGGCGGGGGGTTGATGAGTACATAGGAGAGGGTGTTCTGGTGATGGTCGTTCATCTCGTCTGTAAAGGACATAGCCCAGGCATCACCCAACCCCACCCAGAACAGCTCTTCTGGACCCCAAGGAGCCAGGGGAGGTAGTTCTCCAGCCTTTCTGGCCATTTACTGACCCGTCCTCCCTGATACCTATCTTTCGCTCCTGCCTGCACTG
>LOEQ01000014.1:746971-759623 GCA_001685075.1 Bramus lutescens
AGGAAGAGCAGAGCACTGGCTCCCTCTCTCCCAGGCTGGTTGCTCATCTGACAGCCAACCTTAGATGAAATCTCACCAGTGGAGAAGGGGAGTGGGGGTACTGACTGAACAGAGGCACCGAGCACCCCTGCACACATACCTGTACAATCCCAGAGTGCACCTGTGCACGCCTGCATATATAACTGAGTACACTTGTACATACCTGTTTACACCTATTTAGACCCACATTGCAAGCACCTATGCATACTCCTACATACATGCACCTGCACATGTACCTGTGAGCAACAATGAACACTATTGGCCACCTGCACATATGACACACCCATATACCGCTAATACCCACATGTACAGCCATATAACACCTACACATACACACCATCTGCTCCACACCTTCATACCTGCGTGCTCTCCAGGAGCTGCTCAGGTCTTCCTGTCACCCTCCTGAAGTGCTCTGCAGGTACCACTGTCCCTGGGATTGGGCAGGCCACATCTACTCCCTATACTTTGGAATCACTGGAGAACAGGGAGGGTCATTTCCTCCTGTTTGTGGCTATGCTGCTGCTCCTCCAGGGAGAGAGACCAGCAATGGCCCCAGGGTGATGATGGACTGTGACCCCTAGGAATATGGATGGTTCTGGAGCAGCAGCCGGTTATATCATTGATGTCTGTGCTTGACCAGCAGGGCACCATGGCCACATACAGTGCTGGCCATGGCCTTGAGCTTGCTGGCCTCAACTTACCCACTTCATGTTTAAAGGTACCTCTGGATTCCAAGGACATACAAAATGAAGGTGACCTGGGACAGGGCATCATTTGCCCAGCCCCTTCCAGTGTCCTCTATCCCTCGTCATGTTAGACATAGCCTAGCCCTCTGTGACATTGAGGGAGCTTCCAGGGTAGGGCATGCTTTGGCTCCCAGAGCTGCAGCCCCAAGATGAGGCATATGGCACAGAATGCTTCTGTGAAGTGGGTGTGCCTGTACCTGGGGTAGTTCAAATGGAGTTTTTACCTCTGTCTACATCTGCAGGGTAGGACAGTCCGCTTGATAGCCCGCTCTCCATAAATGGGGTGCTGTTCTGCCCCATGAGCATCAGTTTTTGCTTTTCCCCCCAAATCCTACAGTCAAGGTCCCCCATAGTGTGGCTCATGTTGGGAGCCAAGTGGGAGGCGTATTATTCTGGGAGCAAGTCTCAGGCAGCTTTGGGGTGGGCAGTGCAGCGGCAGTAGGGTGTGTACAAGGGCAGGGGGATTCAAGTCATGCTCACTCCAGACCATAGCCACTGATATGTGTCTATCAGGGCCACCAGACAGTCATCCCACAGGTGGGGCTAGAAGCCCTTGTGGTGAGATCAAGCTACTGGATCCTCTCTCTTTAGGTCTGGGCTCTGGGCTACCATTCTTCTCCAACCAGGGGCAGATCTGGGGATTTTTGAGACTAGCAAGGCCTATGGGAGGGCAGGATTAGGCCTGGCTTTGTGCTTCTGTAGTGCTGAGCTGAGAGAGCCATGCCAAATCCCAGCTATCATGCCAGGGTGGGGCTGTGGACAGTCTTGTGGTGCTGACCCCAACTACTTAGCTTGGGAGAGCAAGCCAACTGCCCCGAGGTAGCTTTAGTATCCCCGTGCTTGGTAAAGGTAGACAGCAGATAGGGACGGGGACAAGGCCCAGCTTAAATGCACTTCTAAAATGGAAACTCTCAACAAGTCAGGCCTCTGCAACATCTCTGCTTCCCCTCGCTTTCTCCCACCTCCCTACCCAAGCCCCGGGCATCTGTACCTATTTCCCCATAAGCTTCCTAATCTGAGCCTTAGCTTGCTCATCTCAGAACCAGAATAACTTCAGGGCTGTGTGCTTTCTCTTGCCTCCTGTGTACACTGAGCCCCTGGGCACCATCCCACACTGGACGTTACCCTTTATGAGCAGGCTGTGACATTCCAGCCTCGCATTCCAATACCACTCCATGCTGCGCGAGGGTACTGAGTCCCTGTCGCCAAGTTCCAGCACATTTTCCCCAGTGAGCACACAGGTGATGCGCAGTGAACACCCAAGAGCATCCTGTGATCCTGCAGGAGCTGCCCAAGCTCTCACCTGCCTGCCTTTGCCTAGGAGCCATACAGGAAGCAGATGTAACTGGGTACAGGGCATGCTTGGGTCATGGAAGTCATCATGTGGCCAGCAGAGGGCCTAGTTTCCATGAACGCTGTCAAGGGTGGCAGGATGAGGAAAACCACAAGCCCAGGAGATGCCAACACTTTGCTCTGTGGCTGCCCACAGCCATCCTTACAAATAAGGACCCAGTTAAACTGACATCTACCTGGGCCCAGCCACCGCTAAAGCCCCAGAAAACCTGATTGGAGGGGAGGCACTGAAGGCAGTGGCTTAGCCTTTGCTCTGGCCTCGTGTGGGATAGCTCCTTGGACCAGTACTCAGCAGCATTAAAGCCCACAGATGAGAAGTGGCTACTAGATTGGCTCTGTCTCAAGCAGATAGAAAGAGCCTGCTCTTGAAGCCCTGAGTCTACCTGGCTTGGATAGTCCAAGCCTGCCTATGCCTTAGCACAGAGTGCAATCCTAATTTTCATCCTCATGCCTGGCAGGAGGCTCACTAAGACACATAGGGACTTTGGGCATCTTGTGGGACTAGCCAGAGAGGCAAGCTGTTGCTGTCTAGTCAGGGCAAAACTAGATGGCACGGCACATTCTAACAGAGCTGGGTAAAGTATTTGGGGTTAAGCCCTGGAGCCAGGGTGGGCACCATCATCTGGGCTCCCATGACCCTCAGCCAGAACAAACCAAGGAGGAAGATAGAAGGCCTGAGAACCCACTGTGGACACACAAAGCCCTCTCATCTCTCCTGGTCACTGTCTGGCCCAGCCAAGGTGGCAAAGGGTTGGCACGTCCCCTATGTGGTGGCTGGTATCCACTGGAGCAGAATTACCTTGCAAATATCCCAGGTTTACCCGATTCATCACATCACTGGCTGTTAAATTTGCTACGTCCTCTATGGAACACATAGGAGAGGCACAGACAGAAACAGAGAGAGAGACAGGTCAGCAAGCAGTGGTGGGGTGGGCACGCTGGCACAGCAGAATGGGTGCAGGACAGCGGTCAACTGCACGCAGACACTGTCCATGCCGGGACAGTGGTGGCCAGCACCAGCCACCTCAGAAGCAAGTCAGTTGCCAAAGACAATCTGGTCCTTCTCTGCCAAGCGCTGGCATGTAGGGGGGAGCGTTGCAGAGGCTAAGGGGCACACAGGGCAGATGCCAGTTCTGAGCTTGGTCATGTGGGCTGGACTTTGTATCTGCTAGTACTTGCCATAGTTCATGAATGCTAGAATCCTCTTAGCCTTGGTGGCTAGTTCCCTGGAACAGCAGGTTACCTGGGCAGGGATACAGTGGGGATCACTAGATCGAGGGCATTGTAGGGACATTCCACATTGTGTACACGTGACTGGGAAAGTCTCTGGGGTGGTCATGCTGGTCTCAAAAGTCTTCTCCGGGCCTACCCTTTAGTGAAGTCTATCTCTGCCTTGTGAATGTGCCCATCATGCCCAATATGCATGGCCAGCACATGGTCCAGCCCCAGTGATCCCTGGGCAGCTCCCTCTGCTTAGATGAGTCTCTAGGGCCCCATCTCCAGTGATGATAGGCATCATGGTGCAGGGTGGACCTCAGCAATGGCTGAATATTGAGATGCTACAGGAGTGTGGGAGTGCACAGGCCAGAAGAGAGCGCTTGGGCCCCCTTTGACCTCATCAGCGGAGGCGGCCTGGTTAAAGTCACACAGATGTTACCCAAAAATGGCACAGAAAGAAGGGGGTTACAGAAATAGGATGACTACCCTGGGGAGGACGGTGGGATAGACAGAGGATGTGTAGGTCCTTCTTGTTCCCAATGACTGTGCCCCACCCTCTCCCTGGCCAGGGACCCACTAACTCCTTACCTCACATCTCTCAGAAATGGGAAGACTGGACCTGTACCCTAATGAAAGCCATGAGCTATGAGGGAGCTGGCTTGGCTCTCCACTCTACTCTTCCTTTAGGTCCAGTCCCTTACTTTCTGCTGGGGAAACTGAGGCTCTAGAGTAGTAGAACCGAGCCAGTTTGTGGGTCACTCTGCACCTTCTCCATACTGGGTGGGGATAGACACTCCTCTACCCGTCACTGAGCAGGCCCAAGTGACCATTCTGTGGCCACGCCTGCTGAAGGGGTCAGATAGATTGAGACGCTCATCAACCACTTTGTTACGGCCCAACCTGTCCTGCCTTGTTGCCTGCCCTTACCGTAGCCCATGGTGGGCAGCCCCAGGTGTTTCATCCGGTTCTTGACCAGCTCTGAGAGCTCCTGGCGCTCTGAGCGCCGGTAGAGGCTGAGCCGCTGCTGTGTGATCCACTCTGTGGCTGCAGGGGCCTTCCCCGCTTGCTTGCTGCTCTTTCGACTCAGCTTGCGGGCCCACTGGAAGCTCTTGCGGCGCAGTAGGGGGTGCTCCGCTGGATCAGCACTGCCCCCGTGGCGGCCATGGGTNGCAGCGCGTGTGCCCCAGGGCCCCTTGGCCTCCTGAGTGTCCTCGCGGTCCTCCATGTTCACTGAGATCTGGGACTGGGCAGGCAGGAGGGCTATGGGATGGGGCCTTGCGCCTTGAGGTGCCAGGGAGGAGATGGGCTTTGGACCCACAGTGTGAACACCAGCCTTCTCCAGGCCAGAAAGACTGTGGGGTCCTGTGTTCCCACCTGTACCCCAGTCTGCCTGGCTTCCTGGACCTGTTCAAAGTCTGATCCAGGATGGAGCCAGCCTGTCCCAGGAAAGAGGATCCTTTGTCTCTCCGGGCCATCACATCTATGGATCTGGCTGGTTGCTCTGACCCGGTATATCCTGGCTTTGCCCTAGCACTGGGACCCCTGTCTATAGCCCAGTTTCCCCACCTGTGGGCGGGGCAGGAGTCCCCATCAAACATATCCCTGGGAGTCAGTGTGAACAGAGGTGGGGTGTGCTAGGCTCTGCATGACTGAGTGAGCATATGAGGTGCTGGGGAAAATGTGGGGACCCTATCAGCAGCCATTTAGAGAGACTGAGAGGGCTAATGTGGGTGTGGGGGTCAGAGCAGCCTATAGGGGGTATCTGCCACTCTGGAGGCTGTAGAGGGGCCTTCTGATGGGGCATGGAGCTGGGCTGGGGTGAAGGGTACACATGATGTGGGCAAACCCATGGGTAATTGCCCCCTGCCTCAGTTTCCCCATTGCATAGGAGGATGGTACTTGCTGAGAGTCCCACCACCCCCACCCCCGACCCTTAACAGCCCAGCAGTCAACACATTTTCATTTCCTGCCTGCTTCCCAGGGGCCTGATCAAGGCAGGGAAAAACTCCATCAGGCACAGGTGGAGCAGAAACGCCACATGGGGTCCGGGAATGCTCACCTGGGCTCTGAGGTCATGGGGCTGAAAAGGAAACCAAGGGCTGTGTGGGACCGGTGGGTGTGTTTGCCCCTAGCCCAGTGCATCCTCGCCTCTCAAAGTCCATACAGAACACGCAAGGGCAGGATGCTAGGCGGACGACTATAGTCTACCACAGTAGACTATGTGCACCCGACCACCCTTGATACCCTACCCAGTCCCCCTGGAGGTCTGGGATGCTTCCCAAGGTCACCATTCTTCCCAGAGTGGCAGATGCCCTCGCTGGAGGCACATGTTTTGGACACTGAACCTGCCCGGAAGGAGCCTCTGGCAAAGGCCAGTCACACACAGGTCCCCAGAGCTGGACTGTGACAGCAATGGGGCTGTACCTCGGAGGAGAAGACATGGCACTCAGTCCTGTAGATGCCGATGGGGATCTCAGCACTGGAGGAGCAGAGTTTCTGGAAGAGGCGGCCATAAGTTCGGATCCACAGGTCATCCTCAGTTACCTTCATCTGCAATGAGAGGAAGGGCTGAGAAGGGCTGCAGGCCGCACCCAGAGACCCAGGACTGCAGTGACCCGAGTAGGGTGCCGGGCCTGTGCCCTACGGCACTGTACACCTGGCCTGCACTTACGGCGCAGAGGTAGCCAGAGCCTGGGGTAGTGTCAAGGCCCAGCAGCAGCCTGGTGATGGTGATCATGTAGTCTTTCACGAAGGACTATGGGGCAGCGGGACCACGTGAGGCAGATGCTCCAGCCTCAGTGCACTCAGAAGCCACCTGCCTGCCAGCCCAGCACATGAGATCTAAAAAGGACCAGGACCCTAAACCCCCAGAGTGGTACCAGGACATCCCTGAAGGCAGTTAGTTAGACCTGCTGCTCCAGCAGGAATATGTCTCAGGAGATCTGGGGAGGGCTGTCCAGAGCAATGGGACCAGATCTTAGGTGGAGAGCAACTGTGGGTTCTGGTTCAGGGATCATGGGATTCCGGCCCACCTTCCTCCACATCCCAGCTGACCTGGTAGAGCAGTGTATCCAACATGCTGATACTAAATACTCGACCAGCAGCAAATGGCAGGCGGAACATGAAGGCCAGGTTGGAGCCATTCTCCCGTTCTTGCTGAAAGAAAGGGGTCCTCAGATCACAGGTGGTCTTAGAATTGTGGGTGGCCATCAGAGTAAAGATATGTACATAGAGTATGTTTATATGTGGTATGTGATGCATATGTGTGTACATGTACATGTGGTATTGCATGCATGCATTTTTGTGTGCATGTGTGGTATGAGCATGGGTGCATGGTATGTATGCATGTGCTTGAGTATAGTGTGTACATGGTATGTGCACATGGATGTGTGTCTGCATACATCAACAGACTTCTGGCCAGCAGGCTTGAATATCCAGCTGCATCTCCCCAGACACATTCAGGGCCAGAGCCTAGGGAGAGTTTGGGCTCTGAGAAGAAATTGGGACCCAGGACCTGTGAGATACCTCCTGTATTTGGAACCCAAGGCCTCGCACATGCTGGGCAGGCATGCTATACTGGGCCATACCCCTAGCATGAGATTCTCAATAATCTTAACAATTTGATCTTGAGTCACATCGTGTGATATCAGGGGCCCGGGAACACATGTCAGCAGGAGGGGTCTGCTGTGCGTGTTGCCGCTCACTGCCACTTCACAGGGCTCACAAGACTCCAGGCACTGGATGACCCATGGTATGCGATATTTTGGGACACATTGCCACAGATTTAGTGGCTCAGAACATCAAGGCTCTGAAGTCAGAAGTCTAATGTGGGCATCCAGTGGCTGAAGTCATGGTTAGTTTGGCCTTGTGCCCTTTGGAGGCTCTGCAGGACCATTTCCCCTATCTTATCCAGCTCCTGGGGACATCCAGAGTCCTTGGCCTATGGCTTCGGCCTTCATCTTCAAAGCCAGCAGTGGGGCCCCTTCCTGTCTCTGATGTCCTGTCATGTCCCTTTCTGATTATGTGGGGACACCATGGACATGGAGAACCACTTCCCATCTCAAGTTCCTTAGCATGATCCTATCTGCCAAGTCCCTGTGCCTGGAAGGGGCTATTTATAGGCATGGGAATGAAGGTAAGCTTTCTTCCTGGCTCCTCTTCCAGGAAGCACTGGCAAGAGATCTCAGGTGAGTGTAGACACCAGGGCTAAGTCAGCCCATACTGGCATCTGAGGACACTTCCCACAGCAGAAGGAATTTGCTTCAGTGAAAGGCACACAGCCCTAGAGGCCATCGGGAATAACAGTCATTAAGGTGGCCTTTCCATCAGTGACCCCTCCACCAGTCACATCTTCCCAGTGACAGAAGGAAGCACACGGGACAAGGTGGCAAAACTGCCTTTCATTTTGTCCTTCCTTGCACTCCAGTTAACAGAAGAGGGCAAGTGTTGGGGCGAGTGTGAGGTCAGAGAGCGAATCAGTGGGGCTAGGATGTATGGGCTTGACTGGCCCACGAAGAACTGCGTATGTCTGAGCTACGAGATGTGGTTGTACCACGTGACAGTTCCATAGTCACAGCTACTACCTTCCCACTCTGGTGTTCACCATGTGCAGGTGAACCATGGTGATAACTCAAGCATTCCACTGGCTTTCCTAAGGATAGCTCTAAACAGGAAGGGTCCATGCCACAGGTCCATAGAGACTGGAAGGAAGGGGAAGGAGGGATGCTAATGTTAGCTTCTTTCCAGAGCATTCCCTTCTATTTCAGACAAGAAGTGGGCATTTTTATTCAATGTGGGCAATCCTACAAAGCTTGGTTCTCAGTGATAGGCAGGCCATAACAGTGGGTCTGACTGGGGATTCTACCATCCCCAGGAAGCCATGACACCAGCAGCTTCCTCATCTTCTTCCTTATCTTGTCTGCCCAGGGCCGAGGACATCAGCCACTGTGTAATCCAAGCCCTCAGCATCCATGAGTTCACTACCACCGTGTTCTGGGATCCCAACCTCTCAGCATCCATGAGTTCACTACCACCAATGTGGATCCCAACGCCTCAGCATCCATGAATTTGCTACCACCGTGTTCTGACTTCTTCAGTTTGTCCTTGTCATCCCTATTGTGATAAAGCCACATGACAGGACCTGGACCATTCACTGCCCTGGGACAGACAACAGCTGACAAGTCCAGGATGCAGAGATGGGCCAGCCACCAGGTCCATGCTACAGGGAGGGGATGAAAGAAACCCCCACCCTTCGCTGCTGACATCTGCCACAGAGGGCCAGTTACTGTCTGTGTAGGCTGCCTTCACCCATTCCCAGGCTTCCTTGAGGCCCCTGAGGAGCAGGGCTGGCCCCAGGTGTGACTGTGTATAGGGACACAGGCTCCATGATGACTCCAAGCCGGGACACCAGCCTGGCCTACCCTCAGTCACACTGTGAGGACCCTGGTGAGAAGTGGGGCCATGGTCTGAGTGGCCACTCAGAGAATCCTAGCACCTTGAACTATTTAGGCATCCCTTGACCCTTTCCAGTGTGGATGCAGATGCTGGGGAAAGCAGAGTCCAGGGATGGGGGTAAGCTGGACAGCAGGAGTCACACTGTTGTCTGGTCCTCTGCCCACCTGGCTCCCTCATGCCTCTCTGGCTCAGCCAGACAGCAGCCTACACAGACAGGCTCCCATGGGCCACTTCTACTTTGATCTAGCTTCAAGTCAGCTCTGTGCTCATTTGCAGTAAGAAACCCCAGAGCTTGTCTGTTCTGCCTGATGTCTGGAGTCAGGTGTGGCCCAGACAATTCCTGCCTTCTTCAGTCAGCCATGCTGGCCTCTGGCAGCTCTCCACAAACACACTGGCCTAGGCTGAGCTAGGGACTCACACAGAACAGCAAACCTTGGTAGCTGTGGCTGTCTCCTCCGTACCTGGCCTCTGTTGTCTTCATCTTAACACATGGCTTCCACTGCCCTCAACCCAGTGCCTGACCATCCCTTGTGTGGATAGCAGGTGTGGCCACAGCCACCACACACCAGAACAATATAGACAGTGACCTGTCCCCCATAGTCCTGTGGTTTCCCATATTCCTAGTGGGCTCCTGGGTCCTTAGTGTATCTCTAATGCCTTACTGAGTCCCTTGTGTCCCCGAGTTCCACATCTGGCCCAGCTGATACCCTCCACAGAGCTGACCCCTCCTGCGAATTCCAAGGTCAGAAGCGCGAGGCTTTCCCCACTCTCTGATCCTCAGATCTGGGACAGAGGCAGTGTCTGGTACTGGGTGGGCTGTAAGCATCTGTTACCAGTTCCTGGACGATCCCAGAGAGGATTATGACTGACTCGCAGGTGCTCCGGGAAGTAGCCCCCCTCCCAAGGAGAGCCTTGCATCAGCGGACCTATCTCCTTGGCTCCTACGGGACAGAAGCCCATCCTCCCTCACCTTGCTCATAACCTCTTTGGGCTCTCTGGCAAAGGCTGACCCACCAGGAGGGACCCACTTACCTTTTCCAGTTTGGAAAGAGCCAGAGAGTAGCTGTCCTTGGCACGGAACTGCATGAACCGCATGTTGGAAGGGTGGGTAAGCTCTGTGGTGATGCTGAGGCTGGGGAAGAGCCTGGGGGAGGGATTAGCAGAGTTGTCCTCCAGTCAGGGCTGAGGGTCTGAGGGTCTGTGGTGGGTCATATGGCTGTGGTCAGTGCTGTGGGTGAGTCTATGGTGAGTCCTGTGGTCATGACTGGTGGCCTCTTGTGTGTCTGTTACAGACGTGCATATTGGTCTCTGGTAGATCTTGTGGTCAGGGCTGTGGGGTCTGTGTTGGGTCCCTGTAGTCATAGAAGTGTAGTCTCTTGTGGGTCCTGTGGTGAGGTCTGTGGATTCTGATGGGTCCTATGGTCATAGCTTTGGAGACCATGGTGGGTCCCATGTTCAGGGCTGTGAGATCTCTTGTAGGTCCCATGGTCAGGGCTGTGAGGTCTGTGCTGGGCCCCATGGTCGGGTCTGTGGACTTTTGTGGGTCCTTTGGTTGGGGCTATGGGTTCTCACAGTGGTTCTGACATATGGTTCTCCATATCCATTTCTGTGGAGACCTCATAAGAAGCCTGGCTCCCAGGGGTCAGGTGCTCACCGAAACATGGTCTGAACATTGACAATGGTCTTGGCATCTGCCATGTAGTCCTCTTCGGCGCTCATGGTGCTCTCCTTGTCCACCACCACCAGGTTGTCAGCATAGATGATTCCGCACTGCAACAGGCTGTCCAGGCTGCACGGGGCAAGGATTATGGCTATGGATTCCCCTCCCCTTCACACACCGAGTCCCTCTCAACCCCTTCTCTCTTTCCCTGGGTCTGGGCTGATTGCTCACTGAGGAGCTCTGGGGGAGGACGGTGGAGGGATAGCAGGCACTGTGGCCGTGGCTGCTCTCATCTTACTTGTCCACGGAGCCCTCCATGTAGTAGACCATGGGAAAGCAGCAGATAGCCTCCAGGAAGTGGTGGTCAGGTCTGTGGGGACAGCAGGGCTGAGAGGTGTCACTTGCTCTATGTTTTATCCTCCCCATACTCTTGGGGCCCCCAAAACATGGGACTAAGGGGAACTTAAGGCCAAAAGTTCTTCCACTTATTCAACCTAGGGGAAACTGAGGCCCTGGACTTGCTGAGGTTATACAGCCAAGACTGGACCTTGGGCTCTGGCTGCCATGCTTCTGGGTCCTTGGAGGAAAGGAGCTATGGTTTTGGGGGTCCCCATGGTTCTGCCACTGGAACTGTCAAGTTGTGGGGTTGTGATTAAAGAGGCTACAGGAGAAACTAGAGGAGGAAGCTGCTAAGGCTAGTAAGATATAGAAGGCATAGCCACAGAAGACCGCAGGGAACTGGCCAGCAGTCCCAGCACGGAAAGCAAGGCATTGTGGGAGTGCACACTATCTCACTTGTTGTCAAGCAGCAGCACGATGGGGTTGAGTTCCCGGCGAGACCGATAGTAGGCACGCAGCGGCACAATGAAGTTGTAGAGCCCGTTGCCCGCCGTCTCAGCAGAGACGATAATCAGCTTGTTCTTGAACCCATAGGCCTTGGCATCTTCATAGCTGTTGTGTTTGCAGCCCTGGGGATGTGGGGGAACCCAAGCTGGGCACCACCCTGGCTGTGGGAGAAGCTAGTGTGCCAACATCAGCAAGCACGTGCAACGTGGGAGCACATGGGAGCCCTGGGTAGATATTGGGCCACCAGCCACCAGGGCTTATCCTGCTGGCCGCCACTAAAGTCAGTGTCCCACAAAGCTGGGTGTAAGCCAGTCACTGAAGCATTTAGCTACAGAAATACAGAGGGCCAAGTCATGTGTACACATGTGTGTGTGTGTGCATGATAAGTGTTCACACAGTCCAGTGCCTAGCTCTGCCTACCACAGAGCCCAGAATCAAGGTCTCAGGCAGCATCTGATCTGTTTCCCCAGGCCTCTTTTCCTAAATTGAGTCAGACCTCAGTTGGAGGTGCCTGGTCCCAGGCTATAGCTGGGCATGTGCAGGGAGGAAGTGTGAGAGGCTGGCAAGCATCAAAGGGCTCAGATCCCAAAACAACACGAAGCAGAGTATGGGCCCTGAGTAAAACAAGAGGCCATGTGCCTCCACCGCGTGAGTGCAAAGGATGGTTTCCTTGGCGACATGCTAAGGAGAACTACTGGCGGGATCCAGAATTAAGAGAGCTGATTCAGAGTGGGGAAGGTTAGAAGCTACCCTGCCCTTATCTAGGCAGTGACTGAACCATAGAGACAGTCACTTTCACAGCGGGACAGCATGGTCAGAGACGTGGCCAGCTGAGCTCCACCCTGCTTCAGGGTGCTCAGCCCAGATGCCTGGGCTGGTTCAATCATGATGGAGTTCTGTGGCACTAAGCACAGGATACAAGCTCTTCAGAGGTCAACAAGGGATCCCAGGAAGGCAGGAAGGCAGGAAGGTAGGAAGGCATGTGCTGACTTAAAGAATGACAAGGCCTTTGGAGCCTTGGGTTCTCCTGGCAGGAGACCCCAGCTCTGCCTGACTCTGGGGACGGGCTGTATGAGGAGAGAAGCAGTCCTCCTCATCTGGGAACACACAAGATGTTTGAGGGCTCAGGGCTCGGGAGTCCTAACTTGCTTTCAGCCTGTTCAGAAAAGGCTGCTGTGAGATCAGAGCAGAGAGGCAGAGAGTGGGTGGGTGAGGTAGATGGGGGTCTGCTCCTGCTCAATTGCAGCACCACTAAAATACATGGCGGTCACCAAAGTGGGATGGCAGGTGGCCACAGCTGAGACTCAGCCTTACCTTGTCCAGCCGCAGGCAGCAG
>LOEQ01000014.1:771886-796365 GCA_001685075.1 Bramus lutescens
TAGCAGGGGGAGGCTGCAGCAGGGGGAGGCTGCAGCAGGGGAAGCAGGGACTGTAGCAGGGGGATGATGCAGCAGGGAGGGCAGGGGCTGCAGCCATGGATGGGAGGAGCTGCATGGTAAGAGACAAGGCTATAATGTGGAGTGGGGATGCCTGAGTTGGCTGCTGTGAACATAGAGACAGGGCCTTCCCACCTCCCCACCTTCCAGAGGGGTAAGGCTCTACCAGTCCTGGGGACCGTATCACCTAGGACCTAAGTGATGCACTCTTGATCACTGGGATGCTGAGTGAATGAGGTTGTAGATCTGGGTCTAGATGCCCAGCACCCACAGGTGATGTCAGTCAGTAGTAAGGCGGTGAGGCCGCCATGGTGAGGGGGTGCACTTCAGCTGCAAAGGAGTATGGCTGTAGCAGGGATGGTGTGGGGCTGGCCCAAGCCTCGCCAACCTGTCCTCCATGACTTGAGGCCACTCCTAGCCAGCTTATCCTTGCCTGAGGGATAGCAGAGGTGACTGGACCTCTTGAGGACATGGAACAGGGCCACTCCACAGGCAGATGCAGGAGGTTGGAAGGTCTGCCCATGTGACCAGAAGCTTCCCACTCTAAGTGACCCTCCAAGAGACCCTGGCTGCTTCTAGACTCAGTTCTCAGATGGACCTCAAACCAAAGGGCCCACACTCAGCCCAGGGGCCAGTTCCCTTCAGAGTTGTAAACCCAGCCAGTTGGGCAGGCACCTGCAGGTCAGATGTTGTGCCATTGTATTCCTGATCTCCAGACACAACAATTTGCAGCTAAGTTCTACAGTTATCTTTGTGCCCCTTCTGTCACCACCCCTGATCTATCTTCTAGGCTTGTGGTCTTCTAGAGGAGTGGGCTAGCCACGGCTACCTGATGGGACCATGTGGTGATTAGGGCACTCACCCCGTGAAGACGAGACATAGCAGGGTACAGAAGAGGATGAGCACTTGGTTGAACATGGCTGACTGTGTGCGCAGGATGGCACGGTGGAAGTCATTCTGCAGAGAATGCAGCCATCAGAAGGCAGGAACCATAGACACTCCCACACATAATAAGCAGAGACCTGGTTATAATTCCTTCCCAGGGGAGGGCTACGGGCAACATTGCCATGTGCTGGTCACACGGACCTCAGCTTGGTCTCAGGATGAGCAAAATGTGCCAGAGGGCAGACAGGTGTGAGCATCTTTGGCTTCAAGACTCTTTCATCACTGTGCAAGTGGGACAGAGCTGAGTCAAGAGATCTGGCCAGGAAGGTGCAGGCCACCAGGGAGACAGTTGTCATCCTGGCTTTAATTTCCAGGAGATAGGTATATTCCAGCAGAGGCTGGCCATAGGGATAGTCGGAGCCTGCATTCTTCCGGGCCTGATTTTGCAGCCTGGTTCTGATTGTGCTTACTCACATCTGCACACTCGGTCCCACCTTCTCCTCAGCCCTGGGAAAGCTGTCTTCAGGGAAAGAGGAAGCTCAAGGCTGGACTGGAATGTGTCACGTGGCAGGCAGTCTCCTGGCCACCGCCTGGTCCGGCCAGCAGGTGGGGAAATTGTTCTCAAGGAGCCTGGCAGGGGCCAGTGCTCACTTACAATCATGTTCTCCAACGCGTGCTTGGCCAGCCAGCAGTTGAGAAACACGGGGATGAACAGGTTCCGAAGAGGCGGCCAGAAGACCTGTGGTGTGTGGGGGAGAGGTCAGGTAGGGCTCAGGTAGCCGAGCTTGGGGCTGGGGCTCACCCACCGTGATGATGAAGGGCAGTGTGTTGATCATCTCCAGGACGAAAGGAACGTGGAAGACCTGCTCCCAGATGTTGCCCTGGGGGCCAGAGGTATTTCAGAGCCAGCAAGGGGCGGTCAGGGGCAGGGAAGGGAACTGGGAGCTTGGAAGGTAGGCAGAGGTAAGGGTTGGGAGTGGGCAGTCCTCATTAGATCGTAGGTGCTAAGGGAGGGGCTGTGGAGAAAGGGCATGGTGGAAAACCAGGGTGGGGTAGGTGCAGGGAGGGACTCACCTTGTAGCTGAGATAAATGAGGAGCATGGTCTCTAAGAAGCTTATTGTGGCCACAATGACCTGTGTGAAGAAAGGAAAGAGACTCGGAGCAGATATGGGAACAGGGCCTGACCTCTGAGGGGCTCAGCAGGCAGAGTCCTGACAAAGCGAGGTGCTTGTATGTGTGAGCGTGTGTGTGTGTGTGTGTGTGTGTGTGTGTGAGTGTGTGTATACACAGGGCTGCCTGCACTCTTCCTGCTGAAGTAAGATGATCTTGATTGGAAAGACTTGCAGGCAGCAACTCTAGGCCTTAGGGTCGGTAGAAGGCAGCCCAGACCCCAGACTCCATCCCTGCCCTGCTGGGGCACCCTGTGGGCAATCAGGGCCAATGAAGTTGGGGGGGGATGGTAAGAGCACCACTAACACCACCCTAGGAGGTAGAGGTGGCAGTGAGGGCATGAGGCTCGGTTGGCAGTACTCCTTGGGCCCTGGGTAGGGATGGAGCCTCCGCTATAGGCATCTGTGAGTCCTATGGGATCCTCCAGGCAAGGGACCTAGGCCTCTGGCACATAGTTGGGGAAGACCCCTTCAGAAGCAGGCCTGAGTTTCTGACCCCTACCTACTCAGGAAGACAGTAAGGATAGGGTGGGTCATCAGGGAAGAGAAGTTCTAATCAGGAAAGAAATGAAGGGGGAAGTATGCCCTCATTGGTCCGGGAAAACTATGGTAAGAGTTATTGGGCCTTACTGGGCCCTAAGTCCCTTGCTTCATGGGTGAGTCTGAGGCCCTTGCTTGCTGAATATGACTTAAGTTCTCTTACTTAACCCAAGCCCTCTCCTTCCTGAGTCCACACAAGCAGCCTCTATTGTACAGGGAGAAGGGGTAGTATGGGACTCACCTGAATCACCCACAAAGTCATCTTCCTCTCCACCCACAGGATGGGAGCCCTAGGGAAAAAGGAGAGGTGAGGCCCGGACAAGGTGACAGCTGTCAGGGCACTTCCTCTTCAGGCTCCAGGAGAATGTTCCCGAGGTAGTGAGAGCCCACTAGCCAGATGTGGAGGGTGAATGGAGAAACATGTGCTTCATTCAAAATTCCTCCTCTCTGATGGGGAAGATCCTCGGTGCTGATTCAGCCAGGGTGCAAGGGTGCAGCTGAACATAGCCCAGGGACTTTAATGGACCTCAGGTGTGCATTGGCTCCACTAGAGCCAGACAGTTAAACTCCCACAGACACACCTGTCTACCCCGTTCCTGGCCTGACCCAGGATGACCTGACAAATGGGAGCCAGGAGCAAACTCACCAGTGGAACTCGGAGGATGAGCCATTGAAAGTGTAGTTATACTTCGTGCAGCCCCAGCTGTGAAGAGACAAAAGCACTGGCCCAGTCCCACACCTCCAGGACCAACGCCAAGGGTCCTTTCCAGAGCTGCTATGGGCTCAGGGAAAATGGGAAGGGCACCCACTTGTTCACTCAGGGCCCACCGAATGCCCCAACTGGAGCTGATACTCTAGCATGTCCGGGGCCTCTCTGGCCTGCAGTGACCGCGTGAGGAGGCTCTCGAAGCAAGAAGCATACAGAACACATCCCTGTCTATAGGTCTGGGCCCTGCAGTGAGCTGCTGCTCAGCAGAAAGTGAAGACTCAGCCTGAGCCAATGACAAGCTCCTGTACAGCCACAGATGGCCCAGTGTGTGACATTGATGCCTGCGGGAGGTCGGAGTTGCCTGAACCAGCCTGGATAGTTTTTTGAGTCAGAAAGAGATGAATTAATGACCTTCATCCCCTCAAGCCACTTGAAGATAAGCATATCCAAGCACCTTGGAACCAACTGATGAGAGGCAGCACAGCCAACATTCTAGCTCTGCTCCAGGCCATAACTAGCACCAGGGTCAGCTACCACAGGGACCTCACTGCTCACAGAACCCAGAAAGGAGCCACTTCTTCCCTGTCCTCACCTCACCTGAGCTTTATTGGGGTTGTTTCACTCAGTACCCACCGAAGTCTCTGAGCCTTTCTCTCAGCCTCTTATCCAACGTCTATCTACTTTTCCTTCATCAGCAACCACTCACCTATCCATCCTTTGCCTCATCTATGGTCTGTGCATCCACCTATCTATTATCCATCATCATCTGATCTATGACCCATGCATCCATTTACCTGTGTTCATCATTCTAATCCATCATTTATCTCTCATCAACATTCATCCATATGTCTATCTAGGTATAATCTCATCTTTGATCCATGCACCCATCATTACCTGATCTGTAATTCCTGAATCTATCTCCTTATGCACCCTCTTATCCAACATCTACTCAGCATCTTGTTCCCTATCTATTCAACTACCTATGCATCTATCCATCCATGCATCATTCACCCATCTGTCCATCACCCAAATACCCATCATCTTCCCACCCCCCAGCCCATTAGCCCTGCTAGTGATGGTGATGAATTCAACAGACTTGGGTTCTCTAGGGAGGCGGAAGCAGAAGTCCTGAAGCCTTGGGGGTTTGGAAAAGGTGTAATAGACCCAAAAGAGTTTTTTGAGTCATCTATAGCCTCTATTTCCCCTCAAACAACCACGGAGGGTCTTCCTTCCTCTGACCTGTGCAGTGATAAAAGGTTTGTTCTCAATAGCGTGTGAGGGTTTCTGATCTGGGAATTCTAGTTTTCCCGAAAGTGGGCAACAGATGAAAATAAGGAATTCAGTACAACTTCGCACACAAGCTCCAGGGGCTGTCCTCCTGCCTGGAGATTTACAGGACCTCAGCAGTTCAGGAAGAGCCTGCTCTGTGTAGCCCAAGAAGTAAGTCAATGTTGGCAGGGTCCATGTTTGGCTCAGCAGTGGCCCTCAAACTCCTGGCTCTGACTAAGGAGTCCTGTGGCATCTGAGCCCACTTGTCAAACCCACTGGCATGCAAGTCAGAGGCCAACAGAGTTCAAAAGAAATGGTCTTGACAGAAGTAACTAACAAAGTGAAGGGCCAAGTACAGCATCCTCAGAGAGCTGTTGGAAACCAGGAAGTAACAGATGCAGGAACTCAGACCTGGGGGAAGAGTGTCACCTCAGAATAGAATTGAGAGGATAAAAGGGGGCAGAGTAGGAGGTAGGAGTGATAAGCACGCGGGTGGCCCAGCGCCCAGCTTCCGAACCCCACGGGGCACAATTCAAGACAATCCTGGCACCGAGGGCTTCTGGACCAGTCCAGAGATGAACCAGAAGCATGCCAAGGCCTCCCCAGGCACTGAGAGACCACTCAGGGAAGACAATGACACCCTGAAAGGATCTGGGCTGGCGAACAGCACTGACGTCTCAAAGCAGCCAGGCAGTGGGAGGATTACCGAGAAGACATCAAAGGAAGAATCCTCAGCCTCGTCTGCTGGGTCCTCTAAGCCCACTTGACAGCAGGCCCCTCTTCCTCAAGGTGGTTAGAACATACACTGTGGCTGCATGCACAGCTCCACACTGGGGGCCCAGCCATCATTCTAGGCCTTACTGAGTGGTGTCTGGGCATGGCTCTATGCTGGGGTCACACTAGAGGAAGAAGACTTTCAAAGCTCTGGGGACAGGGTTCCCTAGAAGTCTGGTGTCGGTCACAGGTCTTCTACACGAACACCCATAATGTCAGTGAGGATCATTGGAAAGGCTCAGTCTGAGGACCCCAGCCCCACGGGTCACCCACCATCCGATGCCCTGGTCTGGGTTGTCCAGCAGGACGCGGACGATGTACAGCAGGCAGGTGAGGAGCTTGAGGGAGAAGTTGAACAGCCGGATCCTCAGGCCTGTGGAGAGGGTGACATCAGGGTAGGAGCTCCAAGGAGCAGGCCCACCCGCTCTGCTGGGGTCTCTCAACAGCTCCTTCCTGAAGGGGCCCTGCATGGACTTCCATCTCGTGCACTTGTATTCCCAATGCAGAGGACAGATGTACCTGCACCCCTTCCCCAGCCAGACTCCTTTGGTCACTGAGGCTCGGTGCAGAGAATTTCCTGCCCTCACGGGAACAGATTTAGACACTTGGTGCCACAGCCTAACCTCCAAGACCCTTCTTGCATCTCAGGTAGGTCCAGAGTGGCCAAGCTCTGGGAAAGAGTCGGGGAAGTGTGGAGGTGGGGATTCCTAGGGTGTGGGCTAGGTGACAGGAGATGACCCAGCTGGCTCCTGGGGACAGCCTATCCCAGTTCAACTCATTGTCCAGAATGGGGGGAGTCATGTCTCCACAGGTCAGAAAACGGGAAGTCAAGGTGACCTCTGCCCTCTGCCCATGTAGCTGGCACATTTCCTCAGGCTCCCAAACCTGCCCATCCCCCTCCCCCAGGCCCCTGACTCACTGGATCTTTGGTTTTTGATGAAGAACAGCTTGAGCCTCTCTTTGCAGGTGTTCTCATTGACATAGAATTCCACCTGGACCCTGAGGGAGGAGAGGAGGCTGAGACTTAGGGTCAGGGGGTTCAGGCCCAAGGCAGGGGCTAGAGCCTCAAGCCAGAGCCAGAGTCCCAAGCCCAGCTGAGTTCTTCCAAACTGCAGGAGCAGAGAGGAACTTGGGAGAGACAAATGTCCCTACTTTGGACCCTGAAGGTCTGTGGTCTGAAGCAGCCATTCATCCTCCCAAAGCCTCCCCTTGCTATACCTGCAGCCACTGGGTACCATCTGCTCAGCATCCAGAGCTCTCCAGGCCCCGAGGAGATCAGGGCCACAGCACCCATGGAGCTTTGGGCATTGGGTATTCAAACCTTCTTAGTAAAATGTTCAGGAGTTGACAGTCATTTCTTCTGGTGGCCTCCAGAGTTTGTAAATCATACATTATAATTTCAGGGATGGTCAGAAGGGCCAGCAAGAAGTAGTTATCCGTGAGCCTGGCCATCAGCTCTCTGACCTCCATTTTCCCCCTCCTGTGGCACTGCACACAGAGGCCAGTCTCTGAGGCGTGCCACACTCACATTCTCTGAAGTCCTAAAATCACCCAGGATAAATAGAGAGTGAGCACCTGGCTACTCGCTTAAGCCCCATTGCCACACCCAGGAAGAGCCACATGTTCACTGAGAATAACTCTATGGCGAAGGGAAGACAAAGCCACTGTTCTCAACCCCCAAGCTGCAGACATAATCCTATGCCTTGCCCATTCAGGAGTAGGAGATGAAAACACCAGTGCTGACATGGGAAGGATGATGTAAATAAATAAACAAGGGTAATACAAATATATTTTAAAATCTAATCACTGTCTCTGAAGCCTACTGAGCACAGCCGCTTTGTCATGTGACCTGCCCGTGGCCTGTGGGAGTGGCCTGGGTCACAGAGTTGCCTGAGGGCCCAAGGGCCTGCTCACCTCACCAGAACCAAGGCACTCCTGGGATTTGGTGCTGTGCAAAGACTGGGTCCGCCCTGGACTGCACAGCAAGCCAAGCTTCCTGTGGGCAAGGAGGCGCCAGACCCGTGCTAATGGTTGGTGTACTCTAGCCCACCCCTCTACATGTCTAAACTCCACGTTACCCAGCATCCCCGCTGCACCTCAGTACATTCTGCTGTCTCAGCACACATCGCCAGCTGTGCCGCACACACCAGCCAGTTCCATGCGCCACACTGTTTAGCACACCCACTATGCTACAGCACACCTCTGCACCCCACGTGATGCTAAAGCACACCTCTGCACCACACATGATCCAGAATACCCCCATTGGGTCCCCACGGTGCCCTGCTGTACCACACTGTATGGTAGCACAGGGTCTTTCTAGGGCGCTAGAAGCCCCAGGCAGGAGAGGATACTGCAGATGACTGACTGAAGAGTCAGCCGTGCATCTTTCTCTCAGAAGGAGCCTGAAGCTTGGGAGACAGGCTGCACAGGGGTGGGGGCAGGGAAGTCATGGGATGGCTTGAAGGACCACCTGCACCCTAAACACATGTGTGAAGTTCTCGAATTGCTCTCCTCTCCACCCACCTCCTCTACAATAAAGGGCTCAGGGAAGAGTCTTCCCACCTGCTCAGCCCCCCCACAACAGGGCCCTCAGCAGGTGACCAAGACCTTGCTAAGGCAACAAGGTGGCAGTCTCTCTCCATCTCCCATACAGCACAGACCACAGCTTTTCTGATCCACTGTGGTTCCCCTCCCCTATCTTTGGCTCTACTCCCATGCCACCCCTAAATGTGGGGGCCTCAGGGACGGTGACAGGAGGCTTCTGCAACCTGCCAGATGAGAGCACTAAATTCCACCTGCCATGGGTATGCCCCAATAGCCGGCCTGGCTATTCACTGCCTGTTGCGATTCTGTGTCAGTATAGACAGGACAGAGTGTCTATAAGGTGTCATGTGTTAAGAGCTTAATTGCTAAGAGACAGGAAGAAGATAGGAACTAAATACAGCTATGGTGTATGGTGTGTGTGTGTCTGTGTGTGTACTGATGGGGGATTAGGATTAGGTAAGATCTCTAGGGAAGAACCACAATCAGTCCTGGTGGCTTTCTAGGCAAAGGGTAACAAGAGACGTGTGCTCCAGCTCCTGCCATGTGGGATGCCTGGGACCACTTCAGATCTCTATCTGCAAAATGATTATTACCAGATGTGGGCCCTTAGCATTGGGCTAACCTGAGCTGCATAAGCTCCCTCTCTGTTACTCAGCCAGTGTTAGTGTGGACTAACACACTCCTCTTGGGCAGAATTATCCATTGCGAGCCACCAACGCCTCCTCTCCTCCCTCATTAGAGACTGAAGTCCCAGGACACACTGGGGAAGCACTCGTATGCTCTTCTTGCAGCTAGAGCTACAACCACAGGCTTGGAGTCCTCCCAGGGACCCCACTGTCCCTGGGAGAAAGGACAGAACCCTCACCTTCCCTCTGTCCCTGCACCCTGCTGCCCCATCTCACTAGACATTCTTGTGGGACATTCCTGTTGGGCATCCCCCGCTGCTCTCCAACTGTGCCTGCCCACTGCCCACAGGTCCCCCGCCCCATGCTCATGCCCATTTCCAGCTCCACTCTCCAGGCTCCTGGACCCTCAAGGCTGCTCCTGTCCTTCTTGTCATCTTCCCAGGAACATCTGGAGATCAGAAAACTCAGTCACCTATGAAAGAAGCCATCATAGCCACTGTGCTGCTCGGGAAACAACAGGAACCTGTCACACCCAGCCCTGCCCCTTGCTGGCATCTTCCCCAGCTCCAGAAAGCTGACCTGACTAATGACCCATGAGCAGAACAGTTACCTCCCAGAAGGGCCGCCCATTAGGCTGCCAACACCCATTTGCATGGTTCCAGGTGTTTTGCGGGCAGTGCCCACTTATGGCTGAAGGTGTTCTCCTAGAGGAGCCATAAGGCCTGCTTGGCTCCCTTGAAATCAGAGCTCTACAGTGCCAGAGAAATCAATGAGTCTTCCTTTACTTTTAAAATTTTGATTAACTGTGGCCACTCACTTCCTCCAGCAGCACACAAAACAGGGATTAAGACTATCCATTTCACTCCAATCTGTGTTTAAGACAGCATGTGTGATCTGCCCTAAGGAGAGATGAAGACACGGGCACAGTCCTACAGGAGCATAAGGGGTTTGTGAATGACCTTCACTCTTATAGAGCCTGTTCACAGGCACCCTTGGGCTTATATGAAGCTCCTGGGAGTCACAGAAACTGCGTTGGCCCAGCAGGCAGAATCTAAGGACTGAGAGCCAGTGTCTACTGGGAAATCGGACAGATGCAGGCTCTGCCTCTCACCTGCTTTTAGCTTAGTTTCTTACTGGGAATGGGAACAATAATGGGCGCTTCCTCCCATAGTATCACTGAGTACCTGGAAGATGTAAGTGCTTTAGCAATGGTGAGGTTAAGACGTGTCCTAGAGTGTCCCTTGGGAACAAGCTCAGAGAGAGGATACAATGAGAGATAATGGAATGGGGCTCAGGACTAGCACCTCATGGTGCTGGCGTGGGGGTCAAAGTTAATGCAACCGGAAAGCCACGTCAGGCCTACATTGTTCAGTAATCACACTGCAAAATCAGAGCCTGGTTGCATACATACCAGCCATGCCCACAGATACTGGATAGTGCATTGGCTCAACCACGAGTCTGAGCTGGAGCAACCTTACTGAGGAGCTAGAGGGTACAGCCATGGTACTGATTTCTTGGGTGAGTGAGTAAGAAGGGCCCAGAACAGGCTGCCAGGGGCAACTCAAACCTGTTCCTCCTTGTATCTGCAGAGGGCCAGCCAAATAGGAAGAGATCCAACAATCCCCAAGCCTTCATAATCCCCAGGGGAGTTTAGTAGAACTCCATTTGTGTCACACTCCTGTGGTTCTGGATCCTTCTTGGAGGACCAGGTGGGCTCACAGCCCTCATAGTATCCCATATAGATGAGTTCCCCAGGAAGTCCCCCTCCAATGCTCCAGGCCTCACCCTCACAGAGCCTGAGTAGAGTTAAGCTGGCCTGGTATGGGTCTTCAGGCTCCACCTGGAAAACTGAGAGAAGGGATCCCATGTGGCCTGGGAAAATGGGCACTGGCTTCTCAAACTAACTTCCCTGCAAAGGGAGTTTTCTTGGAACCCAGGGGCTCTCTGAGGAGCTCAGGACACCTACTATGATTGGTGCTGGCTTTTGGGGCAACATGGACACAGCCTCAGCCCTAGGGCAGCCACAGACAGGTTCTTGCTTCCCCACCATTGCCAGGTCTGAGGCCCAGCTCTTCAGGCACCTGGGGATGCATGTGGTGGGACCTTTGTCCTATGTCTGTTATCTGCTGCACCTAAGATAGGAGATGGAGGTAGAGGCTGTGGCCCCAGCTACCCAGCCTACAGCTGTGGGTCATTAGAGCCACAGTAACAAGGAAGCATCTCAAATGGCCAGCAGCTGGAAACACTGAGCAAATAGTGGTTATGAATTCTGGCCATTAATTGATGGAAATGAGAGACAAGACTCCACTTGGGGACCACACTGATAATGGTGGATTTGGGTCCCAGGAGCATACCATTACATACTTCCTTGTGGGGCTTTGGCTGTCCTACCCTCAAAGTCTTTGTTACTTGACCTAACTCCCAGCTGAAGACAGAGAGGCACCAGCAGAGAGAGCCCTTGGCCCTTGGAGACCTTAACCTACATGGGAAGCAGAGAGGAGCTGAGGTTATAGGCTCTGGGGTTACATGAACACTGTACCCATACAGACACTGTGGCAGGCCTGTGTTCTGTCATTTGGCTGCTACTGGAGATCTGGACACCACTGGTCTGGGGCATTGTGGTCATTTGAATGAGAATGGCCCCCATAGGTTCATATACTTGAATGCTGTCTCATTTGGTGGAACAGTTTGGGAAGGATTAGGAGGCCTGGCCTTGTTGGAGGAGGTTTCAAAAGCTCATCCTTTCCAGTTAGCTCCCTGTGCTTCGTGCTTACAGATCAGATGAAAGCTCTCAGCTACTGCTCCAGCACCATGCCTGCCTGCTTGTCCGCTGCCACATTCCCCCACCATGACAGTCAACGGATTCTACCTCTGAAACTGTAATCCCCAATCAACTTTCTTTTATAAATTGCCTTGGTTGTGGTGTCTTATCACAGCAATAGACAAGTAAATAAGACAGTCATCCACCTCTGGGGAGCCCATTTCCTTTCTACAGATTCTTCCCAAGGGGATCATTAATCATATGTCTCCAGTCCCAGCCCCTAGACCAGAAGCACCTGCTGGTCCTGGGAAGAGTTGGTCAACACTGTCATGTTTCTGCCTGGTTGTTAGCCCTTAGCACTGGGCAAGGGTAGCCTTTCCCATGGGGCCTGATTGTCAGGGGTATGAGGACACATCTGTCCCTGAGACAGTCCCTCCCCTGTGAAGCACTTACTGAGAGAGGGAAGAGTCCAGGCTGAAATCCTCCACATGAAGCCTGGAGACAGAGTGGACACATCAACACAGAGAGTGGAAGGGGGGCCTCCAGGGCCATATCAGGACTTCAGACAGTATCTCTGAGCTACGGGGTATGCCAGAAGCCCCAGGCCTGACAGGTAATGTCAGGGCAGGCAGCCCAGCATGCAAGGCAGGTAGAAGCCAGGCCTACCCCTCGGAACTGGAGAAAGCAACAGAGTCCATAGATGCTGGCACATGCAGGCTCTGTACTTTGGCCAGAGGGAGTGACAACCTTTTAGCCAAGAGACAAAGATCGGCATCTCTCTTGTTCATGTTAAGCCTGTCTCCGGCCTCTTCGTGACCCCGTGTCCAGCAGTGGCCCCTCCAGTGGCACTGTCACTGAGGATGCTGAAGACAACTGAGTGGTCCCACTACAGGGTCACAGCTGGGCACAGAAAACCTTGGACGGCCCATCTCTTGGTTTCCTTAGCTGAGCAGGTCAGGACTGGGAGCTGGTGTTTCTTGGGTGATTGAGTTGTACTCCTCTACCTGGTCAGCTCTGGACAACCTGACCTTGAGTTTCCCTAGACTCCCTGCCATGGAGAAGGGTCAGCATCTCTGGAGTACCAGCTTGTGTTGGGAGCTGTTTGCATGCTGTCCTGGGCCAGCCCCTCCAACCAAGGACTTCATGGGGCCTCTCTCAGTTTTCAAAGCAACTGTTTTTCCAGATGAGAAAGCAAAGATTCAGTTAAGACCACTGCGGACCTCAGGCAGCATCCTGTACAACCTGTGTTGGGTCCTCTGTGAGGCCAGGATCCTTTTCCACATTCCAATATGTGGCCCCTCCTGGTCCCTGGGTGGAGAAGGTATAGGATGGGCATATGCTTGGCAGAGTCAAGGTCCCCACTGTTATGGCAATGGGTGGACAGCTCGGTACAGTAGAGGCGAGTCCAGGTTTAATTGTGTGTGAAGTTTGGGGATTCCTGGAAGCTTCCAGATGCCCTTGCCTGTGTGTGTAGCTGAGATTCTCTTCCTGGCCCCATCTTGCCCCAAGATCTAAGATAAGGGTCTGAAGAGCCTGGCAGAGTTGTGGTTTGCTATGATGGGGATAGGATCATATGGCACTTAGCACAGCGGACCAAGCCTGATGCTTATAATCCAGATCTGCTCCCTATGGGCATCTGGGTTCCTGAGCCGTGCTGCATGCACGGAGTGTCTAAGGCTGGGACAAGGTGACTCTACTGTACTCTGGAGAGGCTACATCCCCACCTGTCATGTTACCTAGTTCAGATCTTTCCCTTAAAGAACAATGGACTGTGTGTAAGCAGCAGGGCATCATAGACTGACGCAAACTTTGCCAAGGGCTGGTGCCAGGGAATACGAGGTCAGCCATCTGAGCTACATATTAGGGGTGCTTTGGAGGACAGGGAGTGGTAGGAATGAAGGAAGGTTCACCTGAAACATCCAAACCCAAGGTGGCCTAGCGGTTTCTAGGCCAGCAACTAGTAACCTAGGTACCACTAAGCCTCCCTCATCAGCATGACAGCCCTGTGGAGCTTGGACATAGAATAAATAAGGGCTACAATCAGGATTCCATTCTGTACCCATAGCCTGTTGCTCTCTTCAGAGCCTGGGGCTCCCACAGGAGCCTCTGGGTAGACATAGGTATACCCGACTTGAACCCTAAAGGGGCAAGCTCAGCTAGGCACCTTTCTGGAAGTCCTCTGGGCTGATGGGAGGTTAGGGTATTTGGGGGTCCACTTCTCACTGCACCCCATGAACCCTGAATCTCAGGGGATGCTTTTGGGTACTCAGAAAATTAATTTCATATCAAGGAGGTTCCTACATGCAAATAAGGAGCCCATTTATTCTTTACTGGATTGTATCCCCCAGATTCACAGGCTATAGCCATGACTCCTGGTAGCTCAAGGTATAAGGTAACTATATTAGGAAAAAACTGCAGACATTAAGTTGAAATGGGGTCCTATGGTGGACCCCATGTGGACTGGCTAGTATACTAGTAGGAAGAATTCAAGACTCAACTCATAGAGAGGGACAGAGAGGGAAAATTGTGTGGCTACATGGAGAAGATGGCCTGAATGTGGGAGGGGCCTTGGAGCAGGCTGCCCACATCCAGCTCCCGAAACCATGAGAAAATCAAGTTATATGGTTTCCACCCCCTAGTCTGTGACAGCCCCCACAAGCTTAAAAAGGAAACCTGTGTCCACTGGAGGGACCAGGAAGGAGTGCACCCCATACCGGAGCCTGATATCCATGTATATCCAAGAGGATAAATCACTGTCCAGATAAGCATACTGGGGAGGAGGAGGAGAGTGGAATAAACCGGCAACTGCAAAAGCAATAGAGTACCATCTGTGGTGAGCAGTGGGGTGCAGTGTGTAAAGTTGGGGTGCATCCAATTGACAGAGTAGGGAGTGAGGCACTTGAGAACCTAGAAAGGGTTAGGGGTGCTGTATGAGGGCTATTCAGAGGAGTCACTTGGTGGGGCAGGGGAGGGTCTGTGATCCTGAAGGGTTGGGGGCCTATGAGTCTCTGGACATGGAGGACAAGGATATCCCAGCAAGGAAGATCCAAGGACCCAAGAATACTAGGGTGAGTGAAGTTGGGGATGGGGAGAGAGTCAGCTCCCTGAAGCTGGACCGACAGGCTGGGACTTCTCAAGAGAACATCAAGGTGATGTTTGAGCCTGAGAAGCTGCTATGTGAAGGCCTTGGTGGGAGAGCCACTGACATGATGGCCAGGAATAGAGCCTGGGAATGAAGCAGATCTGGAGTCTGGCTGGCTGCTGAGAGACTTGAAGTCACAGAGTGTGAAGTCATGTCCCTGCTGAGGTAGTGAATAGTCAGGAAGTAGGTGGTGTCAGGAGGTGTCAAGATGGCATCTCAGAGTAGAGGTTTGAGGTAGACGTGGGCTGGCTGGAAAGAAGGCTGAAGACCCAGGGCTGGAAAGTCCTGGGGATGGGTCACAAAGCCATGAGGTAGGGGCCTTGGTCTTCAGCACCCTTGGCTTTGGGGGAGCTGTGATGGGTATGCAGGTATGGGATAGGCTCAGCTCAGAAGTAAAGCGGAGAGTTGGTCCTAGACTGGCCCAGTTGGAAGCAGGCTGGGGTGCCACTGGGAAGGGAGATTCCTGCCACCCTTGCCCCAGCCTCTACTCCTGAGCTATGCTCTGATGTGAGGTCCCTTTTCCTTGGTGTCTGCCCTTAGGGGACTGAGAGCTTCTCTCTGGTATAGGCTCAAAGAAGTGACCCTGGTGAAGACCCTGGGGGGATGCAGCAATGCAAGTGGGTATCCTCTGGAGCCTCAAGGATGGAAAGCCGGCCTTGGCCAAGTCAAGCCTCTGCACCATCCATCAGGCCCTGCCCCAACCCCATTCTAGCACCTTTGGCTCTCCCCACCTCTGCATCTTTACATTAAGACCCCAAGGATGTCAAAGGATAGATGATTCTTAGCCCCGAAACTCCCCGTGGCAGCATTTGCAGGAATCTCAAACCCCTTCCTCTTCCTGGAATATGGAGACCCCACAAACCCAGGTTGCCAAAACTGTGTTCCCTGGGCTCACCTCCTATGTCCTTTTTGTAGCCTTCTACCCACAGCACAGCCACCACAGCCCTCCAGGATATCTGCTCTCTTGGTCCTGCTACCTACTATAAAATACACTAGCGACATGTCTCTTGGAGCCTTCAGAGATTCCCAACATATGCCACTAGGGACACTTTCTAGGACCGTCTCTGCCTTCTGTCCCTTCCAGTTGTCCTCCAGTCCCAACCCCGTGGACATAGCTCAGGTGTGGCCTCTGACCTGCCCGTGCAGAGTTCAGCCTCACCCCCTAACCTCCCAGCTACTTCTCCTTGGGCATGCACCCTCCTCCCACCCCTCACTGCCTCAGCCAGTCCCTGAGGAAGCAGATGGGGCTGAGGGGGCGTCCACATAGCAGACAGGTGGGAGTGCCTCAATGGCAGACTCAAGTCAAGTGAATCTGGATTGTAGAATCTGGCTGTAGAAGGCGTCCCAGCCCCTGACCCATTGAGAGGTTCACTAATGACCCAGCCCTTCCTGGGTTCCAAAGCTTTGGAATAGAGCCCCCTGTCCCCAGCCCACATTTCCTAACTGTTCTAAACCTCAGTGGGAGGCAGAGGAAGAAGGGTTAGGTTGGGTGAGGAAGAGGGATGGGCACCAGGCCTGCTGTAGCTATGAGAAGTGCAGAGCTTCAGGGACTATGTGGGCAGAGTCACACCACCATGGTGGGCATGCATGGGGGCCATGAGGATACTTTTCTCCTCTCTCTACCCCACTGCCTTCCCAGTGGTGGAGAGGCACCAGGCTCTAACTTCCTGGACAACAGCCCAGACATAGGACAGGGGCAAGGGCAAGTCACGGCCCACGATCTTCCCTGGAAACTTCAGTAACCCCAATTCCTAATGTGTCAGTCAGTCTTCCCCATCCTCCTCAGCTGGGATCTGCCTTGGCTCCCAACTGCTCATCACAGCAGGTGTTCAGATGCCAGCTAGAGGCTCAGGCGCCACCTGGGCCCAGCTAGGTAGACAGTTCCCTTCTCTTTGCTCTGCAGAAGGAGGCTGACAAAGACCCTATGAGTCAGGGAGAAAGGCCATGCTTGTCAAAGGGCCAGCAGCTCAGCTTGTGGTCTACAGTCAAGGGCCTACCTGCAGAAGTGCAAATGGGGAAAGAGGTGGCCACAGAAGTGTCATGCTCTGGACTAAGATGCAGCCTGGGCAGAATTGCCATCCCTGCAGCTTACTTCTCCTGGGGCCTGATAGGCTGGGAAGGGAGCTTCCGGGATCACTGGCCCACAGTGTTCACTAAGAGGAGGGAGAGGCCAAGAGGGGTCCCCAAGGATAGCAGCACTGGCTATCCTCTTGCCCTGAGTTTCCTATCAGCTGTGGGAGGCCCCTCAAGAGCTGCTTCTGTCAAATGGGAACAGGGTGGCATCACCCTTCCCATGTGAGAAGCAGGAAACGGGTGCAAATGGGAGGAAGGGGGTGCTCTGATGACCTTAGTCCAGCCATCTGCTGGGTCCAGCCACTGCCAACCCATCAGGCTTGACCCAGCACTGGTACTCCACCCTACCCAGGATTTCCACCATGCCTCTGTCCAGAAGGCCCTGCCAGCTCTTGCTCATCCTTAAAAGTCAGTGTCCAGGAAGTTGCCAGGCCTGGTCCCATCCAGTCCTGCTCAACTGCTACCAGAACAGGCTTCAAGCCCACAATACAATGTGCCCACACTAGGCCAGGTCTGATTCATTTCATTCCCCCGCAGCATCCAGCAGGGTTCTTGGCACAGGCAGGTGATGGCTAGAGGTTCGCTGTTGCAGAGACCTCAGTGTCCTCATCCATGAAATGGGGTGTCACATCCTGCCTGGAGCTTGCAGGAGGATGAAAAGTGTGGGATCCCTTCTGCAAAAACCTCCTGCATTCTGTCTGCCCAGCCATGCTGGTGCTCAGCATACCCATGCCTTTACTGTCCCCCAGCCAGTTTGCTATGTAGCCTGCCTGGGCCTCAGAAGCTCACCTCTGAAGTACCTACCTCTTCATAGCGTCCCTTGCTGAACTCAACCAAGTGGGACGTCCTAGAGCAGTGTGGGCCAAGGCCACCTGGACCAGAGCCCAGGTCATAGTTGCAGGGCCCTGGGTTCAGCCTCTAAGCAAGGGGCCAGGGTCTAAGTCTCCCCAGACCAGGCTGCAGCCAAGGGGTGGTGGGGCGCCAAGGAGCCCTCTTCCCTTCCCAGGCTACTACAAGCAAAGCCAGGTGTGGGGGAGCAGAGCCCGTGCTAGACAAAATGCAAGCGATGCGAAGCCCCTCCCGCGGGGTCCTGGTCCCCTGCAAGCGTCCCTACCTCTGGCCCACGNCCGGGCGCTACCACCGCGCTCCTCACCCTCAAAGCGCAGTACAGTGGAATGGTCCGGGGTGGGGAGGGTGTCGTCTTGACTCCCTGTGCTCCAAGGTCGGCCCCAGGTTCTTGTCCCAGCCTGGATGCCTCAGGGAGGACTCAGTTCCGGTATACAACTGTCCTACCCCACTCCTACCAGAAGTAAAAGTCATGGTGACAACGGACACTGCGCCGAAGGGAGGGGATGCAGGAAGGGTAGGTGACAGTTCATGTGGCCCTTAGCAGTTCACCTCCAGAGGAAGTTTGGTGGAGAGATGAGATAGCTATCTCTGCTGGGCATGTACCCACATCTCAGGGTACTCCTTTGTGTCCTGGGAACCGCGATCTATTGCTCAGGATGGCAGGAAGTCCAGAGCCCCACCCATCTTCTAACCCCTACCTCAGGGCCTGACCAAGTGAAGTGAGCCCATCCTCCAGTAGGATGGGAAATGGTAAGTGAGCCATCCTCCCTCCTGCTCAGGGTCCTCACCCTCCAATCCTATCCCAAAGCTGTCAGGGTTCAGCCCCCAAAGGGCAGTTACTAATGGCTGAATGCTAGTGCCCTGAATCCCCATCCTGTGTGTGGCAACTCCAGAAACAGGGTATCTGTCGTCTATGCCAGGCACCCGGGGACCTGCACAGTGTCACCTTGCAACCTGAGCACAAGCTGGGGAGGTGGCTCAGAGTGATTAAAAGTCCTTGCTACACAAGCATGAGGACTTGTGTTCAATTCCCAGCACATACAATAAAAAAGTCAGACTTGGTGAAAGCACACCCTTAAAATCTGAGCGCTGGGGAAGCAGAGACAGGCAAATTCCTGAAGGTTGCTGGCCAGCTAACCTCACCAAATCGGTGCGCCCCAGGTCCTGCTAAAAGACCTTGTCTCAACACAAAAACAAACAAACAAATAAACAAACAAAGCCAAGGTAGAAAGTGACTGAGGAAGGCTCTGAGGTTGACTTCGATCCTCCACAGACACATGCATGCGTACACACATGTGCACCCATGCACAACACACATAGGTCTATGCTCACAGGAACAGACACATACATCTGTGCATCCCCTCTCCACCAAGCCAAACCAAACAAGAACCGTAACAACCTGAGCAGGACACAGTGGGGAAACTGAGGGGCCGAGGGATGATGTGGCTTCCCCCACTAACCTGAAGCAATAAGGAGCAGGGCAGGGATTTGCAGGGAGCATAGCTGGTTCAGAGATACCTCTGCAGTCACATGATAGAGTTTTTCTAGCCCAGCCCATCCATTTCACAGCCGAGGCTGCAGGTGACTCAGTTAGGTAACAGGTGGGTCACAGCAGATGGATGTCTATGTGGGAAGCCTGGCTATCGGACATCTGGCTGGGTACCTGAGTCTCTCTGGTGCACACTAGACTTGAACAGCTGCTACAGCTCACGGTCTCCTGGTCCACTACAACCTTATATCACAGATCTCACAAAACATGGGTTCGGTATTCTCCTTCTTGAATCCCTTCGCCATTGGATGGACCATCCTTGTACCCTGACCAAACAGGGACAACTCGGGAAATCGATTCCTTTGGGGGGCATGGCTGCACCGTCTGCCTCTGGTAGAGAAGCCATCAGGGCCAGTGGACTGGGCTGCTGAGGGAAACCAAGGCAGAGTTTATGACTCTTCATCAGGGTATCCATACCCAGAGCCACCACTGTGCTTGAGAAATGACCGCTAAGGGACCACCCCTATGAAGATGGGCTCACCTTAAGCCATGCTAAAGAGATAGGTGGAATAATTAGTTCTTCTAGATACTTCTTCTTCCCAAAATTCTGCCCTTCTGACCCCACAGAGGCTTGGGACAGAAGCCTTGTGGGGCCATAAATTGGCTATTCTGGATTATCCAGAAGTGTGATTCCCCCCCCTTTATTTCTTTCTCTCTTCTAAGCGTGCCTCCTTTATCTCTTTGGGTTATCCCCCCATATTTTGGGCTCCCTTACTCTTTCATAAAGTCTCTGTCCTCACCACATGGTTGCTTGCCAGTCATGCGTCTGAACCCCATGCCAGCTTAAATGGCATGGCTTTTTCCCTTCTCTCCTCCATTTTCTTCCCCTGCCAACAGCTGGGGATTTTTACAGATTGTCTGTCCCGCAGTTTCTCCTGTAAACTCAAATCAAACTGTCTTTGTGTTAAAAAAGATTACACTTGCTGGCTCTTCCAATTATCTACTCCAGCTCCAAGTCCTCATAAAACCAGCCTCGGTGTCAGAGCAAATATTCATGTGAGCATCCCCTGGCTACACACTGTCAAGCTCATGCTGGCCCTAGAAGAACAGCACATTGTACCCATCAAACGCCCCTGCAGATGGAAGCCCCTTTGCCCTTCCCAGGGACCCAAGAAAGGACCATGAAACCCCCCAAGGGCAGGTTGTGGGATGACTCACAGTGATGTGTGGGAATCAAACTAAGAGACACCAGGGCACAGCATAACCCAGGACAGGCTGCAGAGCAGAGAAAGTGCTGGAAGGACTAATGGGCACTTGGGGTCACCTAGGAGCAAGGGTAGAGGGCTGCATGAGTATCAGGGATGCAGGGCTCCATGTTCAGAGAGAACACATTTGCATCACTGAGCAATGTCAGTAAACCACAAGTGGGCTATTCAGATGCCATATCTGCTGGGCACAGACGGACAGAGGCCTAGCTGCTTGCTCCAGGGGTATGTGACACCTCTGTAGTGGATGCCTTGTGCTTATTTTCTCAGAGTCCAGTGGGTCTTCATGTGCCCATCAAACTCCGCAGTTAAAGTCTGGTAACAGACAAGAGGGTGAGTCCACTGTTTCACCTGACGTGACTTAGAGCTGACGTATGTGAAGAACCTCTTGGTGATAGTGGGCAATCTGAGGCAGGAAGAGAGGACTGCTCTACTGTGGCTAAATCACATGGACCACAGCAGGTATATTTTAAACACAACCATCACCTCTGGTTCTAGAGTCTAGAGCCATTTCTTGTATGGGAAGAGTAGCAGATCCACATTCCTTAGCACCTGGGCACACAGGGTGTTGTGTCCAGTTGTTAGGGAACCTGGTATGGAGTGAGGCAAAGAATGGGAGATGGTGCCACATGCCAGGCTTGGACAGCCTGGAGCCCCGAGGCTCCGTGGGATGAATGCCATAGAAACCAAGGGATAAATGATCGCCTTTTTAGGAACACCAGGCTACAGATGACATTTCAAGTGGCCTTACCAGGAGGAATGTGAAGCTCCAAGCCAACAGTTGTTCCCTGTGGGTGAAGTCTGCAGGGGCAGGTGATGTAACAACACATGTAACAACTTCCCAGACCCAGAGGAGATAAATCAATGCAGAACAGGACAGAATCTGGTTCCTGAGTTCAGAGCCAGGACAGAGCACACCAGCATTACAGATATATATATATAAATAAAATAACCAAAAAAAAAAACCCAACCAGTGTCAGAAGTAGGGTGCTAAGAATAAGAGATGACAATCCCAGGGAGATCAGGTGGCCAAAGACTACTATACCCAGCTAAGATGTCACCCAAGTCTATAGGAGAAATCCCAAGTGCAAAGCAGTGTACAAGAACATGGCATGCATGCAGACGCCCTGCTGGAGAGAAAAATAACCTTGAAGGTCTGGCACCTTCACCCTGGCTACCATTTTAAGCTGAACCAAGACAACCATAAATCCTGAGAATTCTTCCCACAGTTCCCTGGTGGTGGAAGGGTAGCAAGTGGCTGCCCTGAATTGTATTGTTGTCTAGTGGGGGAGATATCAGAACATATTAATAAGGGCATTCCCCTCAGACTGTCCCCATAGAAGGGGAATGGAACCTAGGGCATGCATAGCTGGATGCTCTGGATACCCCAGGCAAGAACATTTCTTAAGATCTAAAAAGAAGGGCTGGGCACATATAGTCTTTCCTATCTCTGTGGTTCCAGAAAGGCAGTGTGGTCAAATACAGGATTAGAAGAAGGAACAAGAATGGTATGGCTGTGTAATAGCCAAGAGGAGAGGGTGTCCCGGTGTCTACACACAGTGAGGAACAAGCTGGGGAATCAGTCCATGGGAGAGAACACCACACAGCCTCAGCAGGGAGGAAGTCTGCCATATGCTACCACAAAGATGGATGTTGGGCTGAGAAATTAGCCACTCATAAAAGGACAGGTCCTGTGGTACTCCATTTATATGAGGTCCCCAGAGTCCTTGGCTCCATAGAGACAGGCAGTAGAAGGTGGATACCAGGGACTGGGCCTGAGTCAGTGTTAGTGGGGATGGACAATGCTAGAAGCTGCACAGCAGTGTGACTATGTGTACCAAGTGAGAAAGGACTCCAAAGACAGAGAGCCTAGCTGCCAGCAAAACCTAACCCCAGGCCAGAAGGAAACTGGCCATCAGGGCTAGAAGCACTACTTAGCTTACTGAGCACAAGGTTCAGTAAAAGGAGCCCCAAGAGACCAGATAAGTATGCATACTGAGGTAGAGAGATATTTTACAGCGCAGGCACCCCGAGGGCCCAGGCATGATCCCAGTATTAGAGAGTGAATCACACTGAATCCAAAGAGATGGCTAGAAATAGGGTTACTGACTAGGCAAATGGTTCTGATCCCCCCGCAGAGGTGAACACTGATCTGGGCATCTGAGAGTGGAGAACACTGTCCCAACAAGTCTTTGGACCCCAATTGTCCTCAAGTGTTTAAGATATACTTGTCATTTATAAACACACTCTAGAGAGGGGAGAGCCATGCACTGAATTCCAGGAAAAGAAGCTACCAGACACAGTATACTCAGATACCCATCCTCTTCAAATGACTGAACTTGAAGTTCAAACAAAAAACATTTCTGGACACAAGATGAGGAAGGGCAGAGGGAGCTGGCTTAGTTTTCCTTCAAGGAACAAGGTATGAGGGGATGATAGTTACAGGCCGATCTAGTGGAAGAAAAAGAGACAGAACTATTGCATCCTGCTAAAATGTCACCCAAATCTGAGACACATAGAGATGTCTCATGCGTAGAGCAGAACACAAGAACATGGCGCAGACATCAAGTACCTTTCTTCAGCGGGGGAGGTAGATAAACTCCAAGGGTTATTTTCAGACAGTTCCAAGAAATACCAAATTGAAGTGCTCTGTAATGGAAGGGCCACAGTGGACACCTGTGGTCAGCAGGGGCTGCTATAAATGGGTTACAGCAAGTGATAGACAATTCTATAAGATCTGATTACAGAGCAGATTGTAACAATATTAAAGCCTGTCGAGTAAAATGAACAATATGATTAGCAAACACTGGGAGTGTGCAGGGGGCTGTGATTCAAAATAAAGATGCTCTGACCTGGGACTGTGGCTCTCACATTATCCTCACTGGAAAGACAGTCCCTGGAGAAGGGCATCATTAGGCAGGGGTGTTCTTAGGGCATTGCCAGAGAGCAAGGGAGTCACAGACTGAGCAGAGGCCAATGGAAGGGTCCAAGAGTCAGGGTACCTGATCATCAGAGGGTAATCACAGATACAGGCTACACAGGCTTCCTCTGCCTTCTAATACTAACAGCTCATTGGCTGAAAACAACATATATGAACCTCACAGCCCTGGGTTCAGGAATCCCATACCTTCCATATCTGTCAGAAGGACAGTTCTTGCCTTTTCCAGCTTCTAGGGACCATGTATATTTCTCAGTGTGGGATCTCTGATTCCCTTCAATTCCATTATCACATTAACCTCTGACTCTGCTGTGATCCTCTTGTCTCTCCATTAGGAGACCCTAGATGTACCAGGCCACCTAGAGACCCCTAAATGCCATTGCATCACTTGAGAAGTGTCTTCTGTACTATGTGGTCATTGGGACTCCAGGATTAGCCCAGTGATATTAACACAAGATGTCACACAGGGCAAGTAAACATAACCCCAGGGTTAGTACATGATTCTCAGAGAGGAATGTAGGCGCTATCCCTGTCATTGTGTGGGATCACCATTAAACTGTGTTACTTTGAGAGCTAGTATCTTAGTTAGGGTTTCTATTGCTGTAATGGAACACCAAGACCAAAAATGAAGTTGGAGAGGAAAGGGCTTATTTGGCTTATCATATCACTGTTCATCACTGAAAAAAGTCAGGACAGGAACTTAACAGGTGAGAAACTGAAGGCAGGAGCTGATTCAGAGGCCATGGAGGGGTGCTGCTTACTGTCTTGCTCCACATGGCTTGCTCAGTCTGCTTTCTTAACCATCCCAGGGAAGGCCACCCACCCACTATGGGATGGGCACTCGCCCATTGATCACTAAATGAGAAATACGTTACAGTTAGATCTCATGGAGGCATTTTCTCAACCGAGGCTCCTTCTTCTCTGATTACTCTGCCTTGTGTCAAGTTGACATATAAAACCAGCCAGTACAGCTAGCAATTGAAGAATGTCTTTGGAAGGAATTATATTCCTGGGTGTATAACAAGCCCTCCCTGATGATCAAGTACTGATTTCAAATTAAGGCTGAGGTAGGTAAATCAAGAAATAAGAAGGCACAGGGCGGTGGTGGTGCACACCTTTAATCCCAGTACTCAGGAGGCATAGACAGGAGGATCTCTCTGAGTTTGGGACCAGTCTCATTTACAGAGCAAGTTACAGGACAGCCAGAAATACACAGAGAAACCCTGTCTCTAAGAAGAAGAAGGAGGAGAAGGAGGAAGAGGAGGAGGAGGAGGAAGGTTAAGAGGGGGAGGAGGAGGAGGAGGAAAAGGAGGAAGAGGAGGGGAGAGGAGGAGGAGGAGGAGAAGAAGGAGAAGAAGAAGAAGGAGAAGGAGAAGGAGAAGGAGAAG
>LOEQ01000014.1:805906-820858 GCA_001685075.1 Bramus lutescens
GGGCCCTGCACGAAGCTCTCTTTTCCTGCCACCCCAGTAAGAGTGGAGGTTTGGAGATGGGAGTGGTCAAGGCTAACTCTAGAATAGCCTTTACGAAGGTCCCTGGTCTTCCTTAGGTTGGCATGGGAGCCCTCCTCTTCCCTGGACCTGGGCCAGGCAAGGCTCCCCGCCTCCACAGTCAGCTCCAAGGCCGGTTGCTCAGCTTTCTTCAGGTTCTGGAGCCACCCTCAAGGCCTCCTCTGAGCTTCCCTCATTACTGGGTGGTAATAGGCAGTTTAAGAAGAGAAGCTGTAGGGCAACAAATCAGAACAGACGAGATTAACGACTCTGAGCTTTCCCAGACTCCGACCCCAATTATGGGAGTCCCTGATACAGTGCAGTGACAGGTAGAGCATGGGGGTGGGGCAGACTCTGTACACCAGGAAGGTCTCATCCGGTGGCCAGCAGGACTTCTACCCTTTGCTTCTTCCTGTCTTCCTCTCCCTCCATATCCGTATTCAGCTATACTCACCACACACAGCACCTGGAGAGTGGCCTCAGAGTTTTCCAGGCTCCAGTTCCCCGCCTCCTGGGCCAGCAGGCTGGGCACATCTATCTTGAAGCCCGAAACCCTAACTACCTGTAGAAACCCCGACAGATAGCACTGGATGCAGTAAGCTTACATATGCTGGGAGAACACAGGCACAGACCCACTGCATCCGTGCAGCGATGGACTTCTGGGCCTTGGCACGAGTGGGGGACTGTGGTCCACTGGGCTCCTGATCTAACCAGAGTCCTGAGTTTCTTGTGCCCCGGCACAGTAGAGCTTCTTGGGGGAGCTTCAGCCCCAGGCCATTCTCTGTCTAGTCTTCTAGCTGTCCGTGGTAGGATGCCGAAGGCAGAATGGTTAATCCGCAACTATCAGACTGAGCAGTGCCCCATCTTGGCTCAGCGGAGAGCAAAGAGCCCAAGAAGGCAGCACTAGCCTCATGGGCCCATTTAAGCTTCTCTAAATAAGGACTGAGGGGAAGGGGTTTGTCCTGTGTTTGTCTAAAGTAGGTCACAGGCTGTGTGATTGGCATGAGGGGCAGAAGATGAAGGGAACATTTGCTTCAGGAAGAGGGTGGACTCTTTCATTCTCAAGTTGGGAAGAGTGTGTGTATCCCCCCTCCCTGGCTATCAGCAGGCAGGTAAAGGTGGGTACTCCCTTCCTCTGAAGGTGGGGGATGCTCAGTGACCATCTCAGCCATGGCTGCCAGTGACAACACTCACGTGTTTCTCAGGTCACATTTTCAACCCCCAGGATTTGGCAGCGGCTGAAAAATAACATTTTCCTAATTGCATCAGTGGAGTTGCTTGTTTTTTCTTAGTCACAAGCTGGCTGGGCCTGGGGAGGTGCTGGCAGGTGGGGAACCATGTGGCCAGGGGTCAGGGCTGTATTTCCTTTGGCAAGCTTTCCAGGGACCACCAAGTTCCTAGGAGCTGCTCTCTGCTGTCCTGACCTTCTGGTCACTTTTGAGTTTTCTCTCCTGGCCTTAAGAACCAGTGGGGGTGGGGTAGAACCTCTACTTACTTCAAGGGGCCCCAGGGGAAGGAAATGCACCTGCAGTTCAGAGCCCTGGCCCCGCCCATACACAGCTGTGGTTTGGGATGAGTGACAAGGGCAGGCTGTCCTTGCAACATTGGAGAGCTGCTGTACCACATGAGTGAGTAGGCAATGTGAGTGGGCATCCCACAGCCCTCCTGGCACCAGCTCCACTGAGGGCAGCAGTGCCTGCCCCCTCCACACCGTTTGAGTTTGAACGTGACTGTTGCGTAGGCCAGGGGCCCCAGAGCCTCTGGGAAGAGTGCCCATGGTAGGGAGATGTAGTTGAAATTCTGCTCACGGCGTGGTCTAGGCATTGGGGACAGTGTGAAAGTCACATGTGTTAGGAAGAATTTGGGGGCATGCAGGGCAGGACAACTAGGGGATCTGTAAAGGTGAGAGCAAGAACATGGCTCAACTGCCAGGATTCAAGGGGTTCACTTCCTGATCTGCGTCCTATTCCTTCCCTGGTCACCCCAGGAAAGCCCAGGAGGCAACTGGGACCTAGAGTTGCTCTTTATTATCTGTCTTGTGTGAGGTGACTGTGTCAGTGAACTAACTGCCTGTGTCTATAAGAATCCAGTGTTTTGTGGCTCAAACAAGTGCTCAAGCCCTCAGCCCACCCTTGCAACAAGGTATGAAGTTCAACTTATGAGACTCCATAGCCCATTCACCCCCCCCCCACCTTAAGGCAGAGTCAGCAAGGGATAGATAGCATGGCTCTCCCAAGAAAGTCTGTATTTTAGCTTTGGCTAAAAGCTCCCTGCTCCTCTCAGGGGCTCAGCGATGATCAAGGGTTCTAAGCACATGAGTGGGTAGCCTTAAGCAAGTTACTTCACCCGAGTCTTGGTTTTCTCACCTGGAAATAAGTATATCCATGTTGTTTGTCCTCACAGGGCCACTGTAGACTAGTAGAGCAGTAACGGGAAGGCAAGCATGAGTTGCTCTGTGCAGCACTAGTGAATGGGTGAGAAGCTCAAGCTGGGCCTCAATGACAACCTATCCAGGTCTTCTGGAGGACCATTGGGAGACCTTAGTCTTAAGTCACCAGTCTAGGTGATCCATTCAGAGAGACAAGGGTGCAGAGGACACAGCTCAGCATTCATGACAGGACGGGTACTTACTGGAGTGCGTGAGATCATGCCCTGACTCTGAAGCCTTCTCAGCAGCTGTGTTCAGGGCTAGGCGCCTCCAAGAGCCACGTGGTAGCACAGGGTGATGAGAACAGCCCCAAGCAGGACTGTTACCAGCCCTTGTACAAGGTGAGGGCATTTGGATTCAGGAGTGTAAGAACCTCAAGGATGCTCCAGGACAGAGACCAGAGAGCACTGGTGCTACCACCATCATGATGTCAGTAACCAGCTTAAGGGAGGAAAGGTTCATTGTGGCTCACAGTCAGAGTACAGTCTACCATGGTGAGGAAGACATGGTTTCAGGAGGGTGAGGCAACTGGTCACACAGCATCCAGTCAGGAAGCAGTCTCTCTAAATGCTGGTGCTGAGTTCACTTTCTCCTTTTTTATTCAGTCTGGGCCCCCAGCCCATGGAATCATGCTGCCCACACTTAGGGAGGGTCTTTCCACCTCAGTTAATGTAACCTAGGAACTCTCTGAAAGACACACAGAGAGGCTTGTCTCCTAGGTGACTCTAGATCCTATTAAATTGACAGTCACACGTCTACTCCTTGTCCACTTGACACCTATATGTATCACTTTAAAGCTATAAACCTTTCTCCTCTTGTCCCTATAGACTTACAACTGTTTAATAATGTAAAATGCATTTATTCCTTCTCTAAAAGTCCCCATAGTATTTAATAGTTCCAAGATGGCTTGAAAGCTTAAGTCTTATCTGATACTCAGGGCAAACTCTTAACTGTGACTTTCTATAAAGTAAAAAAGAGAACTATATGCAATGTACAATGGCAGACAATAAACACTGCCACTCCAAAAAAGAGGAATGGAAGCATACCAAGGGACAATTAGACCAAAACAAGTCTGAAAGCTGGTGGGGAAACACCAAAGAAACCCTGTAGTGGGCTGGAGAGATGGCTCAGCGGTTAAGAGCATTGCCTGCTCTTCCAAAGGTCCTGAGTTCAATTCTCAGCAACCACATAGTGGCTCACAACCATCTGTAATGAGGTCTGGTGCCCTCTTCTGGAATTCAGGCATACACACAGACAGAATATTGTATGCATAATAAACAAATCATTTTTTTTTAAAAAGAAACCCTGTAGTTCCATGTTGCTCATCTGGGGCTCATGATGGTATCAGTTGCAGTCCATAGGTATCCACCCACTCCCAGTTCTGCTGCCTCTAGCACCTTTTGTGGGACATCTCCACTCTAAGCTTCCAGCTTCCCTCAGCTAATATCCTATGGTCCTGGCATTTTCAAATCCTGGGGTCTCCACTGCAGCTCAGGTTTCACCTTCGTATTTTCACCCAATGGTCTCTTGATGTGATGGTTTTAATAGGTATGGCTCCCATAGAATGTGTTTGAATGCTTGGCCTCAAGGGAGTAACACTATTAGGAGGTGTAGCCTTGTTGGAGTAGGTATGGCCTTGTTCAAAGAAGTGTGTCACTGTGGGGGTGGGCTTTGAGGTCTCATATGCTCAAGCTACACCCAATGTAGGGGACAGTTTACTTCCTGTTGCCTGCAGATCAACATGTAGAACTCTCAGCTACCTCTCCAGCACCATGTGTGCCTAAATGCTGCTTTGATTCCCACCATGATGACAATGGACTAAATCTCTGTAAGCCAGGCCCAATTAAATATTTTCCTTTATAAGAGTTGCTGTGGTAATGGAGTCTCTTCACAGCAATGGAAACCATAACCAAGACTCTCAGGACTTCTTGCAAGTGAATTGTACCTTACCACACAGTGCCTGACCTCACCAGCCTTCTGGTATCTTGGTGCAAGCCTTGGTGACCTTTAATCTCACATCTTTTCTTACTCCTAAACCAGTACCACATGGGTAATAATACCCAGTTTTCCTACCCAATTACTAACCAGGCCAGACCCTGCTTAACTCCCAAAATGAGATGAGATCAGAAACATTCAGGGTATGGTCATAGACCATAGTGTCAAGTTCTATAGCCAGCATAAGATGTAGCCTGGCCCCCTTGAATCACAGTGGTGGTTCCTTGTATGTTTAGGTGGTTGGTTTTGAGTAGGGAACTGCTCAGTGACAATCACAGTTTAAGCTCTCATTGTATCTTCACAAGATGGCGCCTCAGTGGGAAGGCCTTGCCCATGACACCTTCCCTATTGTCCCAGAGTGGAGCAGATGGGTTCTCTTTAAGGATGCTAACTTCTAACAATCTCACCTGAGAGCACTTGCCTTGTCTGTAACTTTGAACTTCCCCTTTCCCCTTTAAGGGGACATTTTCCAGCTTTCTGCGCCACTTGCTTTCTCTAATTGTACACTTGGATGAGAGCAGTAAGCAGTAACCAGGATGTGGCCTGAAGGCTCTCCTGGGTTGAGATTTCCTCTGCTAAATTAGTCTATTACTTTGAATTCCACCCTGTTCAAGTTCTCAGGACACGGCAGAATGAAATCACATTCTTTATCAGAATATAACATGAATGACTCCTAGTCCAGTTCTTGACAGAGCCCCTGTTTCCCTATGAAACTTCATAACCTCCACTTTCTGCATTTATCTTATCTTCTGCCAGAATGGTGGCCTCTGCTTACAGTATTCTAAGGTGTCTCTATCCTCAAGTTCAGATGGTTCCACATTTCTCCTGCAAAGCACGTGACCAGGCTTAGCACAGCTACAGGTCCACTCCTAGGTCCCATTGTTCTTGTTACTTTTTTTGTTGCTGTGTCAAAATACCTGACCAATGTAACTTAAGGAAGTTTTTTTTAGGGGATGATTTGGGCATATAGTTGAAGGGTACAGAAGGTACAGCATCAGAAGCAGGGGCCCCAATGTATCTGTAGTCAGGAAACTGAGAGAATTAAGTACTGATTGCTGACTATGGCTGTTTGAATGAAAATGGGCCCCATAGACTCATAGGGAGGGACATTATAGGAGGTGCGGCCTTGCTGGAGGAAGTGTGTCACAGTGGGTGGGCTTTGAGGTTTCAGAAGCTCAAGCCAGGCCCAGTGTCACTCTCTCTTCCTGCTGTCTTCAGATCCAGATGTGGAACTCTCAGTTCCTCTCCAGCACCATGTCTGCCTGTGTGATGCCACTCTTCCTGCTGTGATGATAATGGACTAAACCTCTGAACTACAAGCCAGTCCTAACTTAACACTTTTCCCCTCTTGTATCCACAACACCAGTCAATAGAATGGTTCTGCTCATATTTAGGGTGACCCTTTCTCTTCAATTGACACAATCTAGATAATCTTTCATAGACATATCCAGAGGTTTGTTCCCTAGGTGATTCTAGATCCTGCCACACTGACAATATTAACCAACACATAACCCTTGCTTACTGCTGCATTTTCCCGTGGGCGTCCAAGTGTAATGTTTATCATGGACTTTCTCCGCCTTCCCCTTCCCCCACCAAAGGGTCAGGCAGAGGATCAAATGAGATGAACAGAGGGAGGGAGAGACAGACAGACAGACACAGAGAGAGAGAGAGAGAGAGGCCTCATAGGCACCAGGCACTCAGTAACCTCTGAACGAGGCACACCAGGAGGTTGCCCACTGTTGAAATCCCTGCCCAGGCACCGAGATGAAAGAGTATGGACTGGAAAGGAAGACATTTGTAAGCTGTGTCCATAATAGCTATAACCACTTACACAGAAACCCAAGAGGAATCAAAGGGAAATTAATTAGAATAAATCAGGACCACCATCTGAAAGGATCCAAGCCTCAGGGTACCCACAAACCAGAAGCAAGATCAGCAAGGAGCTAGAGACTGGTGTTGGGAACAGAGCCTTCCAACAGCAGCCACAGACAACTGAACCAGGGCTCCAGCTGCCCCCCCCACTTCCCTGCAAGTGCCTGGGGAGCTATTCCTAATGGGAGGCAGCCGCAGGCTCTCCAGGTCCCAAGCCCATTCTCCAACAAATGGATATGCTCATCAACTCCAAGAGCACATGATTTTCCCAGAATCTGATAGACTCTTTCAAAAATTCATATTGATGAAAATATGCTCAGGAACTGCCATGGGAGTGGGGAGAAAAGACGGGGTAAGGATTCATCTTGTTCACAATCAGTACAGATTTAGAGCTGTGGTGGTAGCCCGCAGAGGCTGGCACCAAAAAACACAAACACAACAGAGCATCCTTGGAGTAACGACTTCTAGTATTGAGAAGTGAGCAAGGGGCAGGAGCAGTCAGCCTGCCCACTGGATCCAGGGTGGCACCACGGGGTCCATCCTGAGGGCCACGATGGGTGATGATCACAGCACTGCTGCCAGGTGGACGAGGATCTTCTGGCAGACGGGGACATAGGTGCTGACACAGGGCACGGCTAATTCACTGAACCTCGCTGCTTATTCAGTCCCAGCACTTGTTTTGGCTGGCTGCTGCTCCCTGCCCTTGGCGGGGTCAGTGGTTGAGTTCAGATTCTTGGCTCCAGAGCCTGGGCTCCTAAAGCTGCCCTTGGATGGGACAGAATCAGATTAGACCTCCTTCATAGCCTCGAGTCAAGGAATAGATTGGAAGACAATGCAGAGAAAAGCTAGTACAGGAAAGGCCTTTTATTTAATATTAATCTCTCCCACCCCAAAGGCATAGAGAAACTGACTCCTAACCTCTTCTGCACGGGGAGGACATTGTCCACAAGAGAAAGGACAAATGACTGACACAAAGACACCTGTCTGACCACACAGCCACAGAAAATGAGAAGTAACCTAGCAGAAAGTGACAGGCAGGCTGAGGGGGTGGCTGTCCAAAGATGAGGAAAGAATTCAATAAAGAAATGAAATGAAGAGATAGTCTGCCTCCTAAGCGATGGGGAAATTACAGAACAGCAAGACATAGCTGGCAGATAGCATGGTGGGAAGCCTGGGCTTGTAGGCCTTCTGGCATCATCACCATCACCAGGAGCCATGCATCCCCTTTACCCTGGACTATCGTGGAGACATCCTCACTCTATTCCAGAGAAGGCCTGGGCATTGATTTTTTTTTAAATCACGGCTTTATTTATAAGATCTAAGGCTGCAGAGACTTGGATAGAACAACCCAGGAGGAGCTAGCAGCTCTATCCCAGGCCACTCTGAACTCACAGATCCCCAGAAGCCCCCACGAGTCTGCCAAGGACACATTGCTGCAAGCACACAGGTCTCTTAATGGGAGTCCATTAAAAACCAACCAACCAACCAAACAAACAACAACAAAACCTAGGCACAGGAGAGATGACTCAGAAGGTAAGGACACTTGCCACCACGCCCGACATCCTCCTCCTCAACACACAGATACATATATATAGTTCTTGCTGTGTGTGGCAGTGCACACCTTTAATCCCAGCATTCAGGAGGCAGAGGCATGCAGATATTTATGAGTTGAGGCTATCCCGGTCTACAGAGTAAGTTCCAGACCAACCAGAACTACACAGTAAGACCCCGTGTCAACAGCAAAAACAAAAGCTAGACATAACTGCTTTTTGAAGAACCTCAAGAGAGAAAGGAACTTCTTGGATTCCCAGTTTGAATGTAATGCAGAGACTATCCCCTTGTCTGGCAATCACTGCCGCAGTTCCATGAACCATAGTGGGGTCATTGGTAGTGAACACTTCTCCCCACTTTGCCAGCCAGAGCGGTAGTTCCTGGTGCTCTCTGGCCTCAGGTGGGCCCCAGTGGGAGGCAAGGACTGATCCACAGGACTAGCACATGAAACCAGGGGGAAATCTTCCCCCTTCAAGATTCCTTTTAAGAATGTAAAGTGCTCAGTGCTCAAGCTATCCCAAGAGCTTGAATGGGACCGTCATCTGTTGGTGGAGTGTTTCCTCTGATGGTATTCCTTCTTTCGCTGTTCACACTGGCATCACTGTCAAGGAGCTTGCAGATCGGCAAATGACAGAGAGGCTGAGATGGGCACATCTGTATACATACAGACACATGCACGCATGTGCAGAAGTGTGCATGAAATGTGCATGCATGTTCTTGCATGTGCAATGTGCACAGGCATCTGCACATGGGTACACACACAAGTGGGTAAGTGTGCATGTGAATATGTACAATTTTGTGTGCACTTCCACATGTGTGTTGCACATGGACAGATTTATATTTGTGTGGGCATATGAATACGCAAGGCCAGACAGACATGCGTGCTGTGTGTGTCTGGATATGCATCTGCCTGTGTGTGCACATGAGCATATGCATGTTGTGTGTTTATGCATGTATGTCTGTCTGCACACATCTGATCATTCCCACCGAGCATCTGAGAGAGTCGTGAAAGCAACCTTGCAGTGTCACTGTGGCAGGGACAGCTGAGCAGTGGGCTTGGTGCCCAATGAGTGGGAAGCGGCAGAAGCTCTCTGCTGACCATGACAGAAAGTCTGGCTACTTCCTGTGCACGGTCAAAATGCCAGAGCTGCTGGAGCCACTAGGCTGCTGGGTAGGCAGCTGTCCCTAGGGGAGGGGCTTGGTGTCCACGTCAGCCGTGATGCTCTCTGACAGCTCCTGAGGCACACACCTCACCCCAAAGTGAAAGCTCAGGGTTTTCAGATGAGCTGCACAGGGGCTGGAGATTCATTTGAAGAGGCACATGGAGGCTGCTTTCTGCATTAACCAACCTGAGGGAAGACAGAGGGCCTGGCAGCTGCAAGGAAACACAGGCCTTGTGTGGGCCTAGAAACCGTTATTACCCCGCTCCTGCATCAAGGCTATGGGAAAGGTAGAGGTCATGAGGAGGCTAATGATACGTGTTGATTATTTATTGGGAGGGGTGTGCACATGCCATGACACTCATATAAAGTCAGAGGACATCTCTGTGGAGTCTTTCTCTTTCTGTCATGTGGGTTCAGGGACTGAACTCAGGATGTTGGGTGTTAACTTGACATGCTAGTCATTTGGGACGAGGGACTCTCAATCAAGAAAATGCCTTCACTAGATAGGCCTGTGGTGCATTTTCATAATTGGTGGTTGATGTGAAAAGGCTCAGATCACTATGGGAGGCGCCACCAATGGATGCTATAAGAAAGCAAGCTGAGCAAGCCACAGAAGCAAGCAGCATTCCTCGATAGTTTCTGCTTCAATTCTTGCCTCCAGGTTCTTGGTCTTCTTGAGTTCTCGCCCTGACTTCCCTCAGTGACGTGCTGTTACCTGGAAGTGTAAAATGAATTAAAAGTTCCTTTTGGTCTTTGTGTTTTCTCACAGCAACAGAAACCCTAGCCTAGCTAAGACATTGGACTTGGCGGCAAACGCCATCTCACCACAGGGAGATTCAAAGGAAAGGGAACCCCAGAGAGCAAGGTTCAACACTAGGGACTGTTGAACCATGTACAGGTTCTTCCTTGTTCTCACTGGTTCTAGTTGTTCCTGGGAAGCTGGGTGCCCTTAGGAATGTGGCCTTATGTGTCTAGAGAGATCAAGAAGACCCAAAGGAGCAGTTACAAAAGGCAGCAAACTCGTATGATTTAACTCTACCAAATAAAAGTCTAAACTAGGTGGGCATTTTTTTTTTGAGACAGGGTCTATGTAGCCCTGGCTGTTCTAGAATTCACTCTGTAGACAAGGCTGGCCTGGTCACAGAAATCCACCTGCTTCTACCTTCTGGTCCTGGGACTAAAGGCATGGGCTTCTAAATGCCTGGCTTCTAAACTAGTTTTTTAAGATCCTGTCCCCTCTACAATTGGTAAAACTTATGAAGTCAGAATATGTGGGAAGAACTGTGTGAGTCAAGCCTTCCTGCCCAGGAGCCAGTTGTTTCTACATCTGAGTTTGTTATCTCGGCCACTGTGCCCTGGGTTCTGGTAAGTTGAAGCTGGTCCTACTTCCAGGGAACCACATGGCAAAAGCCCTAATGATGTTTGAATCCTTCTGCCTGACAACTCCAGTCTTAAGAATACATGTCATGGAAGTAAGTAGACAGATGTTGTGTCCTCTATGTTTTCCCACAGAGCTGCTTAAAATAACACTGCCCAGATGCCAGGAGGAATGAAGAGACGCTGCCATAGCCCTGTGACCGCTGCTGACCCGTACTGTCACTACCAAGTCTCAAGGCAGACACTGTCTCTCCAACCCCACATGCCGTTGTGATTGTCAAGGCTCACACAACTACTGAGACTGGTCAAGGGTCAGCTGGCTGCAGCTCCCAGAGTCTTCCAGGCTCCTCTGCTTCCCCTGCTCCTGGTGATAACCATGGGGTCCCAACCTAAAACCAGAACCCTCTAATGCTACCTTTGTTTCCACAAGGCCATCTTCCCGATCCATTTCCCCTGCTTTCCTGTTCTAGGGACAGCTATAGGTCCCTCTTGAGGAGGACCTGTCCGGCCCAGAGGCCCCACCCAGGAAACTCCTTGGCCACTTCTGTCCCTCCATTTTTTTTGTTATTTTTTTTCAAGACAGGGTTTCACTGTAGCTTTGGAGCCTCTCCTGGAACTAGCTCTTGTAGACCAGACTGGCCTCGAACTCACAGAGATCCYCCTGCCTCTGCCTCCCGAGTGCTGGGATTAAAGGTGTGCACCACCACTGCCTGGCTGTACCTTTCTTTTTTAAATATATATTTATTATTTTTAAAATTAAATAGAGCCACATCATTTCCTCCTTTTACTCCTTCTCATCCTTTCCATGTGCATCTTCATTCCCTTTCGGATTCACGACCTCTTTAAGTTGTTATAGTTCCATATATGTATAAAGGATGAATTTATAAATTTGTTATATTTATACATGCTGAGACTTTAGTATTGCTGGTATATATATGAATCTGGGGCTGACCACCTGACAGTGGATAACCAATGAGAGTGCTCGTCCCTGGGGATGACTAATTTCTCTCTCTCAGCAGTCCTTAGCTGCTTGTAGTTCTGTCTTGGGGCGCAGGGCATGAGAGTTCCCCCTTGCACGAAAGCCTGTCTACCAGTGCTGTCATTGATTCAGGTCCTGAATGACACTCAGCCATATCGTGTCCTCTTCCTTTTGAAACAGGGTCTCGCAATGCCGCTAAGCTAATCACCAACTCATGGGCTCCAGCAAGCTTCCTGTGTCAGCCTCCTCTCCTTCCTCATCCTTCTTCCATTTTCTTGTGATGTGTGTCTTTTACCCGCATGGCTACGTACTGTGTGTGTGCCTGGTACTTGCGGAGGCCAGAAGAGGATGTCAGGCCCATTGCAACTGGAGTTGTAGGTGGTTGTGAGCCACATTGTGAGTGCTGGGAATCAAACACAGGGTTTTTATGTTTTTTTTTTCTGGAAGAACAGCAAGTACTCTTAATCCATGAGCCATCTTTCTAGCCCCTCTGTCTTCTCAAACTGAACACTTCATTCTCTGAGCCAGTCAAACTCTTAAGTTCAGCACTAGGGATGCCTTTGCTCCTCTCCACTGTTTCCCACACTCATGGTTTGAGCTAGTTGGTGGGCTGCTCCTGGCCGCTTCTGGCTCTTACACACAGCCACGGCGGGTATATACCAGGTACTTGACACATATAGATGTATGAGGTCATTTAGACTCTCACCGTATATGGTTGGGGCCAGGGAGGCAACTCCTCTTCAGTCAGCACCCCTAATCTGTGTGGACTGTCCCATTTCAGAGAACTCCAGAATGGTTTACCAGGACAGAGGTGCCACCTTTGGTGGTTGGTAGCCTCTGCAGCAAGATCTGAAAATCTCTCCACATCTCTGGAAACCTCAGGGGTAAACACACCAAGATACCCTCTGAGGAGATGAATCATGACATGGGAACAGAATTCTGTCCTGCCAGGACTGGCCAAGCAGCATCACTGGTGGCAGAAGCTAGTAATCTTGCGTATGCTAAGTAAGGACCCAGACAGTTGGCAGTGGAATCCTGGGGACTATTCTGTCCCCTGCTCCCACTCTGCCCTCCCGAGTTGCTGCTGAAGCCCAATGCATTGGCATCACAAGCTCCCCGCAGCATCAAGTAGAGGTCTTGCTGGACCTCTTGCTCGCCAGAGCTGCACGTGGGCCCTCACATCTCTTTATCACGAGGCCTGTGTCACTTCCTGCGCACCTGGAGGCACCACTTCCTAACAACAGACCCAGAGGACTAGCCAGGCACATACACTGGCTAGAGGCCAGGATCAAGTTCAGTGCCTTTAGTCTTCAGGACCCAGAGGGTCCCGAGATGGCTGGGATCCAGGCTGTTCAGAACATACAGTTCCAGGAAAGGTCCCAGCTCTGGTGGGAAGTGCACTGGAATGGTAGAGAATTGTCTAGCTTTAAGACAGCCCAGGTGGTGGTGGCGCACACCTTTAACCCCAGCCTTCAGGAGGCAGAGGCAGGTGGACCTCTGTGAGTTCAAGGCCAGACTGGTCTACAGAGTGAGTTACAGGGCTACACAGAGAAAGAAACCACAACTCGCAAAACCAAGTGGGGAGTGGGGACAGCAATGTCATGGCCCCTCCCTCTGCCATAGTGCCTGTCACCTGGGGTAGAAGAATCCCGAATCACAAAAGGGGTATGGCAGAAGAGAACAATGTCTAGTGACCCTGAGTTCACTGGGACCTGGAGCCACACAACAGGGGCCCTGAGGTGGTGTCAGGGAGGATGGGGCTCAGGTATAGAGTTGCCATTGAAGAGATGAGAGCTCCTCTTTGGACCCCTACTTTTCAGCTATGAAGTCTGGGTGTCTGAGCAGCGGTGGCACAGAGCTGGTAGATATGAGCTGGCAGATTCTGGGGGTGGAATGTCTCGAGACTCCAACTCCTTTCACAAAAGCACTGTGGCTCACATTTCCCAGCACCTGTAAAACAGAGATCCATCCAAGGTAGGGCTGCTCCACTCTACCTGAGTCCTGGTACAGGAGTCTGCCCACAGAGTTCCCACCCCTAGGCTTCTGCTGAGGCCACTGTTCACTGCCAGCCTCGGTATCACCCAGGCTCACCTCTCCTTGCTCCCCTGCCCTCCTCATGTTGCCTGCCTAACGTCGGTCCTCCAGCCCTGGCAGCAGCTCTACCTGCAGCTTTGAGAGCAAACCTCAGCAGGGATGGAGGCCAGGCTGAGATGGGGGCGGGACCGAGGATTTGTGGGCAGTGCCAGGTGGAGGATGCCACTAGCAATAGAGCTGAAGCCCAGACCTCAAGGCCACAGTGTTCATGTCAGGCTGACTGCCCAGGGAGGGTGACAAAATCATGGAGATAAGTGGCAGAAGGTCCCAGAACAGTAAGGGCACAGAAACCAGAGAGACCTCTTGGGGTTACACTGCCTGACAGACACTCCTTGATTGACTCCAGAGAAGCCAGGGGGAGGGACAGGTGTCTCCTTCCCGAGGATACTGTTGTGGTTCAGACTCCTGTCCGCGCGCGCCCCCTGCCGATCACATATTTACCGGCGTCCGTGTCGGGTCAAGCTGAGACCTGAAAGGGTGTCAAGGGTCTAATTCTAGGCTCATGTACATCTTTGGTGGGGACCACTCATTTCATCGCTGGACCTGAAAAGCCTCCTCACCCTGAAAGTCAGAAAGGAGACCCTTTACAGATAGAAACCCTAATCCTGCCCCAGGGCTACGTGCCCTAACTCAGGGACTCAAGTTTTCCTGGGGGCACAGGGAAGGAAAAGTAGACAAGCACCCATTGCACCGCGCTGCTCCTGCGTCCTGCCAGCTTTCCCCTTCTTCCCCCACTTCCAACAGTGCTCAGGTGGGTAGAGGCCTGCACCGAGAGCCCCAGTGCCCAGGAACCTGCTGGGCTGAGGTGCTGTCTAGACACCCGGAAGCATAGGTCTTCTGCCCAGCCCTCAGTCACATGGGCACCTTTCAGCAAGTGGTGGGGTGGGTGTAGTACCATGATCAGATGCCACAGTTCAGTGATGCAGGACAACACTCTGATAGGCGGGGGATTCAGGAGACACCCTGAAACCTTGAATATGGGCCTTCTGGGTCCCAGGAGTCTTTGCTGCCAGTGTTTTAAATAGCTGTCACCAAACCCACCATGAGGAGGGGGGCAGGGAAACACAATACCTAGAAGATGGGTAGGGGTCATGCCGACTTCCATTCATGCTTTTCTCCAGACCTGGGGGCCCAGGTCAGTATACTTGAGGGTTCCCAGGATGCTGGCCGCTGACCTTACACCCTTCAAGTCTCTCCAAAGGGTCTGTGTTAGTCAGTCTTCCATTGCTGTGAAGAGACACCATGGCCAAGGCAACTCTTACAAGAGAAAGCATTTAACTGGAGCTTGCTTACCATTTCAAAAGTCTAGTCCATGGCCCTGGGCCTCCAGCGCAAAGATAAGGCCCTGGCTCCTGATCCACACCTCCCCCCAGTATTGGGAACTTTTTAAAAAAAATATTTATTTATTATGTATACAATATTCTGTCTGTGTGTAT
>LOEQ01000014.1:877944-899644 GCA_001685075.1 Bramus lutescens
CACACCATCAGCACGAGTCACTGATGAGATGAGGACAAGTAGGAAACCTTAAACGACCTGGGAACGAAGCTAAAGAAACCCAGGGTGTTGGGATGCAGAAACTGGGCAATTCCTGGCTGCAGCCAAGGGCTTCCTGCTGAATCCCAAGGCTCTGGTTGCCTTCAAGGGTCACTTACTTTAGTCACTCTTGGGCTCACATTTGTCTGTAGAAAGCAAAAAAAAAAACCTCAGAGATGAGAATGAGGTCTGGACAAGAGCCCATTATATCTACGACTCCTCCCATGACCAAGACCTGTAGCAGGGTCTGCAGTGTCCACCTGGGGCCAGGGGACATGAGAGTGACAAGGTTACAGGTGGCACAGTGGACAGAGAAGGGTACCTGAGTTGTGTGTATTCTTACCCATGTGCTCGAGTATGGTCAGGTTCTCCGGTACAAGCCCCCTTTTCTGTGTGAACTTCTTAAACTCTTCTAAGGCCTCCAGGTTTTCCTTGGGGTCCCTCCCTGTGGAAGAGGGATGGGTGAGCAGAGGGAGGTGCCCACACAGGTTGGCAAGGAGCCAGTGCCACAGACAGGAGCTCTGCCCAGCATCACCGGCTTCATCACGGAATAGCCGAGGGCAGAAGAGGAGGTAGGGAGTGTTGATAAAGAACTTGGGGGGCATCTGATCCACCAAATGAATGACCCAGGAAACCAAAAGCCTTCCGGGGGGGGCCTGTAGCATCTTGCACCTGACCTAAAAAGTCCCCATGTCCCAGAGGCACTGAGCTGAGAAGGCGCCAGTCAGGACACCACATCCTCACATAATCCATGTCTGACGCCCTGAGGCTCCACAAAGCTGCTTTAGCAGCATCTGTCGTCAAGAGGCCTCTGCTAGATGGTCCCTGCTGGGCCTATCAGTCACTACAGCAGAACTCAGCAAGGTAGGTTCAGCCATGCAGTAGCCTTGTGCCCTGCTCTCGCCTGCTGCTCCTATCCTTTGTGGGGCCTGCTCCCAGGGAATCTACTGCTCTGAAGAAGAGGAACAGCAGGGCTAGGCATGGGTGCATTAGGCATGGGTAGGTGAAGCTTACCTATGAGCTGGGTGGTTGTGAAGTGCATGCCCTCCATCTCCCCATCACAGTAGAGCAGCCAATGGTCCTTCACAGAAGACAGCTGCACCTCCAGTTGGCTCTTCCCCTCAACTGTGGAGGCCCCAGAAAGAGCAAGGTGAGCTCCACCCTGCAAACCATCACCTGGGTTCCTCTTCTGACGGCCATGCCAGACTCCAGTCATAGAGGCTCCAGTCATCTGAGTGACTATCCTGGCCTGTGATGCCTTCTGGGGGTGGGACTTGCCAGGAAGCGCTCCCTCCCATGGGCTTCCAGTCACCCATTCCTGGGTTCAAGGTACTCACAGACACTATAATGGCCGGGCACATCTGTTTGCTCCAAGATGGTGGTCAATTCAAGACATTGGCCATAGATCCTGAAATCAGAAACTATTTTGCAGTGGCCCTCTTAAACCCAACCTCTCAGCACTTGGGAGGCAGAGGCAGATGGATCTCAGTGAGTTTGAGGCCAGCCTGGTCTACAAAGCAATTGACCCTCATGCTGATTGGGGTCCACTCTCCACATCCTGCCACTGTAGCTCTTCTTTCCAAGTCAGAGGGATTTTTTTTTAAAAACTACCCATTGAGAAGTGATGGACCAGGTAAGAGACCAACCCAATGTGGGAGCCACAGACACTCACGTATGTGCGAAAGAAAACTCCAAGTCACCGTTGTCCAGCACCAACACAAATATGGGCAAGACCTTCTTTATTGGAAGCTCGTCTTTCATCACCAAGGCCTTCATGAACCACTTCCCAGAAAGCTAAAAGATGGATGTCCTCTTTGCCTGATGCCTGCCCACCCTCCCTGTGGAACACCTGCCCTCCAACTACCGTTCACATCTGACTATTTCATTCCCCCACCGAAACACCGAACACTCACATGACAGAGACCTGCTTACTCCTAGAGTACCAGGGCCGCCTTCTAGTACATTTTCTGTTTCCAGCCCTGCACCTAGGAATGCCTGAACATGCATCAGGGATCCCTTAGCTCCAAATTGGTCTACTCTCTTTAGTTACAACCTGCAATAGGGTCAGAATAAGATCCTCCCTGAATCCAAAACACTTCCTGAGGGGGTTGGCAGGATGGCTCAGTGGATAAAGGCATTTGGCATCACACATGGCAACCAGCGTTTGATCTATGGGAAGCAGATGGGAGGTAAGTGCTAACTGCTGAAAGTCCTCTGACTACCACAGGTGTGCCATGCACAGGCACACACCTGTACATGCTAAATATAATGGAATAAAAAACGAGAAAGGCAAGAAGAGAGATGGGGAGATGTCTCGTTGAGTAAAGTCTGAAGACTTGAGGTGAGTTCTCAGAATGCATGTAAGAACAAGGCGTTGTGGGAGGTGACAAGCACCTGTAGTCCCCATAATCCTGACAGTGGTAAAGCGAGAGGCAGGGACAGGTAGAACCCTGGAGATTACTGATTAGCTAAATCAGTCTACTTAGCAAAGTCTCAGGCAGTGAGAGGACTTGTATCAAACAAAAGATGGAGGGCACCTAAGGAATGACACCCAAGGCTGTCCTCTGACCCACATACAACCACACACATACTCAGACACACACACACACTCAGACACTCACAGACACACATGCACAGACATACAAACTCCCAGACACACACACACACACTCAGACACTCACAGACACACATGCATAGACTTACAAACATACCCAGACACACACACACTAAGACACTCACAGACACACATGCATAGATATACACACATACCCAGACACACACACACACACTCAGACACACACACACTCACAGGCACACACATAGACACACACAAACATGCACATACACACACATACACACTCAGACGCTCACAGACACACATGCATAGATATACACACATACCCAGACACAYACACACACACACTCAGACACACACACACTCACGGGCACACACATAGACACACACAAACACACACTCATAGGCACACACATAGGCACACACAAACACGCACATACACACACACTCAGACACTCACAGACACACATGCATAGATATACACACATACCCAGACACACACACACTCACAGGCACACACATAGACACACACAAACACACACACTCATAGGCACACACATAGGCACACACAAACACGCACATACACATACACATACACACACTCAGACACACACAGAGACACCAACATGCACACACAAATAAATGAACAGAAGACTACTTAGGTGGTGCCTTCCTGGCTACCTTCATTACCCATCACTAGTAGATGAGGTGAGCTGGTGAAGAAAGGAGGGGCCCGCAACTTTGACAGCTGGCAGACAATGGCTGAAGAGCCACAGCAGTAGCAGGAGCTTGAGACAACAACCACACTCATGACACTGATGATGATGGCAGGAGCCAAAGCAAAGAGAACAAGGCTACTGCCACCTCAGGTGGCAACTGTGACAGCAGTCATATAAACAAGAAGCAGCAAGAAGGTTCTGGTAGATGGCCAGGGCAGAAGGAAAGAGATGGGACAGTAGAGAGCTTAGGCTGAAGACAGAAAGTTGCAGCCAGAGACAAGAAACTGAAGACACGGGGTGTGAGAAGAGTTCTGAGAATGGGCAGGATTCAAAGGGCAAGTGTCTCAGGCACCCAGCTCTGGACCTGAAACACTCACCACTGTCAACAGAGGGGGAATCCCACCTTTCTGGGCCTACACAGGGCTGTCACACGTCACTAACAGTCCCAGTAGCATAGTAGCATGAGAGCTATAATACTGGATGGTGCCACTTGCTCCTGGTCCCTCGCTATCTGTTGCAGCCACTCACGGCATCTGAGAAATGCAAAAGTTGCTCAAGGACCAGCTCCAGAAAAGCTCCTTGCCACCCACGATTTCTATCCATACAAAACAAAAGAACCCCCAGCTGGGTGACTGGGGACATTACCAGACCCAGGGGTAACCTGGGCAGCACCTGACCTCAAAGAAGCTTCTTGGTTACTCAGGAGTCAGGACTACAGAACTAAAGGAGCCAAAGGCTATGGCTCACACTAACACTGTTTGTCAGAGTTGTATTGTGTTCTGAAATTGCACTTTTAAAACATAAAATAAATTGGCATGGTGTATGAATAGCAATCACGGCTAAAACGCCCACCATTTGTGGAGAGGTCCCACAGGTACTTTGTTTCGTCTGCTTTCGGTGACATGGGTAGTTTGATTATTTTTAGTGTCCTATTAACCTTGCATTGCAGGTATGAAACACATCTACCTACAATGTTTCCTTTTTTAAAGAAGGAATTATTTAGTTTTGAATAGTGTGTGTATATCTATGTGGAGGAATGTGCATGTATGTGGGTCCTCAGAGTCCAGGAGAGAGTGTGAAATCCCTTGCAGCTGGTTGAATGCTGCCAAACATGGGAGCTAGGAATTGAACTCAGGTCCTCAGAAGCAGTACAGGCTCTTAGCCACTGAGCCAGCTCTCCAGCTCCCTACAATGTTTTCTGCATTCTTACATACTATGACTTCAGCTGTGCTCACTTTTATGGAATATTTTCTGTCCACACCTGCAGTGAAAATTGTCCTGAAGTTTATTAATTCTACTAATGTACTTGTCGGGCTTTCTATTGGGGTTGTTCTGGCCCCATTAAAAAGCAAAACAAGTCTTTTCAATTTAGACATTGACTTTCAACTATGAAAATCTTAGTATAATCTCTTCTTCAGTTGAGTTTACTACAGAACTTAATTAGTGTGAAGATTCTCGGTGTAAGAGTCTCATCATACAGCTCAGGCTGGCCTTGAGCTCACAGTGATGTTCCTGTTTCAGCCTCCCAAGTGCTGACATTATAGGCAGGAGTCATAATGCCTGGCTATACTCTAACATACACAGGGCCATGGGGACACTGCTCTCCTCCCTGCGTCAACACTGGTTCTTCTAAGGACTCTGTGCATCTTGTGTAGGTTATCAGATTAATCACATAAGGCTGAGCATAATATTCTCTTATTCTGTTACATGCTAGTACCAGAATGATACTTAATTAATGATGTCACTGTTATTTCCTTAGCCTTGGTCAGCCTGGCCAGAGGTTATCAATATTGTTCAACTCTGTAAATACTCAGTTCTTCTTTCATTATCAGCTGTATATTTGGCCGGCTTTATTCTAACACCTTGCATGTAATTTTTTGTTTTGTTTTTGGTTATTTGAGGCAGGGTTTTCCTGTGTACCTTTGGAGCCTATCCTGGAACTCACTCTGTAGACTAGGCTGGCCTCGAACTCACAGAGATCTGCCTGCCTCTGCCTCCTGAGTGCTGGGATTAAGGGCATGTGCCACCACTGCCTGGCTGGTCTGTAACGTTTTAAAAGTAAGATGAGTTGGAACTTGAGAATGTGGGTTTTGAGTCTGCTACAGTCTTTACAGCCGCAAGTCTCCACATCAGTTTTGACAGCTGCACCTCACAAAGTTTCATGTGCTGGACTGAAAATCCACTAGGAAGACATCAAAGAGATTAGCATCATCTCTCGCCAGTCAACAGATGGAGTGATTCTGTTGATAGGTGAATTGTGTGGATTGAGTCTTCAATGTCAAACTAACCTTCATTCTGGGGATAAAATCACTTCCATCACAAGTGGAGTGGTATCGTAAAGGCTACTGGTTGAAAGAGTTCCCACAGCACTTTACATTCTGGGGACAACCTCACTCCAGCCACAAGTTCACATTCCACTCCCAAATCTCCCTCCTGCTTCCCCTTCATGGTCCCCTCATCCCTGTCTCATAGCATCTGGACCCAAAGATCATTCCTCAACTACTCTGTACATCTCCCTGGAACATTACAGATAAAACCTACTGCTTGTGGCCTCTCAGGACTGAGTAAGCTCATTCAATGTGATGCCATTGAGAGCAATCCACATGCTGTCTCTGTCAGCGGATGGGTCCTTTTCAGTACTGGCTGGTACTTCACTGTGTGGACACACCACAGCTTGCCTGTCGTATCTAGTTCTAGGTCATTAAAAAGAAAAACTTACCTGTAAGCTTTAGTATGATCCTGCTTGCATTTTTGTGTGTACATCTGGAAGAAATTGCTAGACCATATGCTGAGTATGTATGCCAACATAAGAACTCGCAAATTGTTTGCCAAAATATATGTACCCCTCCCGTGTTCCCCCAGCAGTGCACATGAGTTGTATTATCTACAATGTCCTGTTGTTGTGTTAGGCATGTGGCATCTTCATTTCCCTGGTGGCTGGGACGTTCCCGTGGGCTTGTGAGCTTGGCTGCCACCCACATGTCTTCCTTGGCCACATCTCTCCAACACTTTGTTCATGTCCACGGGCGGTTGCTTTCTTGATGTTAAGCATTGAGGCTTCCTCACTGACACTAGTGTTGTTCCTGGGATTTGAAATGCTTTTTCAAGGCATGGTTTGTTTTTCTGTTCAGCTGACTGTGTCCTACAGAGCTGTTCTCTCTGTGAGAAGTCAACCCACTAATTTCCCTTAACAGGGTTATTCCTGGCTGGCAGAGCTCAGAACTGCCTTGCCACACAGGTCATGACAATCCTTTCTTTGTTCTCCTCTCACTGCTTGGAGATTAACAGGAAGTCAAGGCCTGGAATCCTGTCAGAAGTGACATTGTGAGGAACGCCCAGGCTGTCGTCAAGGTCTGCCAACATGCCTGTGGTTGGCAGTTGATCCAGAGCTGTGGTTTGGAAGGACAATCTTATCTCTGGAGACTGCTTTTGTACCTTTCTCAGAAACAAAATTGCATTTGATAAAGGGTATTTTAACGAGAAAGTTAGCATTGTGAGCACAGGGACTTGGCTCCCCTGAGGACCCTCTGAGTCACAGGTAGGACATTTCACGTGACCTCGGGGAGCAGGGGGAGCCCAGCCCCATTATCCTCTCAGTTTCCATCCATGCTGACGATGTATCAGCCAGGTTTTCATCATCGCCTAAACACACGGGAGGACAACTTAAAGAAGAAGGAGTTATTTTGGCTCCTGGTGTCAGAGGTTCTGCCCACGATTGTTTGGTCTCATGGCCGAGGGCCTGTGGAGTCAGAGCATCATGGCAGAGAAGGTTAAGTGGAGCAGCTGNATTTTAACGAGAAAGTTAGCATTGTGAGCACAGGGACTTGGCTCCCCTGAGGACCCTCTGAGTCACAGGTAGGACATTTCACGTGACCTCGGGGAGCAGGGGGAGCCCAGCCCCATTATCCTCTCAGTTTCCATCCATGCTGACGATGTATCAGCCAGGTTTTCATCATCGCCTAAACACACGGGAGGACAACTTAAAGAAGAAGGAGTTATTTTGGCTCCTGGTGTCAGAGGTTCTGCCCACGATTGTTTGGTCTCATGGCCGAGGGCCTGTGGAGTCAGAGCATCATGGCAGAGAAGGTTAAGTGGAGCAGCTGGCGTCTCGTGCCATCAAGGAAGCAGAGAGGAGGACAAGGGCCCTGGATAACATTTAGCTGAAGGAGGTGTTCTCCATGACTATTTTCTACCAGCCCCAGTCTTGGTCTGCAGAGTCTCCCCAAATAAGGCCACCAGATGGGACTAAACCTTCCGCACAAGAACCCATGACAGTGTGGTTATCAACCTCACATCTGCCCTTCAAGTCTGGGGGTCAGAGAAACATAAAAGGGAGGTACAGGCACTTCACCGGGTGTCAGTGTGTCAGGAAGTGTCTGTCACAGCTTCAGGGGACTCTGAGTGTTGGCTGTCACCACTGTCACCCACAGCCCACCACGGGCACTGACTCTTTAGGCTTCACATGGAGTCCACAGCTGGGCTTTCAGGATGATGGAGTTATAGTCTCTGAAATGGTTTACTAGACAGACATGGGGACAAGTTGCAACCCATTGTGTGGCTGATTTGTTATTGTTGGCATTCCATTGCTTTCCAGATGGGCCTCACCTCTATGAGCTGCCTCCTGGCTGGGTGCTGTGGTGGGAGCCATCGAGTTCTCCTTACGTGGAAATGTCACGTAAGGCCCAGATACTGGCCATCCAGGAGTACCTAGACAGGGCAGCACCATGAAGCTGGGACCTCACTGAGGATCAGGGGCAAGGGTGCAGAGGGAGGTGATCAGAGGTAGGCAACCCCACAGCAACTGCCACCAGGAAATAAAGGAGTACCCCAGGGAAATACTTCAGGCCATGCAGCATTGGGGGTGGGAAGCTTTTCTGTTTTGCTTTCTCATCTCCCAGTGGTAGCTATGGAATCTCTACTGCTGTGTCCTGAGAGTATTTGCCCTCAGTAGAATATAACCTCAATCCCCAGATCCTGTCCACCATGGGCTGGCGCCATGTCCTGTCCTACCTAGAGTTGAGCACTGCCCTCCACACATGCTGCCATTTTCCTAACATAGCAGACATGATCTTCATCAGAGCAGCTTCAGCTCCTTGCAGGAGATGCTCAGCATCCGGTCTGTTGACTGCTGATGTTTAGTCATGGAAGGGGGTGCTTGGGAAGTTACTGGATCCTCTCTGAGATTCCAGCCATTCTCTCTGTACCTCCCACCACCCTAAAGGGGATTCTGAGCTAGTTACATGTGGTCCCCTGGTCTCAGGAGGTGCTGTAGTATACAGACTCTGAAGGGTTTAATTGAAGAAATGATGGAGAAGTCGCCATCCATGCTGAGCAAGACTTATTAAGTGGTAGAGTTGCTTTAGGATCACACATGCTCTGTAAATAAGCCCAAGTCTTTGGTTTTCCAAGTTGGAAATTGGCAGAGTCATTCTTTGGTTTTGGTACGCATCTGATGGAGAGATATTTGCTCTTGTCTCCCCAGGAAAATGTTCAAGCCACATAACTGTTCCCTTTAGTGTCTGTTGCCACTTTAACTGGACTACTACCTGCAAACACTGGGAGAACTGGGGCACAGCAAGGGAGGGCATAGTGGCAGGCATCCAGAGGCTTCCACTGGTGCTCAGAGCACTGTTGGTGCCCCATCTGCCAATTATGTGTGTGTTATTCTCCTCCTGTCTCCAGGACTGAAACACATGTAAATGGTGAGGTGCTTAGATAGATGGTTTGTACATGTGAGCAGGAGAAAACATTCTAAGTACAGCAAGGACTCACCAGTGATAAGGAAATGCTGGCCTGGTTCCTGACCTCTGGTCCCAAAGAGCACAGGGACCCTCCCTCTCACACCCAGGTGGTAGCTGCTTCCTGCTCAGCAGCAGCTTCCATGGTGGGGGCCAAGGACTGGTTCATGCTGGTGCCTTCACATAATCCCAAAACTCATCAGAGAAAATTTCTTAACATGGTTTATAGACACTCGGAGCTGCCTAATCTTGGTCCAGAGACACAAAGATGCCTTTATGGGATCAGAACTTGTCCCCAAAGACCAGGACAGCTGTGTGTCAGGGAGGGGTGGTTGAACCTAGGAGCTGCGGGGTCAGGGGTAAAATACAAAGGTCCTGGTGAGGAGGTAGCTGGGCTAAGGTCCAGAGAGAAGAGAGAGCAGCTCTAATGAAGTATGGACACATCTGGTGCCATGTGAACATGTTTGCCCAAAAGGAATGAGCTCTGGCCATGTGAGAGCCTGTGGGCGCTCAGAGGTAACAAGGAGGGAAGCTGTGGACTCCAGAGGAACGGAGTTCAATAGAAGCACAGGGGTGGGCTCAGGTCAGGCTGTGATAGATTCTGATTCTTCATCCCACCTCACGGCACAAGATAAAAGAAATGAACACACATGGACCTCAGTTGCACCAGGGCAGCCCTGGCTCTGTAATGTCCTCTCAGCAGGTCCTCAGATGACAAGAACAGCAGAAGGCCAAGTCCCCTTGTTGGAGATGAATCCCCCTGAGCTCACAGAGGTGAACCCCCTTCACCTGTCCCTTCAGGGGACAAATATTCNGACAGGGCTGTGAAGGGAAGCCTGGCCCTCCCTCCCTGCCCAGTGAGCAACCTCCCTGCCCCTGAGTCACTCATCTTCCCAGGGTCCTCTGTGAGCACAAGTCTTGGTGGTGCAAACATTGCAGGGCATTGTGTGTCTTTCTTCGTCTGTAGGTGGCATTGAGTTCACAGTCATCAGATCCCAACAACAACAACCTTGCACCTCCATGATGGATGTGGATTTGGCCTTGAGAGAAGGACAGGAGGGATGTTGTCAGTGCCAAGTGGGCACACATCCCTGGCCACGGGGGATATAAAGGGCACCCTGTGAGCAGCCAGAGCAGACCTTCCCCAGGTGACCTGCCCTGTGTGAGAGCCCAGCTAGCGACTGAAAATGAAGAGCCTGCTCTTGACCTTCATGCTTCTGGGGCTGGTGGCTGTCCTGAAGGCCCAAGAAGTTCCATCAGATGACCAGGAGGATGTGAGGAGGGGAAGGTCAATGAGGAGGGGTGGGATAAAGGCATGGCCTTCTGCTTGGTGCTGGTAGATTTGAGCTGAGGTGCAGCATGTTCCCTTGAAGGTTGAATTTGACCTTGCACTGAGCAGTCAGAACTGGGCTTCCACTATTCTAACAGCAGATGGGCGTCCTCATGAAGATAGGAGTTTAGAACAGAAAGCAGATTTGGTGAGGGGTCCTTGTTCACATGATACTCAGAGNCTTGGTGGCGCAGACATTGCAGGGCATTGTGTGTCTTTCTTCGTCTGTAGGTGACATTGAGTTCACAGTCATCAGATCCCAACAACAACAACCTTCCACCTCCATGATGGATGTGGATTTGGCCATGAGAGAAGGACAGGAGGGACGTGGTCAGTGCCAAGTGGGCACACATCCCTGGCCACGGGGGATATAAAGGGCACCCTGTGACCCTGTGAGCAGCCAGAGCAGACCTTCCCCAGGAGACCTGCCCTGTGTGAGACCCCAGCTAGCGACTGAAAATGAAGAGCCTGCTCTTGACCTTGATGCTTCTGGGGCTGGTGGCTGTCCTGAAGGCCCAAGAAGTTCCATCAGATGACCAGGAGGATGTGAGGGGGGGAAGGTCCATGGGTGGACATAGGGGAAGGCTGGTTGGCGGTGGTAGACTCGTTCAATTGGTAATCCTTAAAGACCTAAGTCCAAACTTGCATCCCAGCAGAGTTGACAGATCAGGTACTCCATTGATTTCCCAGCAGACAATACTCCTCAGGAGTACAGGCCTGGAGCGGGGAATGGGATTTGGGCATAGAGGTTCATGAGACATGGGATAGCAGATAGCAGAAGGCATCAAAGGGTGGGATCTTCAGGACAGAGGACTTAACCAGTGCTGAATTCCAGACCTCTAAGAGTGTGTACTGACAGGACAGACAGCCTCTGCCTTCATTGGGCCAGAGAGCCCTGATGTTGTATAATCTACAGAGCTACAGTGCGCATGTGTGGGGATTTGTGAGGTCAGCCCTCTTCAGAGCTGCAAGCCAGGCTCTAGAATGTCTCTTCAGGCTGAAGGCTCAGATACTGGAGTCTGGGAAAAATATGAGCCAGGCTGGGGTATGCACAGGCCTCTGTCTTCCACAGTTTTCTGGGACCTGGTACACAAAGGCCATGGTATCTGATAAGGACCATCCAGAGGGGAAGGGCCCCAAGAAAGTGTTCCCTATAAGGGTGACAGCCCTGGAAGGAGGGGACCTGGAGCTCATGATAACATTCTTGTGAGTGTTCCCACCAAGTCTCTGCAATTGTCTTTCTGTTCTTCTCTATTCTTATTTTGGTGTGGGTGATGGAATGCCCCTGCCATTGAGGGGGCATGTAGCCAGGCAGTACTCTAAATCTTGGGCAGGGCTGATGTGAAATTTTGGGGTCATCTGGTCAGGGCTGATATACCTGGTGAGCTGAGCATCACTCCTGTATCACAGGAAGAAGAATCAGTGTCACGAGAAGAAAATTGTGATGCACAAAACTGATGAGCCTGGCAAATATTCTGTCTGTGAGTTCACTGTGGCTCAGGGTCTTTGCAGGGGCAAGTTCCTGCAGGGAGGGTTCCTGCCCTGTTCAGCTCCCAGTACGGTCATTCACTCATATTCCATGAGCCAGACATTAGATAGAGGTTAGTCCACCCCAGGTAGGGACTGATGTGTTCTGCACCCTGGCCCCCTCCACTTTGGCTCTCGACCCAATGCTAAGTACAGGAAAGCAGGGCAGGGAAGGGCTCAGGCCTGGGGCCAACCTCAGCCCTCACTTCCTCTGGAATCCTCATCAGGGCTGGCAATGTCCTGAGAAATCGCTTCTGTCTAATTGTGGCGATCACAGAAAGACAAGAGCTAGACTGGCTGGGTCTCCTGGGTGACCACAAGTGTTCCAGAACATTCCTTTGAAAAACCTCCAAAGGTTTTTCAAGAAATGAAAAGCTAAGAGCTATTTCTCTGTTCCCCTGTAGTCAAGGGCAAGAATACCTTCTATATCCAGGAGCTTCCTGTGAAGGACCACTACATCTTCTACTGTGAACACCACCAGCACCACGGGAAGCTACATCGCAAGGGGAAACTCGTGGGTGAGGAACCAGAGTCCCAATGGCCTGACCACAGTCTCTGCTTCTAATACCTTTCAGCAGGGCAGCAATCATGTCTGGCTCTGGGGACTGGGAGGGCTCAGGGTGCTGCCCAGGAAGGGTTTAAGATCCAAAGTGGAAAGAGGGTCAGCTGGGAGGGGACCTGGTGTATGTGACCTTTGAGGGCCTGAGCATTCAGGAGGGATTCCCACCTCTGGAGCTGGAAAATGCCTTTTCCAGGGGTCCCAGGAAACTGCCAGTCAATATGAAGGTGACTAACCTGGTAAGGGTCTTGATGCATATGTAGTATTCTCCAAGGTCAGGGGACAGCCACTTGCCTTGTGTTTTTGTTAGTTAAGGTCTCCATTGCTGTCAAGAGACACCATGACCATGGCAACTCTTATAAAGGAAAACATTTAATTGGGCCGCTTACAGCTCAGAGGTTCAGTCCATCATCCCCATGGTGGGACATGGTGGCATGCAGGTAGACATGGTGCTGGAGAAGGAGCTGAGAGTCCTACATCTTGATCTGCAAGCAACAGAAAATGTTCTGAGACACTAAGCATGACTTGGACATAAATGAGACCTCAAAGCCCACCCCATGAGATACACTTCCTCTGACAAGACCACACCTACTCCACAAAGTCACACCTCCTAATAGCGCCACTTATGGGGTCAATTACATTCAAACTACCACACTGAGATCCAGGGCTCTTACTGGGCTGGGGAGTGACCCTGAAGGCCTCTTGAGATTCACAAAGGGCCCCCAGGATCACTCAGTGTCTGGGAGTCCCCACCCCAGGGCTCCTTGTCCACTGCCAGGGTCCTAGTCCCTCTTATCCTGGCTGCTTCAGGTCGAAAGCCCCAGTGCTGGTTGGTGCTCTTGACCTTGGTCACTGGTTCCCTGTAGAGTTCTCATCACTACTGCACAGCTCACCTGCCCCACCTCCCCACAGGGAGAGACCCTGAGAGAAACCCAGAGGCCATGGAAGGATTTAAGAAATTCGTACAGAGCAAGGGACTCAAGGAGGAAAACATCTTCGTGCCCGAGCAGAGGGGTGAGCAGGACTTCCCATGTCCTTCCCCTCCCTTCTTTCTCCTCTCCATCTTTCTGAGAGCGCTCTGTCTCTGTTCCTCTTGGTCTCCTCTGTCCCATGCTCTCTGCATGTTGCTGCATGCCTCTGGGGACCTGTGTGTCTGTATGTTACTCTGCTGCTCATGTATTTTTTGCCTCCCTGCAAACCCCATTGCCCCCTCGCAAGGGCACCAGAGCCCAGCTGCAAGTCTTGACTGTGGAAGGTCTGAGCAGCTAGTGTTTTGGGGTCCTTATCCAGAGCTCCTTCTCACCCCTGGCCTTTTCTTGGTTTCTACAGACCAGTGCATCCCTGAGAGTGACTAGGGTAAGTGACCCTCTGGGAGGACCATGGAAAAGCCCAGAGTCCTGGGTTCTGGAGGTGGAGGGCCCATGTGCTTTGATCCTTATCTCGTCCATTGTAGCAGAAATGGTCTCCTCGAGCAGTGACCCCTGGTATAACCCCTGCACTCTGCTCTATGCTCGGTTCTCTCCCCTACCTCCCGTACCCAGGGACATCCAGACACCCGACAGATCATGCGTGTAAGAGATATGATCGCTCCTGCAGCTGTGGCTGTGGAGTGATGACTGTGCTAATGCTTGAGGCTAGAAGACCTCTGGCCTGCACCTGCCACTCACCTCACTTCTCTTTGGCTCAGCAGCCAATTATGGATCATGGATCACTTGCTGGTTCCAGCCTAACACAGACACAGTTCTGGGACACACCTGGACCTCTCCTCCCCTGGACCACTTTCCCCATCTTCTCTGCTGGCCTTCCCCCCCCCACCTCTGCTCTACCATCACCAATACCAGCTGACGCATAATAAAGCATTTCAGCATCACTCTGGCTCAGTCTGTCTGTAAAGGGCCTTGCATTGGCTGCCTCAAAGCTCTGACAGAGTAGAGCTTTGTGTACGTTGAGAAAGATTTTGGGCTCAGCAAATTCAATTCCCAAAGAGCATGAACTATATTTTAGTCAGGGTTCTCTAGTGAAACAGATCTAAGAGAATGAATCTGTATAGACAAAAATAGGAGCAACTCCTCCGACAGTGACTGTTTCTTGATGGAAAATCCAAAAATTCTAGTCATCGTTCAGTCCATGAGGATGGAATTCTCAACTAGTCTTCAGTATATGCCAGAATCCTGAAAAGAAGGCTTTAATACCAAGTGAATAAAATTAACTTACTGGCAAGGACAAACAGGCAAAAACATCATGCACTCCCTTCTTCCATGTCCTTTATATAGGCTGCCACCAGAAGGTGTGACTCAAATTTAAGGAGGATCATTCCACATGAAAAGATATGGAATTAGTCCGAGTCTTCCCACTTCAATTTACTCAACTGAGAAAAATTCCTCAGAGGTGTTTTCAGTGGCCTGGGTTTAGTAGTTGACAAGCAATAGCCATGACATCCATCTCATAGGGACATTCTCAAGGTCCCTATGACCCACATGGCTTATGCCTCATCGGCTACTGACGTCCCTCATCATTATTGCATCTAAATCCACCTGTCCCTCTCTGCTTATTTTATGAAATTTGGCACACAGATATTTGCATCTTCTTCTTTGAAAAGTTTTTATTTTATGTGTATGGGTGTTTGCCTGCTTTTGTGTATGTATGGTGCTCAAGGAGGCCAGAAGAGAGTGTGGATCTCTGGAGCTAGAGTTGCAGAATGTGAGCCAAGTGAACTATCACATGGGTGCTGGGAACCTAATCCAGGTGTTCTGCTCTTAACCTCTTATTGGATCTGCTTGGTGGGTTGCTCCTACTGTTAAAACGCAGTGGCCTTGCTTATCTTTTCTTACTAATTTTGACTTGAGACTTACTTTGAGTAGAAATGCTACCTTGCTTGGTTTTGCTTTTCATTTGCATGTGTTCTGATTTTCATCCATTCACGGTAGGCCTATGTGTGTCTTTGTCAGTGAGACCTTGAAATGTGATCCTAATTTGTCTTATCAATAAAAAATTAGGAGTCAGATATTGGTGGAAAAGATCAAAGAAGCAGAGCAGAAGCCACCAGAGACTTCTTACCTCTCTGAATACTCCAACCAGAAGACCGAGATCCTGTCTCCACCCTGCCTTACCACTTCCTTTCTCTACCCAGCCTTATCACTTCCTGTCTGTCTGTACAGACCTCCAGTTTCTATGGTTTACTACTGGCTACTCCACTCCCTGATCTCTGAGAAAGCTTTGTCAGAACACAAACAAAGTATCATGCAGTATTTCTCCCTTTTTGCCTAAATAAATTGAAAGTTTTAATTAACATAGAAAAACTATATACAATAAATATATAGAAATATATAGGGCAATAATTATAGTAACAAAGTCTAGCCCATTAGCATTTTGCAAAGTTAGAGAAAATACTCCATTATTTATTCTACCTTGGTAAATACAAAGTGTTGGACCTAATTCACTTTATATTCTAACTTGTGTACCAACCCAAAACTGTCTTTAGATGTCTGTTTACCTTATACTTTACACCTCCTTAGTGAATTTCTTTTCTGAGTCCAGTAAACAAGGATAACTATAACCATAACAATCTAGTCTTCAACTGCATCAAAGACCTGAGAAGGAAACAATACTACCTGACTAAGTAGGAAGTGCAGGCAAGTGACTTCCAAACAATGTGAGAAATGACAGAAACAGCTGGCTACCTGGACACTCACCCAAGGTTCCTCTGCAATGTTGGGGCATCTGTCTTTGGCCTACAGGCCTAGAGTATCCGGCAGACTATTCTGTGAAGCAGGATATTCTTATGGACTCTCCAACCTTGTCTCAGCAAAGTTTGGCAGTTACTTTCTTTTGTGTCATGCTTGTACAATTTGGACAGCATACAGTCAGCAGTGGAAGGAGGCAAGGGCAATTTCTTGTCCATGGAATAACTTTTGCCACAAGGAAAGTAAACTCCATATGGAGTTTCTTCATTACCCATCATCTTCTCTGAAATAGATTGGTGTTGCCAGGAGCAGACATGTCTCAATGTCATAAAAAGAACCTTATGTTATTAAAATATCTGAAATTCCACATTCTGTAGATCTCTGAAGTATTTGAAGATTACCTATCTATCTAAAATATATCTGTTTGACTTTGAAAATACACCTAATATGACAAGCTTGAATTTAATAGGTAACTAACTACTAACCTGCATTTCTATATTTTCCTAATTAGTTGGCAATAATAACTTTCAAGGACCAGAAATTTGCATTATATTGTTAAATGAACTGTCTGTACAATATCTTGAACAAGATTAGAAATGTATGTGAAATGCGTTCTAACAAAAATAACCTTAAATTTGTATCAGTATACAAAACTCCATATCAATGTAAAATATTTAAAATTAGTAGTTGCTTTTTTGGTTTAAAAGTAGATTCAATAATATGCCTTTTATCTTATCATTTCTATAACATATATACATTATAACAAAAATAACCTCAATTTTGTATCAATATGCAAAAATCCATACCAATGTAAAATATTTAAGACTAGAAGTTGCTTTTTTGGTTTAAAAGTAGATTCAATAATCTAACCTTTTATCCTATCATATCTATAGCCCCGTTATTTCTTATCAGAATAAGATCCCTGAATCTAATAGCCTTTGTTCAGCTTTTTCCCTGACCGTTACCAATAATAACTTGTAACCAGCCCCTTAAACAATGACAAATACCCATGACCCATTGAATGACCACAAACTATCCAGCCCACTTCTTGGAAATGTGGCTGTCATGTTCTTAAAATTACTTCTGGCTGTCTGGGGGCAATGGCATCTTTAGGGGACCTTGAAAAATTGGGATAATTATCAAGTCCTGGGAGAACTAGCTGTATATCATCCAATATCTGCATAGTGGGAAAATGCAGGGCTTATCTCAAGTCTTGGCTAGAGTAGTCTATGAGGCTGCACCATCTCAGCTAGCCACCTTGAAACTGTCTTGAGCAGTTTGTAGTCCAAAGCCAATAGTTGAGTGTCTTTTGTCAGCTTGTTGGTGTTACCATAGTCCTGTGAAATCGTTATTGTGGGGACTCATCCTCCTTTTGGAGACTTCAAAGATTGCTGTTAGGCATGGTCATGATTCACTGCAGAAAACTTAAATATTTTGAATGTCATATGCAGCAGATCTCGAAGAGGTTAAAAGACCATACTTTGTTATGCACATGCAGAGTAATTCCTTGTTACCTGATAGAGATTCAAACCTGAAACCATGTACAGGAAGCTAGATAAAGCCTTTTTCTAGAATTAGGAGTACTCAGTATGACCAGTGATATCATTACAAAAAGTTTAATATTTATATCAATTTTATAAATTTTGAGATAATATTTATACCTTAAGAAAAGTTTTAAAAAGTAAAAATGAAAGTAACAAATTATGAGATAGTGGCAATAGAATAATTCCTTAATTTTGGTTTTTCTTCTATCCCATGTCAGGGGGTTCTTCTGATGTGAGACAGAGATTTTGAATTTTTCTTTTAACAAGCATGCTTGGGTTTAGAGAAGGAGAAAGTCATGCTCCAATTGCAACACCTGCTTTAATTTTTAATTGAATTGGGGCTATAAAAGGCCATTCACATTATATGTCTATAGAGAACAACAGAAACAAACATTTGGGAAGATTTATAAAATTTTATGTTGTTTGAAATGTGATATGCCAATAGGCCAATTTACTTTTTTCTTGGAATATTTTTTTTCTGGAAGATTTATCTGTTTTCTTCAGATGTCTCATTTGTCCAGTGATCTTCAGATTCTTTAGCTGGATGACTTCATTCTCCTGAAAGACAAAAACCAAATCCTGCCCAAACTCTAACTTTGGGAGGTTCTCTTTTGACAAATCATATCTGATCAAGCTTAAAATAATTGTTAGTTTTATAAGTTGGTTTAGAGTGAATGGTTGTGCTATATGACGAACTATCATCTCCTCTAATTAACAGGTCTCTCATGCTCGAAGTGAATCTTTATCAATGGTGATGGCATCCGTAGCTTTTCTTCTCCTGTGAAAAGAAAAGTAAAGCCTCTTTCCCATTGTAACATATACCCTGGTTTCCATTCTGTGGTCAACACACCTTTAAAGTATACAGGCTGATTTAATTCAGTAATTCTTTTCTATTATCTAATGTCTCTCTGCAGTTTTCATTCTTTTCTCAATGGCATTTAGAAAATTTGAAATTAATAAAGCAATGTGTAATCTATCTCTGGGGGTCTTTATTGCTCTTTTCTGTTTAGTAAGCATATCTTTTAGAGTTCAATTAACATTTCAGGTTCCTATTGAGTGGGATTTCCTGATTCTTTCAATTTTGTTATTCTTCTCTCTTTGTAAAAGATTTCTATTTTCAATTATGTTTATCGTGGGTCTATGTGTGGTCATTTCACACATGTGTGGGTACCTGCAGAGGCAAGAAGGGAATGTTGGTTGGATCCTCTGGAGATGGAGGAGTTACAGGTAGTTGTCAAGAGTTTAATGTGGGTGGTAGGAACAGAATGTGGGTACTTTGTAAGAGCAGTACACATCCATATCTGCTGAGTCATCTCCTCAGCCTCAATTTGCTGCCTTTTGGAGGGGGTGTGCTTGGATTATTGTTTGTTTTTTCCCTTTTCCTAGCACAAGAGGTTTGTTCATTTACTGGGTTGGGCATGATAGGTAGATGCTTTCCTGGTTCTCCTTGGTTTATCTCATTTTCTTATGAAGTTTATTCTTATGCTCTTGAGATTGAGGCTACCTATCTTCCTTCTCTGTACATGATATTCTTGAAAAGTTTCTTCTATGGTGTGTTCTGAGTGTTTGTGAGTTGCTTTAGCAGTACCCATTCTGGAGGATCTGTATTTCTCAATCTGTTTTAGAAAATAACGTTACCGGATATAATGATACTGGTTAGCAGTTACTTAAGTGTTTGGAATATATTGTTCCATACTTTACTGGCTTCGCTGATGATGAGTTTGACATTATTCTGATGGGTGTCCCTTTGTGAACTGGCATGTTTTCCCTTGCAGCTTTCAATGTTGTTTCTTTGCTCTGTTGACTTAGTATTTTAGCCTTAATGTGCTGTGGTGGGTTTCTTCTCTGAACACATCTATCTGAGATCCTAAATACCTTGTGTGGTAGCTTGAAAGAGAATGGCCCCAAAAGGGAGTGGTGCTATTAGGAGGTGTGGCCTGTGGAGGCAGGCTTTGATGTCTCATATGCTCAAGCTATGCCCAGTGTCTCAGTTCACTTCCTGTCACCTGTGGATCAAGATGTAGAGCTCTCAGATCATCCTCAGCACCACAGCTGCCCACATGCAGCCCACATGCAGCCGTGCCCTTCTGTGTTGATAGTGGATTACATTCCTGAAACTGTAAACTAGCCCCAATAAAATATTTCTCTTTATAAATGTTGTTGTAGTCTTGGTGTCTCTTCAAAGCACCTGAAACCCTAACTAAGGCACCTCCTGTGCCAGAATTAATCCACTTATTTTCCAGACTTAAAAGAATTTTGTGCTATGATTTTGTTACACCAATTTTTGATGTCATTAATTTATATCTTAGTCCCTTCTCTTTACTCTGTGGATTCCAAGCCTCTTGATCATGTCAGAGTTCTTCAGAGCTGTTAACAAGCTTATTTTTTCCCTTTATTTATATGCAGGTGTACATTTCCTTAATTAAGTCCTAAAGTTATTTCTCCTGGGAAAAAGAATTAGTCTATCAGTGGTGATTTCTGCTATGTCTTTATTTGATTTATTTTTTATCTCCAGGATTACTGTTTGTTTTTCATTGCAGTCTAATTCTGAATTTCTCACCCATGTTGCTGGCTTTCTAATCTAGGTTCTGGATTATATTTCCTTACTTCATTCATTTGTTTTTTGTACCATGATGAAAGCTATTGATCATTTTTGCAAGTAGAGTTCTGAATCCTCACTTGGCATTCAACTATTTCAGCCTCTCTGGACTCTAACTGAGAAACTATCTTCATAATTTTTTGTGTGGGTGTTTTTATGAAATCCACATATTAATTGAAATGAATAACACTTTGAGTTTTGTTTGGGGGTCTTGTTATAATTTCAGAATGATGGGAGAGAGACACACCATGTGACAGGGCTCACATGGAAAGTTTTATTGGGGGAGGAGAACAGGAAAGGGGGAGAGGGGCTGGCTCCTGGGAGATGAGAGTGGCAGAAGAGAAGAAAGAGGTGAGTGGACTAGCCTTTCATGTGGGGACATAGCTCAGGTACTGTAGCAATATAGTGGATGACATTGTCTGAACCCTGAACAGGCCAAAGTACTGCCTGAGTACTGGCAAGTGCATATGTGCAGGGTTGGCACATCCTGCCAGGTCCCCAAGGGGCAGGCCAGCACATTGCCTGAATGCTAACATTCCTCCCTTTTGTTTATTATAAAAGGTGAGGAGATAAAGGGGATATCAGGTGAACATGACGAGGTCATTGTGTTCTTGAAACTGCTTCCTGTTGACCTGGGGACATCACATTTTGGGGGAACTGAGAGAAGCTGAGATGCAGGCCAAGTCCTGAGATAGCTGACTGTGCCCAGGCTTTGCGGGACCTTCCTGTGCCTCTTGGACCTGGCAAGATGTTGGCAGAGCAGAAGATAAAGTTAAGTTTGTGGAGAAAATTTTTTTCTTAGGTCCTGATAATTGAGAGAGGGGAGTCACAAGACCAGGGAAAGATGAGGAGGGAAAGGTGGGACCGTTGTTTCACAGTTCTTAATTGTGGGGGTACATCTGACCTATTCTAGGTAGAATTAGTTTGGCTCCCTGGAGCTCACAGAATTTTTGAGTTTACAAGAAGAGATGAGTTTTAGACACATTAGCATTCCCATAGTGTTTAATCTTTATTGAAAGCCACACTGTAGAAAGGGCAGCACACTTATGCCTCAGAGTCAGTGGGGGCCCAGAAAGGATTCTGATTGAAAGCATTAATACTCTTTTTTTTTTAATAGCCAAAAAACAGTGACAGACGTTTTTAGCACAATGAAAAGTACCTTTTAAAACTACAGGAAAAAAAAAAAACAAAGGGAATTTAAAACACTCAGCTTGTGGCTATGATCACATAGTGATAGTTTGGTGTTTGCTACTCTGTCAGAGCTAGATTAATAGCTAATCAGAATTCCATTGATTACTGTTAAGACTATAAACTTTGAAGGTTTCCATCAGTCCCAGTCCAGCTGGCCTTGGTGAGCTCCCACTAGAAC
>LOEQ01000015.1:38558-52719 GCA_001685075.1 Bramus lutescens
TGTGAGCCACCATGTGGTTACTGGGAATTGAATTCAGGACCTTTGGAAGAGCAGGCAATGCTCCTAACCGCTGAGCCATCTCTCCAGCCCCTCCTTTCTGTTCTTCTAAAGGTCCCAAAGGCCTGAGATTGGGCGATCCTGGCACGTCCATGCGCCCAAATGTGCGGAATTGTCTGTCTGCCTGCCCCTCTCATGTCCCCACTCCAACAGGGCCTTTAGCTCTCTCCTCTCCTGAAATAAACCTCTTTCTCTATTGCACGTGGTGTGTTTGCTTAGTGGCATAGCTTGGCAGGGCCCGCGGAAAGGTACCCACTTCGCCTTCCTTTTTTATCCTTACACCTAGGCCAATCATGTATCCATGGAGCCCTGAACCCAGCTGCAAACTGGGAGCGATCTTGGGGACCTCTGAGGAAGAAAAGGACAGAGACACAGGACAGAGCACTCGGTAAGGTGCCCTAGACCTGAGACCTGGCTTTGATTCTCCCTGAATGCATTTCTACTGTCAGGTGAGGTAGAACTTCGGCTTGTGCCTCCATTACCCTGAGCGTTGTCTAGCAAGGCAACGCTCAGTCCCACCACGCGTCCAGCACACCACTCCCCAGTTTCCAGTCCCTAGGTCTTTATTATTCACCCTTTTTAATGCTTCGAACCGATTAAGGACGAACTGGTGCCGGTACAGGTCCCCCTCCCCCCCCAAATTTTGTCCCTTTGTCAATCCAGGGCAGATGCTTGGTCTACTCACTGCGGCTTTTTCATTCCCACGGCAATCCTCCCATACACACGCTATTTCCAATCCTCGCCTGCCAATCTCTGCCAGTTCCTCTGTGTAGACCTAAGGCCTCTCCGAGCCTAGTCCTTGAAACCAGGCCTGGGGCCCTGTCCTCAAGTCCTACAACTCTAGACAGCCTGCTTAGAGCTGTTGCTGGCCGAGCTCACCTTGGAATCCAAGGCTTCATGGATACACGATTGGCCTAGGTGTAAGGGAAAAAAGAAAGGCAAAAGCCGGGAGGTGGTGGCTTTAATCCCAGCACTTGGGAGGCAGAGGCAGGAGGATCTCTGTGAGTTTGAAGAACAAGCGCTAGTTCCAGGACAGGCACCAAAAGCTACAGAGAAACTCTGTCTCAAAAAACCAAAAGAACCAAAAAGAAGGATTCTTTCTTTCTTTCTTTCTTTCTTTCTTTCTTTCTTTCTGAGAGAAAGAAAGGCGAAGTGGGTACCTTTTGGCGGGCCCTGCCAAGGTATGCCACTAAGCAAACACACCACGTATAATAGAGCAAGAGGTTTATGGGGTTATGGGGGATGGGGAGGGTGAAAGGCCGCATTACAGTGGGGACATGAGAGAAGCAGACAGGCAGACCGATAAATGGAGGGAACAGGGAAGAGATGAGAAGAAGAGGGGAGCAAGGGGAAAGAGGGCAGGCACTTTTAAGGGGTGCACATTCAGATAGCTGATGATGGAAAGGCACCTGGCGACAGGTGATGATGCAACTGCTTTGGCAGCAGAGGTAGGCTCCTGCTGGGCGGGAGCCAGCACTAGGCACTAATCATGCCTGAATTAATGCTGCCTGTCCTGTCTGAAAGTGGCTGGACCAGCTCTTTACTGCAAGACCCTTCGTGGATGAATGAGGAGGGAGGAAAGGCCTGCCAGTATGCCCGTTTCCAAACTGTACACTCCATGCAGAGGAAAAGCATCTTCATGCTCAACTGAAATTGATCTTCTGTCAGGTCACACACACACCCCTCTGAATGCCTGGCCCGACCAGATGTGTGCTTGCTCCCTGCTTTGATTCAGGTCAAGTTAGTGCCAAGAAAAGGTCCGGAGGGAGGTTCTGTGCTTGGGGGAGAGTAAGATGCTTTTCTACCCAACACACAAACCTCTATTTACTTATTTATCTGCAAACACAGAAGCAAAAGCTGCCCTGGTGGACAGCCCAGTGACAGGGGCTGAGAGGCAGGTGAGGCTAGCACAGAGCCACCTTCCTCTTGCCATCTGAAGGAAGTTTCCCAGGGAAATGGGGTGATTTCTAAGACCCAAAAAAGGAAAAAGATGTAACTAGGAGGATGAAGGATGTCACCAGAGTGTTGGGGACTGCAGACCCTCAGACCCTGAATTCTCTATGACCCCTTCCCTGCCAGAGTAAACAACTTGTTTTCCTGTGTTTGCAGCTGCTCTGAGCATGAGACTCATGAGTTTCTGATGGCAGGGGAGTGGTTTCTGGTGAGCTTGCAGCTGAAAAGATCTGAGAGCTAGGGTGTGACCATTAGTCAAGGAGAGCCCTATATAAGCTGCCTTGGAACACAATAAAAGGGGCATTCTTGTTTCAAGGATGACCCGTGTCTCTGTGTGTGTTTCAGTCTCCAGCCCCTTACCCGACTCACGAACCGTGAGACAGGCAGTTGGTACTGTACACCAGGGGAACAGCAGACGCAGGCACAGAGGGTGCCTGGCTTTAGTCCTGTCTGGAGAACCGCATGTGATTCTGGGAGGTAGGAAAGCAGGTGAGGATAAAGGAAAGAAAACAGCAGAAGTATTGGGTGGTCTTCACTGTAAGCCTTAACTTTTCCTAAGACAGACTGAAGTCACTGAGGGTGACCCAAAGTCCTGGCAGTCACTGGTGACCTAGGCAGAGCAGTTCCTAGAAGGTAGGAGCAGATGCTGACCCCAGTGACATTGTTCCTCTTAGCAGTTTGGGGCTTTTCAGGGCATTCTATGTCCCATGGAATCAAGGTACCCCTTCCCCAAAAGGAAGATCACCCCAAGGTGTTTCTTATCAGAATGAGGAGTCCCCAAGGAAACAGTTATTCTCATCACTTGGGGGTTCCAAGTCTCAACAAACTGGGGTTCCCAAAGGGTCCTATTTTGGAGGACTCTGTCTCCTCTTTGGGATGGATCTTTGCTCTTCTCCCAGGCTGGGCTCACCAGGTTTTCATGTGACTAGGATGTGTAGGACAGGACCCCTCCCAGAGGCCATTGTGTGGCTAGGGGAGGTTAGAGACAGAGTAGCACACAGAAAGTGTGGAGGAGGCACCGAGTGCCCTCTGCCTGGCAACCCAAAGATAAGGTTCCTATCTTCTGAGACTGAGGGTTGGGTGTGGCTTTCAGCCCTGGCACAAAACCATGACTTGGTACAAACACACACACACACACACACACACATGCACATACACACTTATATCTAAGTATAGTCTAGAACTCAGCCTATTTTATTTTTGACCTGGCCACCTGGGCCAGGGAAGACTCCACTGTTGATGAGCCTTGGGCGCACAGGGGAGGGGCCTGTATCCTGGCACACAAGGCTAACAGTAGACAGTGGCTTGCTTGTGTCTTAAACCCTTTCCTGGTCCCAACAGCTTCTCCCTGGGCCTAGACTGGCCACCCCTTCCAGCTGTTAGGCCTACTTGGCTGTCTCATGCCCACTGCAAACACAGGGCAACCATCTTCCATCTTTCTCTTAACTGCAGGGGGCAGTTCGGTTTCCAGTTCCTGTGGCTGGTACTTTAGGGAGGGGCTGCTGTTGGCACTGAACACACCTATTGTTCCTCCTTTGGCACCCTCTTCAACAGTGGAGACGCCAGCTTGGAGAAGGGGAGCAGGAAACGACAGATGCCCACTATCAGCGCCTCACTTTCCTTTTCCAAGAGCTTCCTTGGGTCATGTCTCTTCAACGTCTGCAAGCCCAGAAAGATGGTCCAAAATGTACTCTACTTAGCCAAGAACAAGTGCACCTTAGAAATACTGAGTACAGGGCTGGCTGGGAGGCAGCTAAAGGGTGTGCTAGTTTGAATGAGGACCCCACAGGCTCATAGATTTGGATGCTTTGTCACCAGGGAATGGCACTATTTAAAGATTAGGAGATGTGCTGGAGTGTCACTGGGAGTGGGCTTTGAAAAAGGGCTTTCAAAAAGCTTATTTCTTCTATCTGTGACTGTCTGCATGCCAAAATGCCCCCAAGCCATGATGACAACGGGCTAAACCTCTGAAACTGTAAGTAATTAACGCTTTCTTTTCTAAGAATTACTGTGTTCATGTTTAGCACTACAACTCTGGTACAGGCTAGAGGGCTTGCCTAGCACAAAGCTCAGACTACATCCCTAGGACCACAATAAAATCACTGTTAGTCAGATGCGGTAATGTACACTCCCACCACTTGGGAGGCAGAGGCAGGCAGAGCTGAGGCCAGCCTGGTCTACATAGTTCCAGAATAGCCTGAGCTACATAGAGACCCTGTCTCAAAACAAACATCCAAGTAAATAACATTTAGGGATTGTGGAGAGTCCAGTGTTTGAGCAGTTCCTGGTCTTGCAGAAGACCTGGGTTTGGTTTTCAGAACCCACAACTATCTGTGACTCAAGTTCCAAGACATCTGACACCCTCTCTGGCCTCATAGGCACCAGGCGCAAACACCAGCCATATGTCATAGTGTGTGGTGTGTGTACCGGCACATGTACCATGGCATGCGGGGGTAAGCAGATAGCTCTCAGGTGCTGGTTCTCTTCCACACCGTGAGTCCAGGGATTAAACTCAGGTTACTGGGCTCATGTGGTTACAGGCAGTTCTGAGCTGCCCAACATGGGTGCTGGAACTGAGAGTTACCTACTCTATATCCTCAATTCCTTAGTCATGTAGCTTTCTGTGGATCCCCAGAACCTGAGCCTATCGTGAGGTAATCCCCAACTATTCCCCCAGAATTCTCTCCCTGTGGGGGCTTCCTTATCTGTCTAGGTTTTCCATGCTGGCCCCGCCCACCTACCTGAGGCATCAAATGGAAAAGGAAGAGGAAAGGTTCTGGACCACAGCATCAGCCTGGGCCCCTCTAAGCCCTGGCTTCTTGAATGTGGTGGAGTGGTTCTAAAGCCCAGAGCAGAGCAAAGTCTGAGTGCAGAGAGAAGGCCTCAAGAACAAAGTACTCATTACTGTCAGCCTGCCGGGGGCAGCGAAGGGGGAGAACCAAACAGGCTGTATAAAATCTCTGACCAGGAACTATTTTTAACAAACTAATTTATTTCTCAGAGTCTAAAACCCTCTTGAGCAGCTTCCCTGGTGCACACTGAGATCCAACTTCTTATGCTTCAAACTCAAACTCAAAGTACTGTGGGTCGAAGTAATGGATGCGGACGTAACCGTCTTCACCACCGCTGCTGTAGCTGGAAAGAGACGGACAGGGAAGGTCAGATGCTGCTGGGAGGGGATGCCTGGGCAGCCAGACACAGCAAATGGGCAGACCCTCCGGCCGCTGAGCGCATGCTCTCCAGTGGGGCCATACCTCTTGCCATCAGGATGGAAGGCAACACTGTTGATAGGTCCAAAGTGGCCCTTGACTCGCCCAAACTCCTCTTCAAAAGCCAGATGGAAGAACCTGGAGGAGAGAGTGGGTAGGAGACCAGATATTCAGTCTCCACCTCCTTCCAAAACACACTTGAGCAGCAGTCTACAAAATGAAGGCTGCTGAGGCAGTATTCTGTGTAACGAAGTTAATGAAGTAAAGGATACAGGGAAGAAACAAAGTCATAGGGAGACCACCTAAATGTCTGCTTCAACATACAGCAAATACCAGGCACTAACATGAGCTGGGCAGTGCTCTAAAGTGAAATATGAATGCATTTACTTAATCTGCCACCTAGGCCCTGGGAGCTCATCACCTCCAAGGCTGTAGAGACAAGGCCCTGCCTGCATAGCCCAGAAGAACTAGGAGGTGGCTGAGGCCTAGGGTGACCTTGAACTCATGGTCTTCCACCTCTGGAGTAACTGGAACTGTATTACAGACTTGGGGCTACCACCCATTGGTAGTGCCAGGGACACAACCTGGAGTGCTGGCAGGCATTTTAGCCAGCTCTCTGCCCAGCTGACCTCTGACCTCATCTGCTGTACCAGACACGTGTCACACTCCCTGTGATCCTTCCTGTTAGGTTTGGGTTTATTCTGAAAGGCATCCTCTGTGTGGTTTCAATGGGGAAGAGCTTTTTCCGCTTTACCTGGCTTCAAACTTGCCAATCCTGGTGGAGGTTGTGGTTACATCCATGGCTTCCTGGCCACCTCCCAGCACCACCTAAAGAAAAGAAAGTGGAGGTGCAGCCAAGACTTACCAGCCTGTGTGCTCTGCTAAGGCCTCCTACCCACAGTGGGAGGATCCTCAGGGAGGGGATGAGCAGCCATTTCAGGTACCCCTACTCACTTCCCCGGGCTACCCCATCCATCACTCAAAAGTGTTACAATGCTAGGAGTCCCCTACCTGAATGAAACCATTTCCCCCAACATTTACAGTCTAATTGTCACGAAAACATGCAGACTCCAAAAGCAGGAAGCCTGAGTGGGGTGAATGACTTACGTGGTCATAGTTGGGAGAGAGGGCAGCTGAGTTGACGGGACGTTCTGTTCGGAAAGTCTTCTGATGTTCAAGACTCGTGGAGTCAAAGAGCTGGGGCAAGAAAGGGCAGCAGAATTTGTGATTGGGCAGGTCAGACTGGTTGACCGTGCATCAGGAGCATGCAAAGCTCCACCAGACTCCTCCCCCAGGCTCACCTTAGCTGTGTTGTCCTTGGATGCAGTGACAAACATGGTCATGTCTCTAGACAACTGGATGTCATTGATCTGCCGGGAGTGTTCCTTAACATTCACCAACACCTCCCCAGACTGGAAAAGGAGGAAGAGTTAGACTGACTTGCTGGAGTCCCAAGCCGCTGCTCCTCAGAAACCTGAGACAAGCTGGACAATTTTAATAATTAATCAATTAATTTTTTTTGAGACAGGGTTTCTCTGTGTAGAGGCTCAGCTGTCCTGGAACTAGCTCTGTAGACCAGGCTGGCCTCGAACTCACAGAGATCCACCGGTCTCTGCCTCCTGAGAGTTGGTTTTAAGGGCAAGTACCACCACTGCCCAGCTCTCCAGTTCTTTTTTATTCAGGATCACTCTACCTTAACTTCCCAAGAAACTGACCTACAGGTACATACCCCTCTGCCTAACACCTAGGCATTGTGGGACTGTCTAGAACGCCACATCCTCATGCACACCGACTGGTTCAGCTCCATTTTCCAAGCTGTAGCTGTAGAAGCCTTCTAAATGGCAAATATAATAAACAACCCACTGCCCAGAGAAGGACCGGCTCCTCACCTGACGTACAAAGATGTTTACTCTCTAGTGCCCCTCCACTTTCCAGAGGGCCACAGTCAGGCTTCTGCTGTACCTCCAGTCCCCACTACTGGGGATTGAACTCAGGGCCTTACGCATGCTGGGCAAGTGCCCTTCCACTGGGCTACACTATAGACCTTTGCTTCTGCTATTCCTCTTGATTATGGAAAACTATCTTTCTTGCTAGAAGCCTTTTTTTTTAAAATATTTATTCATTTTTATTTTATGTGTCATGAGTATTTTGTGTACGTGTGCATGTGTGTTTACCATGTTCATGCCCAGTAGTCAAGGAGCCAGAAGATATGAGATCCCCTGGACCTGGAATTAAGGACAGCTGGGAGCTGTGATGTGGGTGCTGTAACTCAGGGCTTGTGCAAGAGCAGCCAGTGCTGTTCATCACTGAGCCATCTTCTCTAACCCTGGAAACTGTACTGACTTTTCATGAGTCCACATACATGCCACCTCCTCTGTAACAAGAGTACACTCTGGATTTAGCTGAAATCTAGTGTGGCGTAAATACAGTATGATTCAGGTACTGGCTATTTTTAAGTTGGTCTCTGATTCTCATTGTTTTTCTAGGACTCTCACCCAGGGCCTAACACTCTCTAGTGACAGGGAAAAGCTTATCTGTGACCACCGTAACTTGCCCTGAGTAGCTGGTGACACACTTCCCAACACCTAATGTCACCTGGTAACACTTGGCCCCTTACCTTGGCACTATACTGGTTGAGCTCTCCACTCTCATGGCCTGCGATGATGCACTCCCCCAAGGGTCCCCAAACGGCACTGGTGATCTTGGAGTCGTTGCAGGGGATCTTCATGTAGGGCTCATTGCTGTCTGTGCACAGCAGCAGAGGTCAGGCCCTGGGGTCTGAAGTCACATCCTCCACCTCTGCCCCCCGGTCCTAGCCCTCACCGATCTGGCTTGGATCCCGTAGATCAAAGAAGCTCACGAAACACTGGTACCCCATTTGCTTGTCTGTGGAGAACATGATGATGTTGCCCCCAAAGTCAAAGCCACAGGTGCGCACAGCTGAGTTGGTCTTCAGTAGAGCCAGCTGCTTCCCTGGGGAGAGGTGGGGTCTAGGTTACTCTGGTCTAACATTATAGCAGGGAGCAGGAGTCTCACAGAGTTCCTGCCCGAGGACTGTAGGCCAGAACTCCCCCTCCCCACTGCTGCTCTCCAGGTGTCTTCTCAGTCCCATCCTGCAGCACTTCACTTCCTCATGAATCCTAAGATGAATGTGGCTCTCGTCACAGCAGGGTCCAAGCTATATCTCCCTCTCAGACTCCATTTCTCCTGCATGTCCCGGCATAGAAGCAGACATACACCAATCACCTAGTAGCCAGAATAATAGAATGGCCTCCTCTTTGCTACCAGCTCTTCAACTGTTTTGACCTTGAAACCCACCAGTCCACTATTCTTCCCTGTTCATCAAAATCCTCGGTGTGCTAAGTTATTTGGTTTTTGTTTGTTTGTTTGGCTGCCCTGAAATCCACTTCATAGACCAAGCTGGCCTTGAACTCAGAGATTCACTTGCCTCTGCCTCCTGAATGAAGGCTTGCACCACTACTGTATGGCTCAGTGTGTCAAGTTTTACAGAGCAAAACCAAGTTTTTTCTTTTAAGAACTTAAACCTAGGGGCTAGAGAGATGGCTCAGTGGTTAAGAACATTGACTGCTTTTCCACAAGACAAGGGTTCAAGTCCTAGCAACCACATGGCAGCTCACAAAGGTCTATAATTCAAGATCAGGCACAGACACACATGAAGGCAAACCACCAACACACATTAAATAAGAATCAATAAATTAGCTGAGCGGGGGTGGTGCACACCTTCAATCCCAGCACTTGAGAGGCAGAGGTAGGTGGATCGCTTATGAGTTTGAGGCCATCCTGGTCTACAAAGCAAGTTCCAGGACAGTCAGCACTGTTTCAGAGAGAAACCCTGTCTCGAATAAAACAAAACAAACAAAGAAAAATTAAAAAGAGAGAGAGAACTTAATCCCAGACTGTAGAGATGGCTCAGTGACTAAGAGCACTGGCTATTCCTCCAGAGAACCCAGGGTCACAGCTGGCTCACAGCTTTCTCTAACTCCAGTGCCAGCAGATCTGATGCCTTCTTCCAGGTTCCATGGGTATTGTACACACATGGTACACATGATCTACACGAAGGCAAAACACCTATACATGTAAAACTTATAAAACAAACAAACAAAAACCAAAAACTTGGGGACTTAGCCGGGTGGTGGTGGTGCACACCTTTAATCCCAGCACTGGAGAGGCAGAAGCAGGTGGATCTCTGTGAGTTAGAGGCCAGCCTGGTCTACAACAGCTAGTTCCAGGACAGGCTCTAAAGCTACAGAGAGACCCTGTCTTGAAAAACAAAAAACAGGGCTGGAAAGATGGCTCAGTGGTTAAGAGCATTGCCTGCTCTTCCAAAGGTCCCAAGTTCAATTCCCAGGAACCACACGGTGGCTCACAATAATCTGTGATGAGGTCTGGTGCCCTCTTCTGGCCTTCAGGCATACACGCAGACATGTATACATAAAAAAAAATATAAATGAATGAATGAATAAATAAAACTTGGGGACTGGAGAGATGATACAGCTTGAGAGCACTGGCTGCTCTTCTAGAGGTCCTGAATTGAATTCTCAGCACTCACTTGGCAAAACACAACTGTCTGTAAATCCTACGCAACCTGATGCCTTCTTTCCTTGTACAGGTTTACATGCAGGCAACACACACACATAAAATCTATAAATTGTAAAATGAACAAATAAAACAATTTAATCCTAATTGGTAATTTTTTTGTTTTTAAAGACAGGTTCTCATGCTAGGTGGTTGTGGCACACGCCTTTAATCCCAGCACTTGAGAGGCAGAGGCAGGCGGATCTGAGTTGGACTCCAGCCTGGTTTACAAGAGCCAGTTCCAGGATAGGCATCAAAGCTACACAGAAACCCTGTCCCAAAAAACAAAACAAAAAAAGACAGATTCTCATGCTATAACCTTGGCTGGCAGGAGTTTTACACATTTTGTGTGTTTTTCCCAGACACAGTTTCTCTGTATAGTCCTGAGTCACTTTGTAGGAATGTTGGGATTAAAGGAGTGCACCACCCCCGCCTGGCAGAGTTCTGTATTTTAATTCTTCATTTTGTTGCCTGACAATTTCACATATGTATATAATATACTCTGATTACTCTTCCTCCCATCCCTACCACCACCACTTGTATCCCCATCAATCCATCTCCCAGGTCTGTGACTTCTACTTTTGTTCTGTGACCCAGTTTAAGCAGGGCCACCCATGTGACCACTGGATTGGGAGTGTCCACTGGAACCTGTTGGGATCACAAGTGAAGGCAATGACTTCCGTGCTCCCTGAATCTGGAACTAAGTTCTCTGCTTCTACAATAACGGCTTCTCTGGCCTCAGCCTTCAGTTTCATCTAAACTTTCCATTCTCCTGCCTCTGCGTCTGTGTGCTGTCACACACAGCTTGTCCCAACCCTTTACCTGGACACTCTTTGCTTTCCCTCCTGCTTGTGCCCAGGAGTCCCAGCTCATGCCTTCCAAGGCCACCCATTCCCACTCGAGGTCCACTGTCCCTCTCTGGCCTTCCTGAACACATCCTACTATCTAACGTAAAGTTTCTTCCCCCAGCTAACTCCTTGCTGTCTTATTGTCTCTTCATCAGCAGACTGGGAACCATCTAGCTCTAGTCTTTCAGAACACATTTGCTTGGACAGGTACAGTGAAGTTGGTAAATTCTTGCTGAAAAGCAAATGGCCCAGGCTTACCTGTTTCACAATCCCAGAGACGACAGCTGTTGTCAGCTGAGCCAGTGAGGACATGCTTGGTGTCCCCTGAAGAAGGCGTTAAGAAACATGATTCATGCTCAAGAAATGGCCTAATAGTTAGGAGCACTGGCTGATCCAGAGGTCCCAGGTTAGATTCCCAGTACCTATATGGTAGCTCACGATTCTAGTTCTAGGGAATTTAATGGTGTCCCTCTGGGGACACCAGACACACACACATACATACATGTAGGAAAACCATTCTTTGGGTTGGAGAGACAGTTCATTGGATAAAGTCCTTGCTATGCAAACATGAGGCGCTCAGTTAGAATCCCCAGCATGTACATAAAGACTCAGGTGTGCCAGCAGTCCAGTGCTGAGAGGTTCAGTTATTAGATGGCCATGCCCACCTACTCCATGAGTTCCAGATTTAGTGACAGGTTATGTCCAATTTTTGTCTCAAAAAAGAGCAGCAATGGTGGTAACATGCTTTTAATCACAGCATTCATGGGGCAGAGGTAGGCATATCTCCGAGTTCAAGGCCAACCTGGTCTATAGAGCAAGTTTCAGGACAGCCAGGACTACATAGGGGTAGTTGGCAGGATTGGGAGGCTGAAGAGATGGCTCTGTGGTCGCTCTTCTAGATAACCCAGGTTAGTCTCCCAGCACCCACAGGGGGGCTAAAGCCATCTGTAATTCCTGTTCTAAGGAATTACCCTCTGCTGACACTGCACACATGGTACACAGGAAAACACACATGCAGGATACTGCACACAAGAAGACACACATACAGGATACTGTACACAGGAAGACACACGTGCAGGAAAAACATCCTTATATATAAAACTACATCCTTTAGAAAGAAGAAAGGAAGGAAGGTTGAAGAGCAACTGAAGAGCTGATGCTGACTTCTGGTCCGCATACACAGATTCACCACAGACACAGATATACATACACCTGCCTGCACACAGATTCACCACAGACGCAGATATACATACACTTGCCTGCATACACAGATTCACCACAGACACAGATATACATACACCTGCTTGCACACAGATTCACCAGACACAGGTATGTTATACATACACCTGGTCTGCACACACAGATTCACCACAGACACAGATATACAAACACCTGGTCTGCACACATAGATTCACCACAGACACAGATATACATACACCTGGTCTGCACACACAGATTTACCACAGACACAGATATACATACACCTGGTCTGCATATACAGATTAACCACAGACACAGATATACATACACACAGCCTGAGCCCACGTTCTCTTTGAAGTCATCCAAAGCATCTTCCCATTCAGTTCCAAAGAGCCTACCTCACTCTCTTAGCTCAGAGTGTTCCAACCTTCTTCTGTCTCCCCCACCAATGAAGTGGCTGGGAGTAGGGAGCCCTATTCTGAAGAGCGCCATAGCTTGTCAAACTCCCAACCTCACAGCCAGCATCTCAGGGCTGGCTGACTCACAGCCAAAAGGATACAGTCAGCATCCACACACCACACAGCTCCAGTGTGGCCCATGTAGGTGCCCAGCCTCTCGCCATTCACCGAGTACCACACATTGACGATCTGGAAGAGTAAAATGACAGGCTGGGTCACATCCCAGAAAAAGCAATAGCTTACTTGGCCCAACAAACCCTCTGTAGACTCTAGCCGAGCCCAGTCTGCCTTCTGCTCCTTTATTAAGAGGAGCACTATAAAAGCAGACCAGCTCCTGGGTTTTCTTCTTCCTGAAGGTAAGCAATATTGAAACATGGCCTCCAATAGTATCCTTAGTGTCTACTTTTACAATCAAAGGTCAAGGTGAATTCCAGTCTGGGGAAAAAACAAAAACAAAAACCATTTGGTGTCCTGTCCAATTGGGACAGATGGCAGTAAGGATGTATGGGCTCCAGTGCTACTTTGTCACCTCCCTCTGAACCTTGTCCTTTTTTTTTTGAAACTGGGTTTCCCTGTGTAGCCCTAGCTGTCCTGAAACTCACTCTGTAGACCAGGCTGTCCTCAAATTCGACTGCCTCTACCTCCCAAGTGCTAAGATTAAAAGTGTGTGCCACCATTGCCCAGCTAACTTTGTCATCTTTAAAAAGGCTAGAGAGATGGCTCAGAGGTTAAAGAACACTGGCGGCTCTTCCAGATGACCTGGGTTTGATTCCCAGCACCCACGTGATATCTCACAACCATCTGTAAATCCAGTTCCAGGGGATCTGATACCCTCTCTGGCCACCTCAAGGACCAGGTATACACACAGACAAAACAATGCAGGCAAAACACGCATGCCCATAAAAATCAACAAACTCATTATATATAAATATACATATTAGACAGCAAGCTGTGTGTGGTAGCACACAGCTATATTCCCAGCACTGGGAGCCTGAGGCAGGAGGATGGGGAGGCACAGGTCAGCTTGGAAAGACAACCCATCCTTGCCAACAGCTTTCCTCAAAGGGCGGCTGTGAAATAAATGTCTGAGAAACATAAAATGGAAGTGACTACCATATGCCAGGTACAGTGAGAAACCATTTAACGACCTCATTTTGGTGAGGGAGGCACTTGAAGTGCCATGTTTTATTAAAAGGGAAAATTGTATTTTAGAACGGCATAATGTCAGGTTCCAAGTCACACTGCTAGCAGGTGCAGGGGTTAGGCAGGACTCACGTCAAGCTCTGACTTCAGACTACCCACTGATAGCATCAGTTAACTGTCTTCATGTACAAATGCCTCAAAAGGCCGTACCCAAAAAGACAGGGCATTGAGTCTCAACATGGGACTGAACAGACTAAGCTAAGGACAGCCTCACTAAATTCCACGTCTCTTTCCTCTTTCCCTTTCTGGTGCTAGGGATCCAACCCACAACTAGGTGCACGTTAACCACTGGAGTCTGAACTACAACCCCAAGACCCCCATAATGGCACGGCTCAACTTTCTCCTCCAGACTGTAGAGGCTGCGCGTTCTGGTTCTTCCCATCCTCGAGTCACTAGAGCTGATCCCCTGCCAGTCCCCAGGACCCCCACCACACAGTCTTTTTTCTCTTCTTCCTGGGTATTCGTTCCTACCATCAACTTATCTTAGGTCTCCCAAGTAGAAATGCTGTCGCTAGCCTACCCTGGTAGGGATGGTTCTCAGTGCTTTTCAGAAGAATTCCCCTCAGGCGGCAAGGCTTGTTCACCCACCATCCCGAGGGTGCGAACTCGCCCCTCCGGGTGCCCCGCCCTCCCTCCC
>LOEQ01000015.1:66188-77574 GCA_001685075.1 Bramus lutescens
CAGCTCCATGGCCAAATGGTTGCGCTGGTCCTGGAGCTCATGTTGTCTCTGGGACAGTCTCAGATCTGTGACTTCTTTGAAGAAAGGAGGGAAAGGAGAATGGCTTGAGGGGTAGACACTGGGAACTAGTCCAGTCCTAGATCCTGGCAGCCTCCATGTTCATGAATCAGGCAGGGGGAAAGGGTGAGGAAGGGCAGCAACAGCCCTCCATGTTCATGAATCAGGCAGGGGGAAGCCCACTCCTTCCCGTCGTTGTCGGGAGCATGTTCATGAATCAGGCAGGGGGAAGGGGTGAGGAAGGGCAGCAACAGCCCTCAATGTTCATGAATCAGGCAGGGGGAAGAGGTGAGGAAGGGCAGCAACTTATCTTGCATTCTTCTGTGTTTCAGCTGGGAGGTCAAGGCCCTGAGAAGGTCAGGGGCTTGCCCTGATCTAGGCAAAGAGGTACCTGCATTGTCCACCTCGGACACGGAGATATCTCTGGTCTTCTCCTGGCTGGCTCTCCTGCCCTGCTCAGTCTGAAGCCAGGAGCTGTCATCTTGGCAAAGACTTCCTGGTTTTGCTGGGCTCCCTCCTGTCTTCAACACCATCTCCTCTAAGATGACATCTTTCTCAGAGTCTTTACATGGGAAATGGCTCCAAAGTTTCTGCTCTGGGTTTGGTATTTTCTCTGCTTTCCAGGAGCAATGAGATTTTGCCTTGTGAAAAATCAGAGGTATGAGAATCAAAGGGTTAAAACCCCCTCAGATGTCTGGAAACCAGAGTTTAGTAGGCAAATAGGTAGGCTAGAGATTGAAGTGTGAGTGATTCTGGCCTTGGGGGCACAAGGCAGACACATAGTATAGACCACAGGCAAAACACCCATACACCTAAATCTTAAGAGGAAGCTACATTTCCCAGAACCCTGTACCAGGTTCTCCTTCTCTCTTACCCCTGGGGTATATACTACCTCTGGAAGAAATATGGGCTTGGGAATCCAGCCCCCAATCCACTGAAGTGTGCTGAGGTCACCCTCGATCTCCTGTACAATTGCTTCATACTCAGCTCGAAGGCTCTGGAATTGACGCCGGACCAAGAAGCCTCGGATACAAGCCTAATGTGGAGAAGCGGAGAAAATGCCTCTTAACACTTTTACAAAAGGGGTATCTTGAGCCGGGCGGTGGTGGCACATGCCTTTAATCCCAGCACTCAGGAGGCAGANTTTAATCCCAGCACTCAGGAGGCAGAGGCAGGTGGATCTCTGAGTTCGAGACCACCCTTGGAACAGAGCAAGTTCCAGGGCAGCCAGAACTACACAGAGAAACCCTGTCTTGGAACAAACACACACACACACACCACACAAAATAAAAAAGAAAGAGAAAAATGAAAGAAAGGATGGAGAAAGAGAAAGAAAAGGAATGAAGAAAAAGAAAGAAAAAGGATAACTTGGCAAACACACTCGATTTTGTGGTTATTGGAGGCTGGAAAATCGAACCCAGGGCCTTGAACATGCTAGTCAAGCGCTCTACTTTTGAACTACACCCTTAGCTCAAAAAAGAGATGTTTCTTGCAGAGGTTATGGGGGTCCGCCAGAGAAAACACAGTTATGGGGAAGGGACAGGCAACCATGTTTTGAGCTCTGGGAGGCGGAAAGTGCTGGGCTGGACCCCTCGCTTTAAGGTTCTTCTAGCTCTTCCAACCCCGCCCCTGCAGGGCATTCTTCAGTGCAGTGCGGGTAAGGGACGGCATGTGACAGCTGCATCTTGCCGAAGGTCCTGGTCCCTGACCCGAGGTGCACTCGCTCTAGCACGACCTGCAATGCTGACACCTTCTGAAGAATCAGGCCGGAATCCATCATGTCGCCAACCGCCCAGTGCTGTGCATCCTCCGCATGCGTGCGCTTGCGCAGAGCATCTTTAGGCGACGCCGCTCTTGAGCAGGCGCAAATACGGGGCCCCGCCCGTCGTTTCCAAGGTCACGCACAGGGCTTCTTCTTCCGACCCAACTACGCACCCGGTCCCGCCCCGAGCCTTTCCTCTTGACCCAGTGTGCGATACATTAGAAGCAAGAAGGACAAAAAGGAGCGGCTTTCCCGTTTGTTTAATTCCATCCAGTGCCCGCCACCTCATAGCACCTGGGGGGCTGCGGAACCCTCCCGAGTCCGTAAAAAGTCACAGTTTGAAGGGAAGGAGAGAAGCAGCTAGGCCTGGGTCCGACACCTACGACGCTGGCTGCTCCTCAGGCTCAGCGTTCTCTGCCAAGTGCAGCTTCTGTCTGTACCAGTCAAGGACTGTGACGCTTTGGACCTCAGTGTTTCCACCTACCTTCCTTCCCATCCTGCACAGCCTGTGTGTGAGTGTCCAGTGCCACCACACCAGGCCACAGTCTAAGTAAGGATAATTATGAAAAGCTTAAAGGGTAGGAGAACGTCAGCTTCCGTGACTGTAATCGTGCCAGGGCTTGCCTCTGCTTTCTGAAGGAGGGCTAGGTTAGTTTTGTGCCACCACTCGTGATGCCGTTTTCTCTCAGTAGTCAGGAATTTCTACATTCTTCCTCTCAAATGCGGAGAGTTTGTGGCTAACTCTGAGTCAGGACTGCAGGAGATGGGAATGTTTGCTATGTGTGCATTCGCCGAGAGGGAGGCAGGATTTCTCCCTCTGCCGAGAGACACACAACCCTATCAATCCCCTTGGAAAGGATACATGGAATTGCTAAGATCTTCTAGCTGTCAATAGAGAGAAAAGGAGGTTTCTGTCAAGAGGTGACCCAGAACAAACACGGATGCTCAGGGGGAAGCCCTATTAGTGGATCTGGAGGAACTCACAGATCTTGGGTTTATGTACCCCCAAACGTTTCACTGGGAGAGTTGGGAGCCTGTGCCCTCTCCACCCTTGGTGCCCCTAGGATTCCAAACAGTCAGTTTTATGACCCACATTGCTAAGCAGCTGGTCCAGGTTTCGGTCAGCCATTGTCTTCTTCTGCTCCTCAGGCAAGCCCTCTGTGACCCCATCGTCTTCCTCTTCCTCGTCCTCCTCCCCACACACGTCCAGGCTGAAGTGCAGTCTGGCCAACTTCTCCTGCATCTCCCGCACGTGCTCCAGCTGCTCGAAGGAGCATTCCTTCCCTGGACAACTCCTGAGTTTAGGAGCCAGCCTGGGACCCTAGCCCCACAGCAGGTCCCCAGACCAGGACCTCCAGCCCCACCCACAGAAATCCCCTGCCCCTGGACTTACCAAAGGCCTGCAGGCGGCCCGAATGAAAGTCATTGAGCAGGTTCAGCAGCCCCCCCTCCATCTCGTAGACATCAGTCACTTCAGTCAGGAAGGAGTGCTGCAGAGGTGTGCCAGCAGAGCCGCCCCCACCTCCAGCCAGCACTGGGCGGCATTTCTCCTTGCCTACTCTGGGTGAAGTGGACATGACCATGGTCACGGGTGTTGGGAACGGCCAGGCACGCCCAGATCTCTGGTGCCATCTCTCTCTGTACTACTTCATCTGCCCAGCCCACTCACCAACACAAATGGATGTTTGTTCTCAGGTCTTGCCCTAAGCAGCGGGATGGGTAGAGGGAAAGGAGCTAAGGAAGGGGAGGAAGGAAGAGGACAGAAAGTCTGTTTCCATGGTGCTGCAGCCAGAGCTGTGCCTGCAAGGAGATGGACCCAGCCTCGTGTCTGAGAGCCCACATAGCCTCTATGACTCCGGGTGGGTCACTCGGCCTTGGCCTTCAGCGACCTTTCCTTTTTAACTGCCAGCAAAGCACCTCCCACCAAAAATCTTCCTGCTCTGGTACCGAAACTGTTGTGAATTTTCCATCTCCTTGCAGGCGTGGCTCTGGCTGCAGCAGGGTAATACATTCTGCTCCCCAGAGTAACAGTGAACACTCCAGTCAGCCAGGCCTGCCTTCCTCTCCTGCTGCATCCCCTATTATTCAAGTAGCCCTGAGCTTCAGCTACAGCTTCTATAGCCTATACCCTGGCCCATGCTGGACGGGCAGATGTCGTACAGACGTCCACAGGAGCACTGCTTTTATAGAATGCTAGGGAAAGGAACACACCGTATTCATGGGAACAAACGGGGATAACTATACTGTAGGATCCTAATTCTTTTTTGTTTTGTTCTTTTCAGTCAGGGTCTCACTATGCAGCCTTGGCTGGTCTGGACTTCACTGTGTAGATCAGGCTGGCCTCCTAGAGATCTACCAGCCTCTGCCACCCAATGCGAGGATTCAAGGTATGTGCCACCATGACGGGTGTGGTGGCACATACTTTTAATTCTAGCACCTGGGAGGCAGAAGCCAGCAGATCTCTCTGAGTTTGAGGCCAGACTTGTCTACAAAGCAAGTTCCAGGACAGCCAGAAACCTTGTCTCAAAAAGAATAATAATAACATAAAAAGGAACGAGCAGAGAACTTAAGTAGGCTAGGGAGGTCCCTCAGTAGTAGAGCGCTTGCTTCGCATGCCCAATATCTTGAGTTCAATTCCCCAGCATGGCTAAGATGAAATGGGACAAATGGCCAGGCAGTGGTGGCGCACACCTTTAATCCCAGCACTTGGGAGGCAGAGGCAGGCAGATCTCTATGAGTTCGAGGCCGATCTGGTCTGCAGAGTGAGTTCTTGGACAGCCAGGGCTACACAGAGAAGCCCTACCTCAAAAAACAAAAGAGGATAGGGACAAATCTTTACGGAGGTGTTTATTCCGCACTCCTGGAGCCTTTCAGGCAATGTCCATGTTTTCATGCCCTGCAAGCTTTTCAGCTCCGAATGTTCTTCCCTGTCAGGGGGTCCAGCAACTCCTCTCACTCTCAGACTTGCTCTCTTCCTCTGCAGAGATACAGCCCCACTTTGTGTGGTCCCAATGTCTCCCTGCTTTCTCTCTGTGCATCCGCAAGGCAAGCATGGGTGAACGTGGAGCCAGTATACACGAAGGCATCAATTACCACGTGGCAGCTAATGTCTAGGGTCCTCCCTCCCATCGTGCTCGCCCATAGCTGAGGGTCCTGCATTCTTGCCAAACACCATTCTTGTACTCACCTCTTGAACTTGGTTCGTTGCTTGGGTGATGGCAGATGAGGGAGTCCCAGGGCTAAGGAGCCGCTGTGGCTGGTGGGCACAGGAACTCTCCGCAGTGTGCCTGAGGCCTGTGCTGGTTGGGCCAGGCAGGGCTTAGGACTCCTCTTCTTCTTTTTGTCATCCATCGGGTGCTTGATTGGACCTCAGGCCTGGGAAGGAAGATAAGGAGAGGGCCAAACCGTCCCTTCACTCAGCAGCTCTTCAGAACTGACGAACTTGTTCCCGTCCAGCAGTCAGGAGTTCTGTCCTGTTGTCTGTACAGGGCCCGATGCCAGCCTGTTGCTGGACTGTGGCTACACATCTGAAGGACCTTCCAAGGCCACCAGCGCCCCTTCCGAGAACCCCATGGGGGCCTGCCTGAGAGGGCTGGAGTGAACCCATCTTGCTGTTTTCCTGCCGCTGCATCATCCACAGAGGTGGATGTGACTAGGGGAGCCAACTGAGGATCGGGTGTCTTAACGAGGCCCCGCTCTGTATGAGATATGACCAACGTAAGGTGGGGCACCGGGGAAGGCTCTAATGTCAACCTGTCCACCAGTGACTAGGAATGACTGAGTCATGGCCTCACCTCCCTTAGATACCGGCATTTCTCTTCCACTTCAACTGCAAATACCAGGGGTGCCTAGAAGGTCCCTGGGACAGCTTCTAGCTTCTTCCAGTGAGAGTCTCTGGGGTTGGCTCTCCACCGATGTCTCCAACTATGGCCGGCACACTTTAGCCTCGCTCTCATGCAGCCCTACCGCCTAGGCCCCGGCTCTGCTGGGGCCTCTCCATGGGGTCTCAGTCCAAGTTGCTGTCAAAAAGCTCTGTCACTTCACTCCTGAGATGACGATGATGGAGTAGGAGCATACGCATTTACACCAGCAGTATAGAATAGCTGGGTAGCGTCAGTGGGGCTGGGGCGGGGTAGAAGGGAGACAACTCTGTCTCCCCATGCACCAGTGTGAGCCAGTAAGTGACCGTGTTCAGCCTCGGAGGCTGTGTCCAAGGAATCACACAATTCTGAACCTTGGCTTCAAAATAGAGCATCAGGTGCGTTACCCCACCCCCTCCTGCATCACTCCCTTCCCACATCCCTTGGGGAGCCACTGACCTGGAGGCTTGGGGTCTGGAGTGGGGAATGATGCTTCTTTTGTAATCTCCCTCAACCCAGGTCTCCCTCTTCCCCGCTGCCAGGAACTAGGGCCGGTGGGAGCTAAGCTGGCTGGAGGTGATTTGCATTTAAAGAGAAAGTAACCCTCTTCGGTTAACTGGGAGCTGAACAGGGAGGAGTTCTCATGTTGACTCTTACCCTATGAACTAAGCATACTCTCTTAGATATGTATTTAAAAATACTGTTTCTCGTCACGTTTGGAGGGAACCCCTCACAAAATGGTGGTGGTGGCTTTGTGTGCAGGATGGGGGTGATGGGAATAAATGAATGCGTGGGTATAGGCTACATATAAAAATTAAGCAGCAGCCACCAGAAGAAATAGACAGCCAAGTATCCAAGTGCCCTGTTGAGACTTATGTACATTTAATCTTTATAGTCATAAAATATAATTGTTAACCAATCGTCACTCATTCCTGGGCAACAAAACATCCAGACACTCATAGCTGGTAAGTGTTGAAGAACCGACAGGATCTCTTCCCACCTATGTAGGAAGAACCAGAGCAGACAGGAGACCTGGCAACCTGAGCTCCTGAAAGAGCCTGACCCAGAAGTGTTGATTGTAGTGCCGGCCAGGAGGGAGGCTCCATCACTGCGCGCAATTTATAGACCTGGCAGAGGTCCAGGTTCAGTCCTCCAGAGCAGCATCCAACGCCACAGGAGTAGCACCCTGGCCAGGCTGCCCAGACCTAGGCAACACATTCACCTTCCCCTTTCCCTGTCCTGACCTGGGCCACTGGCTGCTGGGGACCCAGGGATATTGTTTCTGCCAACACTGATATAGGAATGTTTCCTAGATAATTTAGACTCCCAAATCACTCTAAGAAGGGACAGTATTTCCAGACTTCTTAACACCGAGGGCCAGAGAGAGGGAACAATAGAGATGTCCTTTTCCTTTCCTATGAGATCTGCTGGAGAGGTGCCAGGCCCCTCACAGTGGCAGAGGATCAGAAGAACCTCTGTGGTCCCCACCTTCAGCCCCCTCCCGAGGGGCCAGAAGCTTCAGTAGAGCTGCTTTGCTTGGAAGAGCAGGAAGGAATCTCCTCCACCCTTCTGGAGGATCATTGGGACCAATGTGGTGTACATGGAGTATTAGCCTACCAACTCTGGCTAGAGCGGCCAAAGAAAGACCCTCCTGGGCTCGACCCATGTACTGGCTAACGAAGCCTCTATAATGCCAGGTTGCTGAGCATTTCCATCTTTTCTGCCTTATCAACCTAGAGAGGAAAGATGTTGTGTGCTGCCACCTGTAGGTTCTCTCCTACAGGAGAGCAGCTGAATTAAGGAGCCCAAAAGCCCTTGTGCATTCTCCTGACCAAGAACAATGTCACAGTAGGCTGTCAATGGTATAGACCTTACTCAGCTGTTTTAACACCTTCCTTCAGTAGGCCTGGTTCAAACTTCCTAGGGTGACACCTAAACTCCAGGCATAAAGCTCACCTCTTCTCCCACATCCTCTCGAGCACCTTGGAAAACATTCATAGGGAATCCTTTTTACTTTTCTGAGACAAGGTCTCATTAGCCATGGCTGGGCTGAAACTTAGTATCTGTAGACTAAGACGGCCTTGAACTCAACAAGACTTCTGCCTGCCCCATCTTTGGGATTGAAGGCTTGTTCTTCCATGGCAGGCACAACTAACAATTTCTTTTTTGTTTTTTTTGAGACAGGGTTTCTCTTTGTAACAGCCCTGGCTGTTCTGGAACTCACTTAGTAGACCAGGCTGGCCTTGAACTCACATAGATCTGCCTGCCTCTGTCTCCCAAGTGCTGGGATTAACATATGCACTGCCATTGCCCATTTTTTTTCTTTTGGGTTTCAACTGTTAAATATGATCATTAAACTTGTCCTTTTCAGTGCCTTCCCTACTTAAAATACCACCCCCTTACTACCAATTACTTAAAAAATGACATGTATGCATTATATCCAAGTATGTGTGAAGATGTGCTTTGGGAGCAAAAGATAACTTGAAGTACTTTCTCTCTGTGTGGGTCCTAGTGAGACATCTGGCACCTATCCCTCACCCTTTTCTGTGAGACAAGGTATCACAATGGCACCTTGTAATACTACATACAGACCCTCCTGCCGTTTGCCTTTCCCTTCAAAGTGTTGTGACTAAGGGCACACCCATCTCTTGAGACAGTTTCAGTATATAACCCTAGGTGATGTTGCCCAAGGTAGCCTGGAATTCACAGCAATCACGCCTTTCCATGGGCTTACAGGTGTGCACCAAACCTTATTGAAATTAAATTTTTTTTTTAACTTAAAAGTCCTTTGATGTTCTTTCTATGCCAAGAGCAAACACAGTTCAAGCAATCTGTCAGGGTCCTGAACTTGTGGCCAGTATAAGACAGGACATTCTGGAATATGCGGGATGCCAGGACACTGTTATGGCCACTTGGCTGATCCAGACAAGTCCATAACAGAGAGGACTAGGTGGATCCAGAAACATCAAATGATCCAATCAGCAGAGATATAAATAAGGCAACAGACTATTTAATGTGGTGTAAAATACATCGATATCAAGTCCCCGGCTGTTGTGAATACGAAAAGTAGACTGGGAAGGAAAAAAAGAAAAACCTGTCAGCACAACCTCAAACAAGTGTGGGTAGCAGAGGAAAGCAATTATGGGAACAGAGGTGGCCCTCTTATCCCAAGCTGGTCAAGAAGGGTAACCAGGTACCTGGTGACCCACCCATGCTACTAAGGAGGGCTGGGGCAGCACTCAGCAGGCCTCAGCCTCCCTGCAGACACCCATGCAGCTCCACTGGCCTCTGGTCAGCCCTCAGTAGGGCTAACAAGGTGGGGACCAGGGAGAGTTAGATGACCATCTTTCAGAAACAACATTCTCACACAAAGTGCCTGAGCTCTGCCCATGGTCCAAAAACCAAATTGAAAACAAAGATAAAAAAAAAAGTGCTTCTGACATGGTATACACGAAGTTTTCAACTGGACAAGGACCTAAATATTACTGTTGGCACAGCCAAGGGCCCTGGGCTCTAAGTCTTACCCACTGTGGTCCTCTAGAAAAAAGCTAACAATCATAAACCAACACAGATCTTGGTCCTAAAATGAGGTCACGTGCATGGAATCACCCAAGTGAGAAGGTACTGGCCTCACTCACTCACAGACAGGCCAGGCTTCCTGGGCTGACTTTGGAAAGCAGAGCAGCTGTAGTGACTCTTAAGGTTTGGTCAGCAGAGGGGAGAGGAAGAAGTGATTACCATCTAGATATTGCCCTGGGTGCCTAGAAATGGAGCTAACAGCCAAGGTTCGACAGATACATTATGGCCTCTTAGCCTACCATGCTGAGACCCAACAGCTGGAAACCCTGTGTGGGCTGTAAGAGGTAGCTGAAGTGAGGCAGACCAATTCTATGAGCCACAGGAAGCCTTTGTTTTCAAGGAGGCTGGGCAAGCCCCATGGACTGACAGTTCAGATCTCAGCCGGGCACAAGAGCTGTGAGGCCTTATGGGAGCAGGGAGAATATTGATTTCCAAGGGGAAAAACCTTGGGAAATCTCACCAGGACACCAGATCCCAGCTGGAGATGTCAAAGCCTCAACACTCACACAGCTGCTGGGCACCCTGAGTGAACAATGTGCCAGGGTGGTGAGTGCTTGAAGTGGTAGTGCCTGGCATGGGGAAAGGGGCAATAGTTTGCAATTTCTGTTCTTGAACACATGACTATAAGCAGTAATGTTCTAGATACTTTTGGTTTCTGACAAAGAGTCCTGCTTCCTAGCCCAGACTGGTCTGAAGTTCAACCTCTTGTGGAGCTCTGGGATTACAGACACACCGACACACCCAACTCAATTCTGAATTTGTATGTGTGGGCTTAGTGGTTAGTCATGAAAGATGAAGGAACTTACAGGATAACGCAATAGTTGAAATACAACAAGAAGCAAAAATTAACCAATCTTGGCCTATGGCTCACTTGGCTCACTATTGATCCAGGGACTGCTGTGTAGCCTGGCTAACCCGCTGGCAGGTGTGCAGGAAGAACCTCAGCATAGAGCCGCCACTTGAACACAGGTGTCAGCAGCTTAGGCGGGAAGGCAAACACAACTCCCTGCAGCTAGGTTGGTTCCTGGGATCAGTCTATTGTTAGAAGTTACTCTTGACCTGCTAGACACCTGAAGATCTGGCAGCAAGAGGTGAAATCTCAAGGACTCACTTTTTGGCCAAGAGGTGCTAGTAATGGCACCAGAGCTATCCTCAAAAATCACTCATCTGAGCTGTGGTGAGGGGGCGGGAGAATAAAAAAAGCCCATAAGCCAAGGGCCATCTGGACCTGGGGTCCAGCAATGGCGGCATGGAGATGTTGATGAATTAGTGGTAGCCTCCCAGGCTGAAATCCATAGGCAAGTTTGTGGCAAAGCCATCATCCTTTCTCTTAATGATCTTAACTTCCCAAACAGGACACCTCAACACTAACATGGCAAAGGACTCTGATAGGGTTGTTCTGAATGGGGCACTGGAGGCCAGGCACCTGGGACCAGCACTAGTGTATCCCTTACCCTTTGAAGATCTTTAATACAAACTTTTATGCAAAACAAAACCTCCAAAAAGAATCCTTTGGGTGACCTTATGTCAATCTTTTGTGCAGGCTAGAGGCACCTGTGAATGATAAGGCTACTGAGAACTGAGAAGCAACATTGGCCTGGACCTGGCACTACCAGAGGGCAGGGAACTGGTAGCCTGAAGGGGCTCCTTCCCACACAGTCAACCCCTGCCCCACCAGTTTTCTTGTCTTAGGCAGGAGGAAGCTCAAGGACCAGTTGTTTCCTACAAAGGCTCTGCCCAGGAACACCATTCCCAGGTCAAGAGAAGCAACAGAACCTCCAGGGGAGTGACAAGAGCCCAAACTGCTCAAGTTCTGCTTACAAAATAGAAGAGTCCAGGCCTGGGTATTTTCACTTGTCATTAGCTCTGCAAAGGGCTGAAGGGTCTGAGCCTCAAAATCAGGCAGGAAAATGTTCAAGTCGTTGGACCTGCTGGCTTACAGGGATGGCAGCTTCAGATGAAATCTCTTAATACTCTTCAGTGTAGAGCCACCAGCTTCATCTGCACACCCCACCCTTGATGAAAGCCCACCATACATCTATAGGTGTTAACTATGGAACTGCATGAAGTTTCACACACCTGCCTCATCCATGTAAGACTAACCCACAATTTAAAAATTGCAAAGTGT
>LOEQ01000015.1:77630-87635 GCA_001685075.1 Bramus lutescens
GCCTCCGCTCAGTGCCAATGTCAGTGAGGGAGCTCTGGGCACCAGCAGTCAGGTCCTGTACCCTCTTGTTCAGGTCATTGCGTTCTGTCTGCAGTGCTCGGCACAGCTTCTCCAGTCGTTGGATTTTCACCTGCAGACCTTCCAGCTCTTTGTCCCGGAGAGTTTTCTAGGTAGAGAAATGGAGCATCCAGTAAGATACTCATTTCAAGTTTGGGCAACTGTAAATCAAGAGCTGGCCCCTGTAGTAAACAGTCCTAACTTAGAGTATGACTTTAGTGTCAGACAATGTATTCTTCCACTTACCTATCAGATGACCTAGGCAAAGCCTTGCATATTGAAATTGTATCATCTGTTAAACAATGCTGACTAACATCAGGTCTCAAAAGAAGGTTCAAAGGCAAGCATATCAAATAGTTGGTGAAGTACCCTTTGCAAATAAAACAGACCACCTGGTAAACCTGGTTTGCAGCTGGTGCACCAAGTCAATGTCTGTCTTATAGATTGCAAGCCACAGTCACAACCCTGGGATGCTCAGCATGTGAACCACATCAACCATTAAACAGTACTCACTATTTGCTGATTCTTCAGCTGTCTGTACTGGGAGCTAGCCTGGGTGCCCGCTGCTAAGGGCAGAAGCCGGCATTATCACTGCACTTGGATGAATACGACTGGAAATGCAATTCCAGTTCGTGTGTACAGTGTCACTGCCCCTAGCCCATCGCCCTCCACCCACCTCTTCAGCCATCTCAAGCAGGGCCTTATTGCTGCTCTCCCACCGGGATCGATACATGGTGGTTTCTTTCTCCAGCTTCTTAATCTTCTTTGTCATCTGTTACATGACAGATGGAAGGAAAAGGTCAGAGTTGAGCTGTCTGGACATCTGTGCTTCCAAGGAAGGAAACATTACATCTGTGCCAACTGGGAGCCTCAAGTTAAGCCACAGAGGGGCTGGTAAGAATGCTTAGGAAGTAAAGGAGGAGCCCACGGGCCAAACCTGATGATCTGAGTTCCATGCCTGAAACCCACAGAATCTGCAAATTGTCCTTGGACCTCTATATGTATTCTATGATGTATGCATACAACATACATATACATACCCACCCATAATTTAGTCCATACACATGCAAGGTGGATCTAAGTCCAAGACCAGCCTGGTCTAAATAGAGAGAAATACAGGGCAACCAGTGGTACGGAGAGACCATGTCTCTAAAAAATAAATAAATATAAAAAGTACAAGAATACATACTCTCTACTACTTTTAAATTCCGCATTAATGCTGGGTGGTGGTGGCGTACCCATTTAATCCCAGCACTCGGGAGGCATAGGCAGGTGGAACTCTGGGAGTTTGAGGCCAGCCTGGTCTACAAGAGCTAGTTCCAGGACAGGCACCAAAGCTACAGAGAAACCTTGTCTCAAAAAACTAAAAAAAAAAATCCAACATTAATGAAGAAACCAAACCAAATAATAGAGAAGCAAACACAAACTGTGTCTTCTGGGGAAACAGAGGAGGCTGTTACACTTCTAAACACCTCTTTCTGCCATATGAACAGCTTCTGTGAGGCACCCAAAGGTAGTTCTGAACGAAGTGGCTTGGGTCTCCAGTTGGGGAGGCCTGAACCCTTCACGATTACCTTTTCCATTTCCTGTTTGAAGGTGGTGAATACTTCACTGCTTTTGGAAAGTGTATTCTGGAACTCTTCAAACTTCTCTGTGTACAGGGCAAGCTGGGTGAGGGAAGCAGAGCTCATGTGAGGCTAGGCTTCTCTGAAGGCACCTCTGGGCAACAGTCAATTCAAGTATTTCTTTGGTCCACTGACAAAGCCATTCTACTGAGATACCATTTCCTGGTAAAACACCAAAGCCATGCACAGCAATGATGTGTTCCAACATGTGAAACTGAAAAATGCCGGGTAGTGGCAGCACACACCTTTAATCCCAGCATTTGGGAGGCAGAGGCAGGTGGATGTCTTAGAGGTTGAAGCCAGCCTGGTCTACAGAAAAAAAAAAGTGAAAAAGGTGGCTCACAACTTTAATTCCAGCACTTGGGAGGCAGAGGCAGGTGGATCTCTTGTGAGTTCAAGTCCAGCCTGGTCTACAGAATGAGTTTGAGGACAGACAGAGCTACATAGAGAGACCCTGTCTTGAAGAAACAAACAAAACCCCCAAACAAAAAGTCAACACAACAACAACAAAACAAACAACTGATGGGGCTGGAGGGGATGGCTCATCAGTTAAGAGCACTGGCTGTTCTTCCATAGGACCCTAGTTCAATTCCCAGCACCCACATGGAGACCACAACTCTAACTCCAGTTCCAGAAGATCTGGCATCCTCTTCCAGCCTCTGAGGGCACCAAGCACACAAGTGGGGCACAGACATACAGGTATGCAAAACACCCATACACATAATAATAAAGTAAAATAAAAACAAACAGAAACAGAGCTAGGCATAGTAGTTAATACCTCTTGCATATGGGAGGCAGAAGACTGCCACAAGTTCAAGACCAGCCTGGTCTATCTACAAGGTGAGTTCTGGGTTAGCCAGAGCTAAACTCAAGAGATTTATTTCTTTCTTTCCTTCTTTCCTTCCTTCTTTCTTTCTTCTCTTTTCTTTCTTTCTTTCTCACTCTTTCTTTCCTCTCTCTTTTTTTTTTAAGACAGGGTTTTGTTGTGCAGCCTTGGCTGTCCTGTAACTCACTCTATAGAACAGGATGGCCTGAACTTAGAGATTTGCCTGCCTCTGCCTTCTAAGATGAAGGATGAAAGGCATGTAAAACCACCATTCAGCAACCTTTTATTAAAATAAATAAAAGGTGGGGCTAAAGAGATGGCTCAGAGGTTAAGAGCACTAGATGTTCTTCCAGAGGTCCTGAGTTCAATTCTCAGCAACCAGAGGGTGGCTCACAACCAACCATCCATATTGAGATCTGTTGCCCACTTCTGGTGTGCTTGCATACATGCAGGCAGAACACGGCAAACATAATAAATAAATAAATCTTTAAAAAAATAAATAAAAGGCTTGGTTGAGACTTACATAGCAGCTGGCTCAGAACCAACCTAAGATGAGATCTTGTTTTCACTACCCTGAAGACAGAACCTGTGACTGCAAGTCAGAGTCTAGTCTTACCTGCTGCTTCAAGTGGGTCTCCTGCTGCTTCATCAGCTCGCACATCCTCTGGGACTCCACGGCTTCTTTCAGGAGCTATTTCCAAGACAGGACCCCAGAACCTGTCAGAAGCCCCTGGGAGGTATGTTTGGCCTTCTTTAGCCATAAGCACTGGACCCATTGAGGCTACGTGCTTTCAGACTGCTGTCTGGACAAGCAGTTACTGGACTGGGCAGGCAAAAACCTCTCCCATCCATATGAACTAGACTCTGAGCTAAGCCAGAACCCAGCCCACTTCCTTGTAGTCCCCACCGCAGCCCTGGGGTCTGAGCCTCACAAACTCCTTCTCCCGCTGGTGCCGGTCCTCTGCCTCCTTCAGCATCTCCTGGGCCTGTTGAAGCTTGGCATCCACCAGCTGCTGCTGCAGGTCCTTATGTTTGAAGACTTTGTCGATATGCTGTAGGAAAGGTATTAATGGGTCTGCTTGCCAGGAATTTCATTGTAAGGAAGCCCCAACTCTAAAAAACACAGTACTTCTCTAGTCTTATCTTGGTACCAAGATATTGGCATCAGGACATTTCCTTTCCTAACCTCAATCTGATCTGCAGATAGACAGTACACACCTCCATTCTAGAACTGAGTACTTCTATGGATCCCTGGTCCAGGACCAGAGATAAGGCACGTGGGTCAACTCTCTTCTCTCCATTTCAGTTCCTCGTCTATGAATAACATCATCTTCTAAAGGAAGAGCAAAACCAGGGAGGTCTGCAGAGTGGTGCCCCAGTCCCTGGCACTCACTACAGCCTTACAAGCTGCTGGCCACGATCACCTTACCTCTTCACGAAGTTCATATTGCTCAATCAGCTTCTTGAGCCTCTCAGCCAGTTCCATATTCTCTTGGCGCAGCTTGGAGTTTCGCTCATTGTGCTGTTCCATCTGCAGCTGAATGTCATTCAGTGTCACCTGGAAGTGTGAAGTCACCTCTTTGCGTTTCTCCTCCTCCTCACGGGCTCGCTGCACACCTTCTTCCTAAAAAGAGAAACCAACTCTGGAACTATCATCCATAGCTCTAAGTCCTGTATAAAGCTCCCCGAAGTAGTCAACAGTCTCTGCCAACAGAGATACTGGCCCCAAATGAGAAGCACCTAGGATCCACGATGTCATATGATGGGGTTTCCTAATGTGACTCTAAGTCAAGTGACATCAATTGAGTCTCTCCCTAGAAATACTCAGCATACATGTTAAGTGGCACTCTGAAGCAACTTGGATCTTCTGAATTCTTGTTCCCAGATTCTATATTAAATTTCCCTCCTGTTCCCCACAGAAAACAAGAAGCAAAAGCTGCAGGGAATAGCGATGCAAGCTTTTAATTCCACCACTCAGGAGGCCTTGGTCCGGACTCCACCTCTGGAAAAGCCAACCAAGCACGCTGACCCCTTCCCAGGGAGAGTCAGTCAGTCATACACACAGGTGGTCACAGTTGTTCTTTGGTGGAACTGGGACAGAGCTATACTGTACTGAAGCTTTTTTTGTTTGTTTTAAATAAAGTCTTCCAAGCTGGCCTAGAACTCACTGCATACCATAGCCTCAGTGCTTTTTAAGGAGAAAGCCCACAAAACCCAGTAAATACTAATAGGCCTACCTTGAGGGAGCGGTTGTGTCGCTGCAGCTCCCGGCACAGGCTCTCAAGCTTGCTTCGGGCCAGGACAGCCTTGCTATGCTCACCACGGAGATGGTCCTTCTCCTGTACGAGCTGGACCTGCTTCTTCTGCAAGAGCTTCATCTGCTTCTGAGAGTTTCGGTGCTCTTCCAGCTGAGAATAGGAGGGTAGGAGTGTCTAGAGCGGGCACCATTACATGGCTCTAGAGATTCCTAAGCTCTAAAGATTCCCATTCCTTCCACTCCAGTCACAACAGCTCAGACAAAAGCACGCTCCTCCCAGGAACATCTCAGACTAACCCAAAGGCCTATATTAGGGAAAGAAGAATCATGGAGCAGTGACAGCAGAGCCAGCAGAGTTCAGCTTCTGTTCCTGAGTCCACAGACACTGCAGACCATCATGCCTGCACACTATCAGACTACAACTAATCCACTTTCAGACAACTCAGCAGAGCTCATCGGCACCTCATTTCTCAGACTTGAACTCATTCAAAACACAGCTTCTCCCTAACGAAAACTCTTATTTGTGGCTATTTCACTGCTGACAGAAAGGCCTTCTAATTCTCCCGACTACACAGTCCTGAACCCCTTCCTCAGATCTAGGCCTTCCCAGTTCAGCTCTTCTCCCATGATTACATCCAGCCTTGGATAACACGAATGCAACCCGTATAAATGATTACAATCTTCTAGTAGACACACCAAAAAAGTAAAAAGGTGAAATTTAAGCTGTTTTTGTGAGACAAGATCATGCCAAGTGACCCACACTGTCCTTGAATTCACTAAATAGACCAGTGCTGACCTCAAATCCACGATGACTCTCCAGCCTCAGCCTCCCAAGCACATTTTTTTAATCTTAGGTCTTTAAAATCTGACCCAGTTCTCACACCTCTGCAGATCTAAGTCAGATTACTAAGAGGGTGTTGTCTTAGGCAGCAAAGGCCTAGACTTGGCCACTCCAGGCCAGGGCCATGACAACTTCCTTAGGTGATCCCTATCAGTGTCTACCAGACTTCAACCTACTAACCCAACCAACCTTTCACTCTATTCCCTTACCTGCCTCCCTCTTCCCTAGCTTAGGTTTAACAGTCTACTGTCTCCTTTAACTTAGGCAATGCCCCCTCCTGCTTATGTGGTAATAGTACTGAAGCGTCTCAGTTTAAACTAAGATACAACCTTGGAAGACTCTCCACAACTGCCACCACTTTCTCCTGTGATCTATATCCTTCTCCAAGAACCCATTTGTTTCCTCTTCATAGCTTTTCCTTAGATACGGTCATGGTTCTCATTTCCCTGGAAACCCCGAAGAAACCAGGGGACCACCAGGACAAGTTTCCCACCCATCGCCCGACAGTACCTGTCTTCTTTAGAAGACTGTAAATGAAGAGACAGGTACAATAAGCTCCCTCAGTGGTGGAGCCCTCTCCTTGTGGGTTGGGCCTCAGCTCCCTGCTATACTCAGAATATCACCCCAGTAACTCAATTACTCCTCTCTTACAGTATCATTATCTCCCTAGCTAAATCCTTCCAAAATCAATTTTATCCTTTCTATATTTCTTTCCCTTTTTTTGGTTTTTAGAGACAGGTCTTTCTATATAACCCAGGCTGTCCTGGAACTCACTAGATCTGCCTACCTCTCCCTTCTGAGTGCTGGGATTAAAAGCATACAACACTATACCAGCCTCTGTGTTTCTTATAGTTTTATTTAATGTGTACATGGGTATTTCGTTTGCATCTATGTCTATGCTATACTTGTTTGCCTGGTACCTTAAGAATCTAGAAGAGGACATCAGATCATCTGGATCCAGAGTTACATACAGATGGTTGTGAACTGCCATGTAGGTGCTTGGAATCAAACCCAGGTCTTCTGGAAAAGCAGCCAGTGTTCTTAACCACTGAACCACCTCTCTAGCTCCATCTCTATACTTCTCTCTCTCCATACACACACACACACACACACTCCACTCAACACTTTCACAGTAAGACAGATGGCAATACTTGACATTTCTTTCTTTAAGACAAGGTCCCGTAGTACAGGCAGGCCTTGAATTCTTTCTCCTCCAGCCTCAAGGGATTAAGGTATGCACCTCCATGCCTCACTCACACTTGGTATTTCCCATGACTCAACACAGAGTCTAAGAATTCCTGTTCCCAAGAGTTGAACAAGAATTGGATCAGCTCTTAGAGCTGACTTTCACTTTACTGAGAACAAAGAACTAATGTGGGAATGGACACCGCCGAGATGCATGTTGAAACACAGATGTGAGTGCACAGCATCCGGGACCAGAGCCAGGGTTCTACACTTGGGAATCACTTTGTGGAGAAATTTACTTTTGACGTTTCTTCTCTTTATATATACTCTCAGTCCTTAAGTAGCTGACTGGAAATAACTTCTCACTTAAGAGATAGGGGTATGAAAATTCAAAAAAGGTTAATGGATTAAGATACCTGCTCCTGTACCCCCACCCTTACCCCAGGGAGCCTGCTGACTTTCCAAAGGCAGAGAAGGAGATGGGGAGGCACTAACCAGTTCTGCATACTTCTTGCACAGTGCAGCCAGCTTCTCCTCTGGGGTACTGAGTGTGTTCAGTGTCTGCATCAGCAATGTGATCTCCTTCCCTGTAAAGCACAGGGAGTAAAGGCATGCACCCCTCCTTGGGGGTTCCCTCTACCCCAGGCCTATACCCGAGTGCTAAGGCAGTTTTCTCTGTTACATTGGTCCTGCAGCTCCACCGCACATCACCGCTGCAGCGTTAAGTAGCGCCAATAACATACGCTCAGCAAATGAACAGTTCCATCTCCTTGGTAAGCACCACCACTGAGAGGAAAACCTATTTTAAAACATATCAATAGGCGAATAATAATCTACTAGTAAATTCTATTAATTAAAAAAACAAAAAAACTGGTCTGCAATCCCTTGAGTCTAACTCCTGTCAACACTCATAGCTACGGCTATGTTTAAAATGAATGTTTCATGCTGGCCATGGTGGTGCACGCCTTTGATCCCAGCACTCAGGAGGCAGGGGCAGAAGCAGGTGCATCTTTGAGTTTGAGGCCAGCCTTGGTCTACAGAGAAAGTTCAAGGACAGTCAGGGCTACAGAGAAACCTGTATTGAAAAACTCAAAATAAATAAGTAAAACAAAATAAAGCCAGGCGGTAGTGGTGCATGCCCTTAATCCCAGCACTCGGGAGGCAGAGGCAGATGGATCTCTGTGAGTTTGAGGCCAGCTTGTCCTATAGAGCGAATTCTAGGACAGGCTCCAATGCTACAGAAAAGCCCTGGGGAGCGGAGGGGGGGTGTCGGGAGAGCAAGAAGTCTCTCATATCTCTCTTTAAGTTAGAACAGGTAAGAGATATGGAGGAACAGGGACTATGATATGGTTATAGTGTCACCTAACATAGGTTTTCTTTTTTCTTTGACAGAGGGTCTTCTACGTAGCCCAGGCTGGTCCTCAACTCACCATCTTCCTGCCTCTGTTTCTCCTGGTCCCCTTTAGAGGTATATACAATATCCAGTTCAGTCCAGATTCTAAATTCATATTCATCCACCTACCCCCATCAAAGAACTGACTGGCAATGCCCTCCCTATCTTTATTTGTTTCAGATAAGGTCTCATCATGTAGCCGGTTGGCACTACGAGATCTACTTGCCCCTGCTTCACAAGTGCTAGAATTAAAGGTGTATCTGCCAAGCCTGGCTGCCACTGACTGCCTGTATCTTGGGAAGCCTCGCAACGGCCTCCCTTGGTTTCCCCTGTTCCTAGCACAGATCAGGTTCCTGAACTGTCAATTCTGGGAGGGGGGACAAGAAGATTGGTACAGAGACTGTAAATCAGCAACATACAGACCAAATCCAACCCAGGGATGGGTTTTGCTTAGTCTAGTTTCTATTATCAAGCTGCCAATTATTTAGCGAGTCAGCTAAGAGAGAGTGGGGGACTTACCAGGTAGAAGTCAATTTTTCGTATAAAGTAAGCCCTTTCTCAAGTCTCAAGAGGTCTGTGGCTTACAGGGTTAAAGTCAACATTTGAGATCTCTACCTTGATGTAGCTCAATTTTGTTGCTATAGAAATAGGGAAACTAAGACCCAGGAGTGGAGAATGAACATGCCCAAGGTCAAACAGCAGGTGGTGCTGGCTGGCTCAAGAGTCTACCTACTCAGGCCTCCTGTGGCCCATATCCTCAATGAGAAAGCTGATTGGATTCATGCCTCCACTTGCTCCCAAGGTCAAGATCCTTGCCCAAGGAAGTAACCTGAACAGCTCAATGATATGACCCTATAATCCTGGCCTTGATTAAACTGGGGAACCTTCTGTCTTGACAAGGAGAGTCCTTGGGGTCCTGGCAGAGCAGGCTAGCCCACGAGGTGACAGGTCTTAACTCCCTCCCCTCAGCAGCAGCTGCCCTCTCTCACCCAGACCCTTGGCTTTCTTCTTTTCTTGCGTTCTTCGGTGGTCTCGGTCCCCAACCTCATCACTTGCTCGGCTCTCTTCTGTGCCTGGCTCCCCCTTGGAGGTCTCCTTCTCGCCATTGACTACTGGAATCCCTGGTTCGGGCTCCCCATTCCTTGCTGCGTAGGTTCGGGACTTCTCTGCATCTTCTGGCTCGGTGGGCTCACCCTGTGCACCCTCCTCACTGGGGCCTCCCTGACTGTTGTCCACACAGTATGTACTCAGAATGTCTTCCAACTGCCGGCTTAGCTCCTCAGAGACATCACAGAGAGGCCCAGACTTAGCTGCTTTAGCTTGAGCCCCTACAGCAAGAAAGATTAAGACACACAATGAAAATAAGATGGTTACACCACTGACTTAGAAATTCTTTTTCTTTAAATCCACACAAGTACACTAGTTTAGGTTAAATGTTGTTTTAGTTATTTGGTTGAGATAGGATCTCTCTACAGAGCCTTAGCTGTCCTAGAACTCACTATGCACACCAGGTTGACCTCAAAGTCACAGAGATCTACCTGCCTCTGCCTCTCAATGCTGCGACTAAAGGCAAGGTCACTATGCTTGGTCTCAGTTTGTTTTTAAACCCTAAGTTTACTTACTTATAAAATAACACAATTATTTTTTACTCCCTCCCAAACATACTTAAGACAATTAAACCTGGGCAGTAATGGCACGTGCCTTTAATCCCAGCACTTGGGAGGCAGAGGCAGGTGGATCTTTGTAAATTCGACGCCAGGCTGGTCTACAGAGCGAGTTCCAGGACAGTCAGGGATACACAAAGAAACTCTATCTTGAAAA
>LOEQ01000015.1:88918-107784 GCA_001685075.1 Bramus lutescens
CAACAGCTAACGCTAGCGCGGAGCTTGCTGGGAAAGACGAGGCCAAGGTGGCTTTGGAGTGAGAAAGAACTACGAGTCCCTTCGTGCATCGCGGCGGGGCACAATTCCCGAGATGCAATGGAAAAGGCTTTCGTTTTAGGGGCCATATACCCTGCAGGTCCGAAATTATGGGGAACAGGCCTGAGATTCCTGTCTGCCACCTTTCTAGTGAAGAAGCTATGATTGGCCCTCGGCGCGCAGCTATTTTCTTTTTATACATTCCTCCATTACTCTCTTGTGTGCGTGTATGAATGTTTCTAAGATCTCTGAGGACTCAAAGATGGATAGAAGACTGAACTGGGAATTAGGAGATCTTCATTCCATTTCTAAACCAGTAATTTGTTATGTGCTTGGCATTCTTTGCCCCCTCTCTCTCAACAGAGGATTTACAATAATTCAAACACTTATTATGTTCTTTCTTTGTATCTAATAGCTTGGTCCTTATAATTATTCGGAGAAAGTACAGAATACTTTGTGATCTGGTTAATATAGGACAGACAGCATGGAAAAGACTAGATGGTTGTTTGAGACAACGTTTCATTATGTGTAGCCTTGGCTGGCCTGGAACTCCTTATGTAGATGAAACTGGCTGAACTAAAGGCAAAAGCCACCGTGTCCAGCTAAAAGCTAAGTAATTTAAAGCTGAATCAATATTGAGTGGTTGTAGCAGATTCAAAATCAGATGGCAATGTGGTCGTGGGTAGTTCTGTCCCAAAGAAAGAGACACATCGCCTGGCTGTCCTGGAACTCATTCTGTAGACGAGGCTGGCCTAGAACTTAGAGATCCGCCTGCCAGCATTCATCTACACTGCTCTCTACCCAGAAGAAATAACCACCTTCACAGGCTTTCTCTGGGACAGTTTACTTGTAACTCCCTCAGGAAGGGACTGTAGCAGAGGGAGTTTGGCTGCAGGCAAATCAGTGAACTCCCACCCCGCCACCCCACCACACTTTCTGCAGACTCCTGCTCTTGCACAGGGGCTAAAGTTTTAAAAAGTTAGATTTTTCTTGTCTTTGTTTTTCATTACGATTGGGAATGCCAACTTAGGCACTGATCGTTCAGAAACAAACACAGTCGTGATTTCAATTCTTTGTTTTGTGGCTTTTGTTTGATAAGGTCTTGCTTTATAGTGCTGGCTAGCCTGGAACTCTCTATGTAGATCAGGCTGTTCTCAAACTCACAAAGATCTGCCTTCTAAGACCAGTGGTGCACTGTTATTAAAGGCGTGTCAGCACACCTGCAGGTAAAGCATTTTAACACTCAGCTCACAGGGTACTTTGGGAACCCGCAGTATGCCCTAGTATCCTAGGCCTGCCTAGACTTCTGTTACAGCCTTTTGCCATGAAATTGAAGCTACTGTTGTCTACATGCTGCAGTCTCCGAGGCTAGAGTCAGGCTGTGGGTAGAGCATGTTGCAAAGTGTGCTAATTGCACATTATTTTAGTGTCCTTAGATGTTGGGCATTTTCTATAAGAAGTCTGTCAAACAGACTATGAGTAGTGTTTTGTCTGTTCAGATGTAACTGTGAGAGGCAAATTATATATATTATATAATAGGCTCAGTGGTAGAGTATTTACCTAGAATGATCAAAGCTCAAACCAGAAAACATTGCAACCTTGCTAGTTTACTGGTGGAACTGAGGCTCAGAAAGTTTAGGATTAAAGGTGTCTGGAGCCCTGCAGTGGTGGCACATGTGCTTTTAATCCCAGCACTCAGGAGACAGAGGCAGGAGGTTCTCTGTGAATTCAAGGCCAGCCTGGAATCCAGAGCAAGTTCTAGGACAGCTAGGGCTATTACACAGAGAAACCCTGNAAAACAAACAACAAAAAGCAAACAAGAAAAGAAAGAAAAATTAAAGGTGTCTAGAAACCCTAGAAGCCCCGACTCTGTCCCAATAACACATAGGCAGTTTCTGAAGAAGCAGCATATAGATCAAGTTTCTACAAAATTCCATACAAAGAGGATTCTCTAGATCAGAGGTTCTCAGCCTTCCTAATGCTGTGACCCTTTATTACAGTTCCGCATGTTGTGATGACCCCAGCCATAAATTTATTTTTGTTGCTATTTCATAATTATAATTTTGCTACTGTTACAAATCACAGTGTAAATACCTGTGTTTTCTGATGATCTTAGATGACCCCTGTGAAAGGGTCATTCGACCCTCAGAGGGATTGAGACCCACAGGTTGAGAACTGTTGCTCTAGCAATTAAGAATTTTGGGGGATGCTGGACATATGGTGCACTTCTTCAGCCCCAGATGGACCTCTGTGTGTTGAAGGTCAGCTGGGTCTACATAGTGAGACCCTGTTGCAAGACAACAACAGAAACAACAACAAAATCTTAAAGGAGCTGGAGAGATGGCCCACTGTTCAAGGGTGCTTGCTGATCTTTCAGAGGACCAGGATTTAATTCCAAGAACCCTCATGGTGGTCATCAAGGGTGTACAGACTCTAAATTCCAGAGCATGCAGGAAAACCCAATTTTTCATAAAGGGTTATTGGGCTAAAGAGAGGGCTTAGCTGTTAAGAGCGCTTGGTGTGAGATAAAGAGGACTCGAGTTTGAATCCCAGCATCCGTGCAACAAGGTAGAGCCTATCCCATGCTTACCTGCAACTCTACCTCCCTGAAGCTGTGTGGCAGCGCACAGAGCAGAGAACTGCACGGCTTTCTGGCTTCTAGCTTAGTCAAGAAAACTAAAGCCCCGGGTGCAGGGAGAGGCCCTGTTTCAAAGGAACAGGTAGAGAGCAATAGAGGAGGACATTTAAGTCCTCTTTTGGCCTCCATGCAATCATACATGTGTGTATACTCCTACGGACAAATATCTCTGCACATACGGAAATAAATAAATGGGGAAGGGAGAATTAATTCACTAAGTGGGCCGCCATGGAACCTCACACCTTTGGAAAGAGGATGGCAAATTCAAGGACAATCTGGACAACCTGGTGAGTTTGAGGCCAGCCAGGGCAATTTAGTGAGACTGTCTACAACTAAAAAAGCATTTTTTAAAAAAGCTTTTTTGAGATAGGGTTTCTCTGTGTTTCCCTGGCTGTCCTGGAACTTGATTTGTAGACTAGGCTGGCCTCAAAACTCAGAAATCTGCCTGCCTCTGCTTCCCGAGTGCTGGGATTATAGGTGTGCACCACCTGCAAAATAAAGGCAAACTGGCAACAGATGGCAGTTTTGACCTCAGTTCTAGTCCATCTAGAACAACTCTTAGTTGATTACAAGACTAAATCAAACAATGTCATCTATTTCCTCCTTGGTTGGCCCCAAAGGGTGAGACTTCTGTGTACACCTTCAATAAAAGTAACAAGGAAGTATTGGGTATGTATGGCTCAGTGTTTAAGAGCACTTACTGCTCTTATGGAATTCCAGCTTTGGCTCACAGCACCCACGTGAGATAGCTCAGAACTGACTATAACTCCAGCTCCAAGAGATCTCATAGCCTCCACAGGCCCCAGGGACATATAACACACACACAGACACACACACAGACACACACACACACACACACACACACACACNNNACACACACACACACACACACACACACAGCCAAAACACCAATACACATAAAATTAAAAGAACAAAAACCAAGGGATGGAGGAGCTGCGTCAGTGGTTAAGATCCCTTACTTAGAGGATTCCAAGTTTAACTCCCAGCACCCACATCAGGTGGCTCACAGCCATCTATAAGTTTAGTTCTAAGGCCATAGTTTTCATCCTATGGGGCTGGATCGTGACCCCTTTTAGGGGTCAAAGGGTCTTTCACAGGGGTCACATATCAGATATCCTGCATATCAGGTATTTACACTATGATTCATAGCAGTATTAATATTGCGGTTATGAAGTAATAATGAAAATAATTTTATGGTTGGGGGTCCCCACAAAAGGGGGAACTGTTTTAAAGGGTCACAGCATTAGGAAGGCTGAGAGTCAGTGTTCTAAGGGATGTGACGCTCTCTGGCTTCTGTAAACACCTGCACAAATGTGGCGCACATAAACTCACACAGATACACATAAATGAAAATTATTTTTAACTACAGGGAACAAAGACTCCTGTTACAAGTTCTTCAGTGTGTACCCTGTTCTCTAAGTCGTATCCTCCTTTCTTTTTCATATGCTTCCTACAAACTCCCACAACCTCCAGCTTGCCCATTCTTCTTTTTCTCCCTCAAATTCTATTAAAATGGTCATTTCTTGTTCACTCCATATTGAAACTTAGATATAAGGCTAAGAACCTCCAAAAGGTACCATGAGCCACTAAGCCAACAGAAATTTTTTTTTCCTTCTCTTTCCTTTTTTTTTTTTCGGGAGGGGAGAGTTTCGATTTAGGGTTTTTCTATGTAACAGCCCTAACTGTCCTGGAACTCACTCTGTAGACCAGGCTGGCCCTGAACTCAAAGATCCTCCTGCCTCTGCCTCCCACTGGGATTAAAGGCGTGAGCCACCACTGCCCAGCTTCCATTATGTTTGTAACCCTCTTCCTTTTGTTTTTGTGTTAAGGATTGAAACCAAGGCACATGCTTGCCAGGAAATGGCATTACCCTTGAACTACATCCTAAAACATCTTTCTTTCCATTTTGAAGCAGGTCTTCGCATGATCTTATTTTAGCTCAGGCTGCCTTTGAAATTCCCCCATTTTTCTTCTAACTTGTGCATGTAATGTATATATGTGGGTGTGGAAGTGCTACAATACTTGCTTCATAGTCAGAGTTCTGGAGCTTGGTAGAAAGTACCCAAAAACAAAAAAAGAAAATGTTAAATGCGCCAGGCAGTGGTGGTGTACGTCTTTAATCCCAGCACTAGGGAAGCCAGGCTGATCTACAGAGTGAGTTCCAGGACAGGATCCAAAGCTACAGAGAAAGAGAAACACTGTTTTGAAAAAACAAACTAACAAAAACAAAACAAAAAAAGAAAAAAAATGCCTGTCTGCCAGGGTATTCCCAACAACTGATCATGTCATTTGTCTCCAGGGTAACTGGCATATTGATGTTCCTGTTTCAAATGATACCTGGCAAGTAGAAGACATCTTGGGTAGCCTCCCATCCCTGGAGCCCTGTATAGTATCTGTGAAGCATTGGACTTAACACCCAGTACACTGAGAGAAAGAGAAAAGCAAATAAAATTAACTGACTAAAACTGCACACTGTCTTCCAACCAAAACCTTCCTTGGGTTTAGTCAGATTCGGTTTAATCAGGCTTGACTAACAAACATCCGACTTTCACGGGGTTTGTGGGTATGAACCAAGAGGCCGAGACAGTAAAATGGGAGTGCATCAGGAAGGGCTCCCAGGGGCACATGGAAACTTAGGGAGATGATGGATGTTCACAAACTTGACTGTAGTGATGGTTTCATGGGTGTGTATCAACTTACCAAAATTAATGTTCTAAACATACAATTTTTATTTTTTTTAAAAAGATTTATTATGTATACAGTATACTGACTACATATATCCTATAAGCCAGTAGAGGGCAGCAGATCTCATTACAGATGGTTGTGAGCTACCATGTGGTTGCTGGGAATTGAACTCAGGACCTCTGAAGAGCAGTCAGTGCTCTTAACCCCTGAGCCACCTCTCCAGCTCCCTAAACAGACAATTTATTATATGCCAATTATATCTCAATAAAGCCATTTCAAAGAAAAAAATCCATGGGCTCTGGGGCAATGGTTCAGTTGGTAAAGTGTCTGCCATTAGGGTATGAGGAGCTGGTGGTGGCAGGGTGAGAATACAGTAGGGTTCCTCCTACATGCTGGGATTAAAGGTGTATACCACCATGCCTAGCAACTTTCGTTTTGGTGTCTGATGTAGGGACGCTAGGCAGTCAATCTTGAGCACTCGACCTTCCTGACCAAGTACTGGGGTTATAGGCATGTGCCGCCATTCTACATCTCACACAGCCAAATCTTATCTAGTATTCAAGAGCAGCACTGACACTGGCTTCAAAATTTGAGTGATGTGACTGGGAATTTCTCCTGACGGAAGTGCGGGACCTCAAAGTCCCACGGCAGTTGATGTGAGAATGCCTGTTGGTGGCTGGGTGCAATCCAGCGCTTTATGAGTTACTTCAGTTTTGGGGAAATTATCAAGGAGAAACTTTAAAAAATGTACTCCATATAATGTAATTACAAGCACATGGCTTCCTCCCTTACCTGCTGAGAGTCTTGATGGTCCCCTTTGGTTTTGAGACAGGGTTTCACATAGCCAAGCTTACCTTGAATTTCTGGTTCTCCTGCCTCTACATGCCAGTGTCTGGCTTCCATGATGCTTGAGTGCTGGACCCAGGTCAGGCACTCTACCCTATCCACACCCCAAGGCTTCCTGCATGCTAGACAGGAACTCTACCATCGACATTCCAGGTCTGTTTACTTCCCAGTAAGGGTCACTCCAAACCAAAGAAGACAAGTCAGAACTTTGCAACTTTTTATTTCTGCTTTGTATCTATATTACAGTGTTTGAAACCTAAAGAAATACATTTTCTCTTCAAATTTGGATGTGTATATAAATATCATTAGTCTGGACTCAGCACACTCAATGCCATGGTTTCTTGGCCTATTTCTGCTCTGAAATCAAGCTTTGTCTACCCAGGGGCCCTGAGAACATGAAAAAATAGAGTTTACAGTTCTTAGAAAAATAAAAGCAAATGAATTTGGAAAACAAAACCTGTGAGGATTAAATTCACCTTTCTAGGGTTCCTACCTGGAAACCCAAGCTGTCCTTGGGCGATAGTTCTGTCTGCTGGGTAGATGAGACCTCATATTCACTTTGTTTATTTAATAGGTCAAAAAAGGCATTTCCCAAAAAAGCTGGCTAAAACAGCCAATACCCACCTACAGCTTCTGAAGGTGTGAACCTTTGACATGGTTGCCAGGCAGACTCAGGACTTCCCACACTGCTCCCTGCACATGGTATGCCATGGTCTTTCTCTAAACCTAAACAGTGACGTCAGACCCAGAAGAGCACAGGGCTCATGGGCATCATCGGCACGTGCTGGTGTGAGCAGCAGAAGTCAGGCTGGCCTAGAAATAGGTAGGCAAGCCCAAGCCTCTGAAAACACATCACACAAGCCTTTCCCCTCTGGTGTTCATGTTCCCCCGTTTATGGCCGCTTTCCTCACAGCCAGCTTTGGTCCTACACGTAGTTCTGGCTTCAAACAAGACGCTCTCTCAAAAGGAAAATAAGTTTTCATTCAGATTGGGTTGGAATTGACCTCAAATTCTTCCATTGCCATGCATGTCTTGTTCTGGGGTGGGACTGGGGCTACACTGGAAACTGAATCAGTTATGACAGCCTTTGGCCAAAGAGCAGCTAGTGTTCACATGGATCCCCAGAGGGGCAAATTCTCGGTTTTGCTGGCCTAACAAAAGAATACAAGAGGTAAAACAGGAGATTGGTCTAGAATGCGCTTACGGCCTCGCCACCCGAGGCGGCTGCTGCTCCTCAGGATCTGCCCTGGTTTAGTACGCTGAGCCTTGAACCCCTCCTTCCCCAGCCTGCTAGGGAAGCTTGCCAACATCCTGTCGCCCTCCTGGGTCTGCAGGCACCTGGGGAAAACTGGCTTTTTGCCTTCGAGAAGTTAGACCTTGAGCCGGAAAAATACCCAAGAGGATGACACCAAACTGAGTGAACCTGGGGAAGAGATGAGGTCTGAACAGAAAGAGCAGAGGCCTTCACAGGAGGGCATGGAGTGAAGATGGAAGTGCTATGTTACCGGCAGATGGGAGGAGGAAACAGTTTCTCCATGCAGGAAGTTTCTTTTTACTGGGTTGGTATCAGAAAAGTAAAAAGACCGCGTCTAAGAAACTTCTGGTGGTGCACGCCTTCAATCCCAGCACTTGGGAGGCATAGGAAGGAGTAAGGCCAGCCTGGTCTACAGAGTGAATTCCAGGACAGCCAGAGCTGCACAGAAAAACCAAAAAACAAAAAAGAACCTTCTTTTCATCTCCTGTAGCCGAAGACAATAGCAGCCGTAACCTGTGGTTGGCTTCAGCACACAGGCTCCTGGAGATGACTTCCAGGTACAGAAGGGAGAAGGTACAGTAGATATAAGGTCCCAGGTAAAGGGGAACAACCAGAGCTCTCCAAAAAAAGGCCACCAATACTAGCTTCTTGGAAGCGCGTATGTGTCCACAGACCCAAGGAACAATTGTGCCAAACAGGACAGAACTCATTGGGTTATGCCAGAAGGCTGCAGCCAACATCAAGGCCTGTAGTCACTGGGGAGAGATAGAGACTGAAGACAGCATCTAGGCATGACCCACTCTATCAGTCACTTAAGAATATCTCAGTGTGGGATGCCTAAAACAGCTAGGTAACCAGCCTTTCATCTGGTACTGGATCCAAGTCTGAAGGCAAAGCAATATTGGAGAAAGGATAGGGAAAGCAGGACATTCATGGCTCATATCGAGAATCTGGCTCCAACGTAAGGTGCTTAACTGTTGCTTGAGATGTTCAGAGTAGACCCCACTACAATGTTCTGCTCTTCAGACAAGGGTGATTGATGATGGCAGTCATGGAGGGATTTTGAACTAGGAGCAGAGTTTGTAATAAAGCTGCAGGTCAGGTTTNNNAAAAAAAAAAAAGGCTCTGCTTATTGCCTTCCCAGAAGGCCAGAGGGTGGAGTAGGAGTAGTTGACTCGCCAATGTGGCCCAATGTTGGTCAAGGTTTCCAGTATAAACTGCCAGCCCTGAACTAATTTTCTTGGAGCAGGGTCTCAAAACTAAAGGAGACAACAAACTGAAAGCCAATGGCCAACAGCAAGAACCTGAACTTCAGATCTGCATATGGGGGAGCCAAAGGGAGATCTGTGGGAACAGGAATAAGAAGAATGCTATTTCTGGAGAAAGAGAAGTGTACATGAGGATGGGATACCTCCATTTCACAATGGAGTTCCACAGGTGGTCTACATCTCAATGACAGGGCACCCCACTCCCTGCCCCCAGAGCTCAGTTTTAGTGTAACGTGTAACCCACCAAAACACAGGCCAGCCTGAGGTATTGAACCAGCTTTACTCAGAGAAGAAAATGTGTCTGTCTTAACTGTCACAAGAAGGGGAAATCCAATCCAGGTACAAGGACCCTCAGAAGGGAGATGCCAACAGCTCTCAAAGTATCCAGGTCGCCAAGGTTCTCTGATGACAGGAGAGGCAGCTGTGTCGTGACTTATCTGGGCAACAGGGACTGGCACTGAGTTAGAGAAGGCAGGCTGCTTTCTGCACAGAAGCAAGGACCAGAGCAGCAGACTTCACCAGGCCCTGAGGCCCTCTTTGCTCCCTTTAGGTCCCAGGACAATCAGCCCAGGCCGACTGACTTGAAGGCTCCAGAGGTGAGAATTGGTCCCAAGCGGTGGCCCAGCATCCAAGCAGAAGAAAAGGACCAAGTTCAGTCCTCTGAGTGGGAAGCTTCTACACCTCTTTCTGGTCTTCCTCACAGTATCCCATTCACAAGCGGTTTTTGTCCTCCTGACCTTTAAGACTGACTTACTTAAAATATAGACTATAAAAAAAAATACAGAACTTTGACATTCTCTCCTTTGGAAGTAAAATATACATGATCCAACTATGGCAGAAGGAAGAAGAAAGGCCAAAGGCAGGGAGGGATTCCTGACTATCCCAATACACGACCCTAACTCCAACCTCCTCTGCAACTTATGGGTCATCAGAGCAAGGACTTTCTCCTCAGGAGAAGGAAGGACCACAGCCAACCATCTCAAGCTCAGGAGAAAACACAGCCACCTCAGAGGTTCATTCAACTCTGAGGTGAATTTTCAAGTAAACAAATGAAGTTGGGTCGCACCATTTAGGAGGCGGGTAGGATACAGGGTCAGTAGCTACAAAAGGGAAGCCCTGTCTGAAGGCCAATGCTCCTCCCTTCCACTCACACTGGTGATGTGTTCCAGGAGAGTGAGGGGGAGGGCTTAGGCATAGGGTCAGAGGAGGGAGGGACCTTTGTCTCATGGGGACCTCCCTATTAGCCTCTATTTCCAGACAGTGCTGGCAGCTGGGTTCTTAAAACCAGCTTTTTGGGAAGAACAACCTTAATACAAGAAAAATGTGCAAAAGAAAAAAATTAAATAACCAATCCAAGCACACAAGATTAATATTCAGTCAGAGCAAGAATACTTTGTTTTAGACTTCTCCCCTCCCCTCCCACGTCTGGAATATTCCATCTGCTCAAGTACCCAAGATAAGAGTTACATACATCAGGGCAGAGGACTGGGATGGACGAAGCAAGATAAATGGGAAGGAAGTCACCACTAAAGTAAATAAAAGAAAAAAATTTTTAAAGGTGCAAATTGATTACCTCAGTCCTCCTTTGTCTACCCCTGGGCTCCTGGGTTAAAGACATGTGTGCAGCCAAATAAAGTGTAAGGAAGAAAACCCACACGCCCCCTTCTTGTCACAAAACCCAGTGTGAGCCTCAGATGCTTCTGTCTGTCCAGAGGGTGCCCTCCAGGGAAGGGGATGATCAGGTAAGAGCACAGTCTCCAGGGCAGCAGGTGTATGGTAGCTGCTGGTGGGGTGGCTGTTTCCCTGCCCACCAGAGGGCTGCTCTTCCACTGGCTGGTGGTGCTTCCCATGCCCTCCCCTCCCCGGAGGCAGACATTATAGCTGGAAGCCCTCCATGGGGGCCTCGGGCTGTTGGAAGATGAACTGCTGTTGCGTCTCATCCACCTGAGGAGCCAGGCTGCTATCGTCATCTTCTACACCAAAGTAGTGCTCAATGAGGTCAAAGGCCTTCTGGTAGATTTCCTGGTTCTCATGGCTCTGGAGAAACTCGATTTTATCCAAGCCTAAGGTGGTAAGAAGAAAAAAAAATCTATCTATCTATATATATGAATTTTTCCTTTCCTGAGGGACAAATTTCTAAATAAAAGTAAGATCATATCATTTCTTGACTTGAAAAAGGAGACAAGGTCGCTTCCCCAAATTATAGAATTGCAGAAGAAAAGACATCGAAATGTCAGCTAATATTAGAGGTCTAGGGAGCTAGAACAAACCTCAGTTGTAAAGTGCTTGCCCTGAAAGCCTGAGTTTGCTCCCCAGAACCCACGGCTAGATAGGAAAGGTGGCAGGCACTTATAACCCTAGCAGGGGTGGGGAGGACAGCTTTGAGACTAACCTTCTGGGGCTTTCTGATTGGCTTGTCAACAGGCTTCCTCAGTGAGCCCTAGGTCTGAGGGAGCAGTCCTCTCTCTCAAAAACAAAAAACAACCAACCAAAAAAACAAAACAAGGTGTTTAGCTCTTGAGGAAGGACACCTGAGGTTGACTTCTGGCTTACACACACTTGGACACACAAAAAGTAGAGGTTCAAGTCCAAATTCTGTTTTAAGCTAACTCTGGGCAAATCATCATTTTGCCTCTTCTGACAAGGGTTGGTAGAGGCAATCCAGTATTTTTTTCTTTTTTGGTTGTCCTGGAACTTGCTGTGTAGACCAAGCTGGCCTAGAACTCAAGAGATCCACCTGCCTCTGCCTCATAAGTGCTGGGATTAAAAGACTGAGCCATCACCATCTGGCTACAATTCATTATTTTTACAGAAGAGATTGCTGTCTTTTAACTCCTGGTAGTAGTATCAAATTTTGGACTTCCTTCTTACATCTGTACCATATCTACTTTTGCTTTTAGCTTTTCGAGACAGTTTCTCAGTGTAACAGCCCAGGCTATACTGGAACTCGCTTGATAGATCAGGCTGGCCTCAAACTGAGTGAGATACGCCTGCCTGTACCTCCCGAGTACTGGGATTAAAGGCATGAATCACCACTGCCCGGCCATATCTACTTTTTAGGTAGGTAGACCCTATGAGAATAACAATAACCTATTTATTGCTGCTCAGAGGGAGAAGGGACTGGTGGGGCAAGAAAACTAATACTAATTAGTTCTAGCTACTTGGCTAGTCAGTACATGTCAGGTATTTCCAAGGAAAGGTCTGTAACCATGCATGGTATAGCTTGGCTAGAACAGAAACGCGTCATTGGTCTAGAAGCACTCAGTGGATGTAAAGGTGTTTGTTGCCAAACTTTTCACAACTTACATGATGCAAAGAGAGAACTGACTCATGCAGGTTGTCCTTTGACTTTCCATACCCAAGTGTGCCAGATCATGTGTGCTCACACATGTACACACACACACACACACGAGTGGATAAATAAATGTAGTAAAAAAATACAAAATAATCAGACTAAAGTTTCATAAAATGTGTGGACATGCTCCAACATCTTCCCCACTGAAGGATATATATGTGCGGTCAGGGAGAGAACTTACCATAGGCCTCCTCAATGAGGCTGCAGTAGGGATTGACTCCTGAGCCACTACGCTTGCCCTCTTGCTCTCCAAGCCGCAAGATGTTCTCTAGTCCATTGAGGGCCACTTGCACAATCTTTGAATCCATTACAGTTAGCAAGTCACACAGCGGTTTGATGCAGCCCAGTGACACCAGGTACCTGGGGACCAGAGATGAAGTAAGCTCCAAATTAATGCAGAACAAGTAAAGTGCTAGGCAGGGGCTTCTCTCATAAAAAACAATGAATTCTTCCTGAGTTTTGATAATCTCCTATCTTCACCTTAATCTCTCCACTCTTGCTCTGCCACTGATCTAGTTCCCTGATGAACAAAAACACCAGAGTCCTAATGTCACATCAGCCACAATATTATCACTGTAGACACATTACACATTAGATGGCTCAGGTTAAGAACACTGTCTGCTCTTTCAGAGAACCTGAGTTCAATTCCCAGCAATCACATGGTGGCTCATAAACATCTATAATGAGATCTGACTGGCGCCCTCTTCCGGAATACAGGCTATGTAGGCAGAATACTGTATTCACAATAAATTTTTTTTTTAAAGAAATTCTTCTGGTTCCTTATTTCCCTGAGGACGACCTCTATTGTCTGTTAATACAGATAGTCTACAATCTGGCTCCCATGTCTTTAGCTCTACTCAATATTCCTTTTATACAAATGTAGTCAAATTTGTGAAGCTCTCCAGATTCTTTTTGTATATTGATTTTTCATCTAACAAGCATACTATATAATGCTGTATTTAATTCCCACTCCCCCCTTTTTTGTTTTTTTGAGACAGGGTTTCTCTAGTTTGAGACTGTAATAGAACTTAATTCTGTAGAACAGGCTGGCCTTAAACCCAGAGATCTGCCTGTCTCTGCCTCCTGAGTGCTGGGATTAAAGGTGTGTGCCACCACTGCTTAGCTCCCCCTGAGTGCTTTTTAAGCCTGGTTTCTTTATGTAGTCCTTGCTAGCCTGGGATTGACTATGTAGATCATGTTGGCTTCAAATTCACAGAGATCTGCTTGTCTCTGCCTCCAGAGATCCTAGATTTAAGTTATACACCATCATGTCCAGCTTATATTTTCTAATGAGTTTTCATTTCTCCTGAGACCCCTTCAGTAGGTTATAATTAGAGGGAAAGACATCAATTTCCACCATTCCTACTGTTTAGATGATACAAACTAGAATAAAGGAGCATATGTACAAACTGGGTGGGTATGGAGGCATGTAGTACAGAGGTGTGTGTGCATAATCCGCACACTTGGGAGGCAGAGTTAGGAGAGGTTGGCCTATCTCACACAGGAATCTATACCGGCGTCCTGTATCATTTAGCAGCCTTATTACAGTTAGACTAGAGCAGACCTTTCCCATCAAAAGCCATTTAGCTATCTGAAAACCATGAACAAAGGAGACCACACAAATCATTTAAGATGTTGGGAAAGGAATCATACCTGATTTGCTCAGGGGTTCCTCCTGATGTGGCATTAGTGATGGCCCAGGCAGCTTCTTTCCTGGTACGAAACTCTGCTTTCTGAAGGATTTCAATCAACACAGGGAAGATATTTGCATCTATGACAGCCTGAAAGAAAAATGAGGAAAGAGGATGGAGGCAGAAAGATAATTTAAGGAGAAAAAGCAGAAGGGTCAGGTATGATGACATGGTTGTGTAATCCCAATACTTGAGATAATGGAGGCAGGAAACCAGGAATTCAAGGTCATCAGAGGCTAGCCTGGACTCCACGAGACACTTGAGAGGCAGAGGTAGGATAGGATAGATCTCAGTAGAAAAGATGAAGAAATGGCAAACCTAGTACAAAAATCACTTTCTACTTACCTAAAAGTTCTTTGATCCCAGCTGACAAAGTATGGGGGAACCTGGCTTCCACTATGTAGAGCCATTGATCAACTGGTCATGCTGACCCCAGTTGTTTTGGTGGTGCTGGGGAAATATTCTACCACTGAGCTACACTGTTCATCCTTTGCAGTGGCTCCAATCTCTAGTGGGAAGCAAAATGTTTCTGTGGAAGCAAATCTACCTGTATCTGAGCCCTGTTGCCAGCAGTGATGTTTGAAATGGTCCAGCAAGCTTCCTTCCGGATTGACTCCTTAGAGCTGCTTAGCAGGTGGAGGAGGCACGGGAGGGCTGAACAGTTAAGAATAACCTGGACAAAAGCACAGAAATACAAAAAAATAGATATTTAGAGTTACCCACATTACAAGACACCATAAACAGTGCAAACCCAACCTACAGAATAGGAGAGAATACTTGGAAAACATATTGGCAAGGGTTAATATCCAGAATATATAAATGACTCCTAAAATCATAAAAACACCCTAAGCAACCGAACTAAAAATGAACAAAGGGCTTCAAAAGACATTTCTTCAAAAAATGATATATAGATTGTCAATTAGCACATAAAATCGGCTCAACACCACTATCAACAGAGAAAAAAAAAATCAAACCACGAGAGAGCACTTTTTTCTCCTTAGGATGGCTGTTATAAAAACATTAGAAAATGAGATGTTCTTGAAAGAGAGGGAGAATCTGGTGCTGGTAGAGACATAAAACAACACAACAGTTAAACTCGTAAAATTAGCATAAATTACCATGTCATCTAATCTCTTTTGCATATACATGACCAAAAAGAAAAGCAAGCAGAGACTGGTAGCTGTATACCAGGGTCCATAGCAGCATTATGCATAATAGGGAAGAAGTAAAAGCAAACATAAATGTCCTCAAGATGGATGAAGGGGATTTTAAAAATACACTATACACAAACACTGGACTATCATTTAGCCTTACTAGGAAAATTCTAACACATGCTACAACATACATGAACCTTATAGACATTATGCTAAGTAAGCCAGACGTAAGGGATATTGTGTGACTCCACTTATAATGAAGTGTCTATAGCAACCCAATGGAATAAGCTACACAGCAACAGCAAGAAAAACGAGAGCACATGCTAACTCATGGAGTTTAAACTACACACTACTAACTGAAGAAATCAAAAGGGAAATTAGCAGAGTCTTTACTTTTGAACAATGGACACTTACTGTGCCCTCATGGCAGGGAACATTCTTTTCATTTCTGTGCTCACGTGTGTACAGAGTGCACAGTATCTTACTTTTCTGTGACAGGACTTTGCTGTATTGCTCAGGCTGGCCTCAAAGTCCTGGGCTCATGTGATCCTTTCTACTTCAGCCTCCCCAGTGGATGCACCACTCTGCTGCTGGTTTGTAGGAATTTTCATATATTTGAGCTTTTGAGATAGGGTTTCACACAGTTGAGGATAGGCTTGAACTAGCTGACCCTTAAGGGCTAGGATTACAGGTGTGAGCCACACATGGCTCAAAAGTTTAACACGAAGTTAACACAAGGTGATATCTATGGGATCCTAAAGGTCTAGAAAGCATTGGTGGAGCCAACAGCTTTCAGTAAGAATTACAGATCAGATGTAACTCCCTCATCGTAACCAATTAAATCCAGTCATTCCATTGAGCTTTCTTTTCAAAAAGCACTACCTGGATGATCTGTTCTAATTTAAGAGAAGAAGAAACTCTAACAACTAGAGAGTGACAGTGCTAAAGCTATTTTATTTAAAGCCATTCGTTCTCTGCTAGATCATGCGGCCTCCCATTACCGAAGACCTTTGCCCACAGGTTCTCCCATAGTTAGCCTGAGTTAAGATCCTATCTCCCTCTTCTTCCTTACCTGGGTCTGGATGTCATCACCAGTGACAATATTACCCACAGCTCTCAAGGCAGGAGACGCCACTTTGTAATCGTTGTGCCTACAAAGGAAGAACAGCTCCTCAGTAGTGAAGCAACACTTCATATTCAGCCCTGCTGAAGACCAAGGCTGGCAGCATTCCTTACAGCCCCAGACACTGAGAGGTCAGCAATCTGTTTTCATAGCTTTTTTCTTTTATGTGACGGTTTCATTCTGAAGCCCAGGTTGTCCTTGAATTTGTGATTCTACTGCCTCAGACTCCAAATGCTGGGTTTACAGGCATGCACCACCCTGCCCATCTTAAGACAGAACTCTTTGAACTTAGTGAAGCTAGGGAAACTTTTACCCTCTTAAACTGAAACAACTCACATCAGAAGTTCTACCAGTCTTCGGCAAACTCCAGAGTCTATGACTGCCTGGATCTTCTCATTGGGACCATCAGACAGGTACGAGAGGGCCCAGCAAGCATCTGCCAGCAAGTCTGAGTCACTGCTGAAGAGTAGGCGAGACAATACAGGCAAACAAGGAGAGACCTGTTGGAAGCAGAGTGAGGAGGACTGATAGCAAGGCTACATCAGCTCTATCACTGAGTCCATCATTGCCACCCTTTCCCTACACACAATTCTAGAGCCTGGGAATGTCATCAAACCTGAAGGCCTACCTTTGCACTTTCCTACCAAGGCACACAAGATGGCCTGCTACACTGGCAAATGCCTTTTAGTTTCATGTGATTTGAGACTCTCAGGGATCTTCCCAAAACTTAAAGACTTCCTATAATGAAACCTGGTATCACTTATGGCTAGCAAGTAGTTCTTACCTTTGCAAATTCTGGAGGCGGGTTCTTCCCTCTGCAGAGGTTTGACAGGGCCCAGACTGCATTCCTTGTCATTGTCAGTCGTGTGGACTTAGTAAGGAGTCTGAAGGAAACAACAAAGCCATAACAAAGCCACTGATGTTCTAGCACAGGGCTGTTACCAAAAAACCCCAGAGGCAAACCCAGACCCCTAAGACTCTTTTGTTCTTGAAAAAGGGTCACTGTGTAGTCCTGGCTGCTCTGAAACATACTATGTAGACCAGGCTGGACTCCCAGATGATAGGACTAAAGGTGTATTTATTTATTTATTAGGTTTATTTACTTATTTATTTATCATGTATGCAGTGTTCTGTCTGTATGTGTGCCTGCAGGCAGGAAGAGGGCAATAGATCTCATTACAGATGGTTGTGAGTCACCATGTGGTTGTTGGGAATTGAACTCAGGACCTTTGGAAGAACATCCAGTGCTCTTAACCTCTGAGCCATCTCTCCACCCCACTGTATTTATTTTTGAGATAAGGCTTTTCTGGTTAGCCTTAGCTGTCCTGAAACTTGGTCTGTAAGCCTGGCTGGCCTGGAACTCAGATGTGCCTGCTTCTACTTCTAAATGTTAGGATTAAAGGCGTGTGCCACTACACCCCAGCCCAGGGTTTTACTATTTTAAGGAATAAGTTACCCCCAAAATGTACTGCCATTTAGCTGCCCTATAAGATGTCCCAGGTGCAAATGATCATAATTACTCACGTTAACAAAGGATTAAGGATGGAACAATTCAAGACGTAATCTCTGCAAACCGAACTGTCTCCAGCTATGTTTCCCAGAGCCCAGACTGCCTGTAAAGGGATGATGGAACTGTCACTCAGAGCTTGGTAGCTTCTATGACTACTGGTTGCTTTCCCCCGCCTTCACCCTTTTGGTTTTTTGAGACAAGGTGTCTCTGTGTATACCTGGATGTCCTGGAAGCAGTTCTGTAGACTAGGCTGGCCTCTGTACACCACACCAGAACCCCCACCCCAGTGCTGGGATCAAAGATGAACACCACCAGTGCCTGGCTTCTGTGACAGGACAGTGTTAGGGCTTGACAGCAAGCTCCAGTGATCTCCCTCCTGGAAGCCTTGCTCTATAAGAGCTTTTCCCCAGGAGGCCCTGGTTTTGTGGGAGAAGATAGGCTGCCATCTGAACTGAAGCCAGAGACACCAAACTACACCTCATCCTTCCTTTAGAAAAAGAGAAAGTGGCTGGGTGGTGACACACGCCTTTAATCCTTACACTCGGGAGGCAGAGACAGGCAGATCTCTGTGAGTTCAAGGGCAGCCTGGTCTACAGAGTGAGTTACAGGACAGGCTCCAAAGCTACACAAAGAAACCCTGTTTCGAAAAACCAAAAAAGGAGAAAGTGATCAAAAAGACTGGGTGCTCCCTTTACCACAAAACTGATCTACACCAGGAAAAGAAGATCCTACCAGTTTTCCATTTTTGTTGAATTCATTTTCATAACCGGAGAATCAAGCTTTCTCCTTTTCTGGTATTTATTTACTCATTCATTCATTCATTTTGTAGCCACTGGCTAGTCTGGAACTCATTATGTAGCCTCGAATCCAGAGATTATAGGTGTCTGCCACCATGCCCACCCAGCTACCTCTTCTCCATTTCTATGAAATGATCAAGAATTCATAGGAGAAATTGAAGTTGGGTCTTCACCTCAATGGTGTGGCGTCTTTTCCAACAGCACCTTTGATACTAAAATTATAAAATTTACCTCACACTAACAACTAATCCTGACACCAACTGTGTGTCTGATAGTGTAATTCAAATCCAACACTAAACTCAGGATTTAGCACAGATACCACAGGTCAACTTTGGAGAACTGGATTCACTTTTTAGTTGTGTTTACTCAGTTTATCATCAATGACGTGACTCAGGAAAGGCCAGATGGAGCAGATGCACAGGATAGCGGGGAGGGAGTAGTGATAGTACATAGCTTTTTTTTTTTT
>LOEQ01000015.1:112762-124468 GCA_001685075.1 Bramus lutescens
TGGCTCAGAGGTTAAGAGCACTGACTGCTCTCCCAGAGGTCCTGAGTTCAATTCTCAGCAACGACATGGTGGCTCACAGCCGTCTGTAATGACATCTGGTGCCCTCTTCTGGCCAGCAAGCATACAGACAGACAGAACACTGTATACATAATAAATAAATAAATCTTTAAAAAAAAAAAAACAAAACCAACCGAAGAACAAACAAACTAGAGTTACACATGTTTATAAACTGCCATATAGGTGCTAGAAACTGAACCTGGGGTTCTTTGCAGGACCAGTAATTGCTCTTGAACAGCTAACTCATCTCTCCAGTCCTAAATTTTTGTTAAAAATAAACAAAAAAGGTGCTTAAAAGATGTTTCAGTGGGTAAAGCACTTGCTGAACAAATGAGGGCTGAGTGTGAATCCCCAGCACCCATATAAAGGGTAGCTGCAATTCCAGAGCTATTACAGTAAGATGGGAGACAGAGATGGGCTGGCATATGCATCAGTGAACACCACAAAACAAAACTCAATCTCCTTTAGACTCAGAGAAGGTGGAAGGTGAGGGGCAGATATTAGAGGCTGTCTTCTGACTTCTAAATGCATGCCAAAGCATACACAACACCACAATCAGCAAACCAAAAGAACAAACAAAACCACGAGGAACAAGAGGCTAGAACTACTATGTTAGATAAAAAAAGATGCTTGAAGGCTGGAGGCAGTATTGGACACCTTTAATCTCAGCACTCGGGATGCAGAGACAGGCAGGTCTCTGTGAATCTGAGGCCAGCCTGGTCTACAGAGCGAGTTCCAGGACAGTCAGTGCTCCACAGAGAAAAACCCTGTCTCAAAAAACCAAAAGGGGCTAAGAAATTGGATTTCTCTAAGTTTCCAACAACTCTTTACAAAAGGAACCTGGAGGGCTGGTCAATCAATGAAGTGCTAGCAAAACAAACATGAAAGACCCGAGCTCAGACCCAAGCACCCAGGTGAGTTAGGGTAGCAGTGTACACCTATAATCCCAGCACTTAGGAGGCAGGATCTCTGGAGCTCACAGGCTAGTCAAGCCTATCAGTGGGTTCCAGATTCGTGACAGGCCCTGACAAAAAAGGCTAAGGTGGAGAGCAACTGGGGAAGACTAAAATAATCTCTGGCTACCACGTGCAGATGCACACACACTTTACACACATGCATACCTACCTTACAAAACAAACAAATTGAGTGACTAGCCTGTTAAATCAATAAGCTACATTTCCTTAGGCCAGTGGTTCTCAACCTTTGGGTCATGACTCATTCAAGGATTGAATGACCCTTTCACAGGGGTCGCCTAAGACCACTGGAAACCACAGATATTATGATCCATAATGTTAGCACCATTACAATTATGAGGCAGCAAAAGAAGTTTTATGGCTGGGGTGGCAGCATTAGGAAGTGGAAAGAGGCCAACTACAGAACCGGCAGGCTTCCCCGATAGGTGTGTTGGAGAACACTCCAGTCAACTTACTTGTTGTTCCCGCTTCTGTTTCCGAAGCTGAATGCCCTCTTCCTCCCTCCTTCGTCTCATTTCCTCAGGGTTTAAGGCATTGTTCTTATAGCTCTTCATTCGGTAATTGTCTTTCCCTGGGCTTGTCATGGTCTCTAGAAAGGAAGGTATTGTCAGAGTTGTCAGACAGCAGCATTTTCTTTCCACATATGAACAAAACGAGAACTTCAATGAAGAGAAATAAGAAGATGGCAAATGGGTGGTGATGTTGCACATCTTTAATCCCAGCACTTGAGGCAGAGGCAGGTGGATCTCAGTCAGCCCAAGGCCAGCCTGGTCTATACAAAGTGAGTTCCAAGATAGTCAGGACTGTTACACACAGAAACCCTGCCTCAAAAACAAAAACAAAACAAACAAACCCCTCCCCCCAAAAAGCAAACAAAAAACAAAAAACCCCCACAAAAGTGGTGGTGCACACCTTTAATCCAAGCACTCGGGAGGCCAAGGCCCATCTCTCTGTGAGTTCAAAGCTAGTCTGATCTACAAGAGCTAGTTCCAGGACAGGCTCCAAAGCCACAGAAAAATCCTGTCTCAAAAAACCAAAAAACAAAACAAAACAAAAAAAACAAACAAAGGAATGCAAACAAGTTCTGGGCCCGAAAAAAAGGCAGAGGTATCTCTGTTTATTCTAGCCACTGGGTGGGCTGGAGAGATGGCTCAAAGGTTAAGTAAGAGAACTGCTTGCTCTTCCAAAGGTCCTAAGTTCAATTTCCAGCAACCACATGGTGGCTCACAACCATCTGTGATGAGATCTGGTTCCCTCTTGTGGCCCGCAGGCCCATAGGCAAGCAGACCACTGTATACTAAATAGAATAAATCTTAAAAAAAAAAAAGAAAGAAAAGAAACCCACTCAGCAAAGTCCACAGAGATTTCTTTTCTGCAAAGAGGAGAATGGGAGTATCCAGCAGCCCTGGAGAGTCAGCTCAATGTTTAAGAGCATTTGTTGCTCTTGCAGAGGACCCAGGATCAATTCCCAGAACCCATATGTTGGCTGACAACCATCTGTAACTCCAGCTCCAGGGAATCCAGTGTCATAATCTAATCTCTGGATGTACCAGGCACACATGCAGGCCAAACACTCATACATACAAAGTAAAACTAAGTAACACATAACAAATAAACCCCCAAAACTAACTGGGAGAGAGAATCCAGTGGCTAAGAGTATGTGCTGCCCGGAAAGAAGGGAGGGGAGCAGAGAAAAATATATAGCTCAATAAAAAAATTAAAAAACAATTAAAAAAAAGAGTATGTGCTGCTCTTGTGATGGATCCAGGTTCAGTTCTCAGCACTCACATAATGGCTCATAATTATCTGTAACTCCAGCTCCAGGGCATCTGAAGCATCTTCTGACCTCTCCAGGCTTCTGCACATGAGGGGCATTAGGTATAAACATATACACACTAAAAATAAAAAAGGCCGGGTGGTGGTGCATGCCTTTATTCCCAGCACTTGGGAGGCAGACGCAGGATCTCTGCAAATTCGAGGCCAGCCTGGTTTACAGAGTGAGTTCTAGGACAGCTAGGACTACATAGAGAAACCACGATGCCCCCATAAATAAATAAATAATTTAAAAAACAAACAAAAAAACCAAGAAAGCAATATACACCAAGACGGCTCAGGAGATAATGGTTCTTGCCACCAAGCCTGGTGAGCTAAATTCCATCACCAGGATCCACTCACTTGAAGGAGAGAATCAACTCCTGTTGTCCTCTGACCTCCACATAAACACTATGCCATGTGTGACACACACACACACACACACGAAAGTTATAAGGACCTGCAGTGGCTTCTCCTATGGGTTGCTGAACAGGCAGAAGCAAGATTACTAAAGGCAAAGCCCTGTGGAAGGCTGTCCTCTATTACCTGATACATAGTTTTTCATGACTGAGTCTGTGCTGTCCCAGAGGCTGTCCTCTCCTTTGAGCACAGTTGACAGTTAAACTGAAATAGGAACCACATTGCTTCTTTAGTTACCATGGTGATAAGTAACTATCACAAATATCTGCTTATGACTTCACTGGAAAAGCAGGCAAGAAAGAATAGAAGAATGAACATCTGTAGAGGTGCATGAGAAAACTTGTTTATACCTCAAAGAGGATACTTTGTTCTCCCCTACTTAAGAATGTCCACTTTAGCTGGGCGTTAGTGGCTCATGCCTTTAATCCCAGCACTCGGGAGGCAGAGGCAGGCCTCTGTGAGTTTGTGGCCAGCCTGGTCTACAAGAGCTAGTTTGTTCCAGGACAGAGAAACCCTGTCTTAAAAAAATCAAAAACTGTCCACTTTGGGGCTGGAGAGATGGTTCAGAGGTTAAGAGCACTAGTTGCTCTTCCAGAGGTCCTGAGTTCAGTGTTCAATTCTCAGCAACCACATGGCGGCTCACACAGCCATCTATAATGGGATCTGGCGGCCTCTTCTGGTGTGCATGAAGATAGAGCACTCAAGCACATAAATCAAAACAAAACGTCCACTTTATCACCAGGTGGTGCCGGTGCACACCTTTAATCCTAGCACTTGGGAGGCAGACCTCTGTGAATGAGAGGCCAGCCTGGTCTATAGAAGCGAGTTACAGAACAGGCTCCAAGCTATGGAGAAACCCTGTCTCAAAAAAACAAAAAACAAAACAAAACAAAAAAAATTCGCTGGCATTTTGTAAAAATACACTACAAAAAATTCAGGACTTTCTGTCTCAAAAAAACAAACAAAAAAATCGCTGGCATTTTGTAAAAATACACTACAAAAAATTCAGGAAAATGGGGTTCTCAATTTCTTTGTTTTATGATTTAAAGATTATTTTGATACTAAAGGATCTTTAAGAATTATAACTTTTAAGGCTCAAACTTAATAGGGATAAAACTGTAAAGTCCTAATCTTATAAAAGATTTACTTTCCATCACAAACTGCTAAAGATAATTAAGATATACAAGTTAATGGTCAGTCATGCTATGTACAAAAATAATTTACAGAGACAAGCTTATCTCCCATCATATAAGTTGTCAAAGTTAAGCCTGAAACAAGTAAGTCAAAACAAGTTCAAAATAAATTTTGGTTAATATAAAATAATATTCAAAATCAGATATAAAAATGGCTGATTAAAAAAATAAAATAAAAGAAGAGGAAGAGTACAGACTACTCTTGAGGACCCAAGTTTAATTCCCAGTACATGGTAACTCTAGTCACAGGGGATTTGACAAGTTCTTGTCCCCACAGGTACCTGGCTTAGTGCATACACATAGGCAAAACACTTTTGTAGAGGACCCTGGTTTAGTTTCCATCACCTACACGAAGTGACTCACAACCAGCTTTAACTCCTGCTCCAGAGGATCCCACCCAACACATTCCAACTTGCCTAGGCACCTACATGCACACACTGAGCATATCTCACAAGATAACCCAGGACAAGGCCAGGTGTTTTATATGAATAAGACTCCATGTATGATATATTTGGGAGCTGAATGATGGGCCCTTAAAGAGCCCAAAAAAGCCAGAGTTAAACAAAACAATACAAAAAGCTAACAATATATAACCTTTCTTCAACATTCATACTCACTAGACACCAGAGTTTATTCCTGAAACAAGAAACTTGTGTTTTTTTCTTTTGTCCTCCTAAATGTGGCAAAACCTTTCATTACAAGTTCAAGTACCAACGGGCATAGGAAGTCCTTAAGAAAGAGCTGTGTAACTGCTTTAACTAGAATGATGTGGCAGACATTTTTTCCAAGTCTCATAAGCCTAATGACCTCAGAGTTTGATTTCCAGAACCCATATAAGGGCACAAGAGTTGACTCTACAGTTGTTTTCAACCTACAGACATAACCATAATTAAAACAACAGAAAAGGACTGGGGATATGTATTTGCCCAGCATTTGTGAGGGTTCCAGTTCCTGGGTACCATCTCCAACAAACATCCAAAGCAAAAAAGAGGAGAAACATTAACGTAAGGTGTTTAGGAATCTGTGTTGATATAGTCTTAGCTTTTCAGGCCAGGAAGTTGAATAACATCCTTGGCAACTTCAATTCAGTTATGACTATTCTCACACGAAATCACTAGGAGTGGCTGGCTTTCATTCCTAGTGCTGTCTAGATTCCTGTCTCTTTTTCCATTCCTATCCCACCCTAATGCAGACATTCATAATCTCTACTCTGAATATCACAAGAGCTTCAACTTCCTCATGTCTCCTAACATCCAAATTTTTTTTCTTTCTTTCCCTTTAAGATTTATGTATACAGTGTTCTGCCTGAAGGCCAGAAGAGGGCACCAGATCTCATTATAGATGGTTGTGAGCCACCATGTGGTTGCTGGGAATTGAACTCAGGACCTCTGGAAGAGCAGTCAAGTGTTCTTAACTTCTGTGCCATCTCTCCAGGCCCCCAGCAAATGCTCTTAATTGCTGAGCTATTGCTCCAGCACTCTCTCAAATTTCTGAAAACAGCCTGGTTCATTTTTAGCTCACTCCCATTTGTTCTCACACCATCACTTTTTGTAGAGGCCATTGATCAAGATCAAGCACATAATGCTAAATTCAACAAACATTTTCTTTTTTCTTTTTAGAGACGGAGTTTCTCTATGTAACCCTAGCTGTCCTGGAACTAGCTCTAGTAGACCAGGCTGACTTTGAACTCAGAGATCCACCTGCCTCTGCCTCCCTAGTGCTGGGATTAGAGGTGTACACCACCACCGACTGGCCATTTATTTTCTTTCTTTTAATCCTCTTGATATCATTCAATCTTAACAACCATCTCCATTCTGTAACACTCTTTGCTGTTTCTGTTTTGTCTTAGCTATCCACCACTCCTTCTCTTCTCTCTAATTCTGGCTACTGTTTCTTTTGTTCTTCCACATTAACCTCATTTGCCTTGAGCTTCTCTTTTGTATGTTTCTGGAGGTCTGTACAAGCCAAGCACATGCTCTAACCTTGGAGCTGTACTCCTAGCCCCAGACACACTTCTTTTTGAGATAGGGTCCTTCTGAGTAGTCAGTCCTGGCTGTCCCAGAACTCACCTGGTAGGCCAGGCTGATCTTGAACTCAGATCCAGCCTTTTCCACTACTGGTATTAAAAGACTGAACCACCAAGCCCAGACCCCATTCTTTTTAGTCTAATCTCTATAGATTCAGGATCTAGTTTCTATGGTTACTAGCTATCTAGAGATAAACATCGATAACGAAACCTCATTCCCAGACTTCACCCTCAGAGCTCTTTGCTTCTATATTGGCTTGTCTTTTGGATGCTTTCCCTTGGAAATCAGAGATATCCCTAACTGTCTAAATTTAAACGCATCTCAGTATTACCATCCATTCTGCTGCTCAAGTCAACAGGCCCAGCACACTTGATCCTCAGCACCACTCAGCTTCAGCCACCACATGAAACCAAAAACCAAGCCTGATGACTCTTAACTTTTGTTACCATTTGCCACCCCAGTCACTGCTACCATCATCATTTCTTTAAAGGACTACCATAGTACCTAAAGAATCCCCAAGTGACAGGCCACTGAGAGCACAGGTCAATGTGCTTACAACCAAGCCTGAGAGCCCAATCTCTAAAATCCTACACAATGGAAGGGTGAACAAACTCTATTGTAAGCTGTCTTTCTGAGCTCCACAGCTGTGCCACGGAGCACCCATACTCACACCTATCAGTAAATAAACATAGGAAGGTCTAGAATTTTATTATACATGGCCAGAAATGTTTACATACTAGGAGGAAATGAGCCAGGCAGTCGTGGCACATGCCTTTAATCCCAGTACTTGGGAGGCAGTGACAGGCGGATCTGAGTTTGAGGCCAGCTTGGTCTACAAAGTGAGTTCTAGGACAGCCAGTGCTGTTACACAGAAAAACCCTGTCTGGAAAACACAAAAAAAATCAAACCAAAACAAAACAAAAAGGAGGAAATGACTAGATGGCAGGATATACAGATAAATGTAAATGTCATAAAACTGGAAAAATCAATAGGAAGTCTTGCACGTTGATCTTCCGATTAGGATTTTTCTTAAAATTTTATTTATTATGTAGTGTTCTGCCTGCATGTATGCCTGAGGGCCAGAAGAGGGCGTCAGATCTCATTTTGGATGGTTGTGAGCCACCATGTAGTTGCTGGGAAATGAACTCAGAACCTCTGGAAGAACAGCCAGTGCTCTTAACCACTGAGCCATCTCACCAGCCCCCATTAGGATTTTAGAAGCAGATGAAGTCCCTGAGGAAAAGTAATGACAAGATCAGGTATGTGTTTTAGGAACAGTGACACAGCACCCTGACAAAAAAAAAAAGGGAAGGCAGAGAGAATACTGGCTTAAGCGTTTTTGAATCAATAAAACCTCTATGGTTTAAAAAGTGTGTTCTTGTTTTGAGACAAACAGTAACTGTATATGGTCCAGGCTGGCCTCCAACTCATGAGCCTTCTCTGCTCAGTCCATTCATTCATTCCGAGACAGGGTGTCATTATGTAGCTCTGTCTGTCCTAAAGCTCAAAAGAGATCCACCTGCCTCTGCCTTCTGAGTACTGGGATGAAAGGCGTGTGTCACTACACCCAGCTCTGCTTTTTTTTTCCTGGCTTTTTGAGACAGGGTTTCTCTGTGTAACAGTCCTGGCTTTCCTGGTACTAGCTTTGTAGACCAGGCTGGCCTCACAGAGATCCAGGCTGGGATCATAGGCATGTACCACCACCACCCAGCCTCTTGAGTGGTAGGATTACAGGCATACACCACTATACCCTGCTCACAAATTATTTCCTCAAATCCAAGATTTCAGTGAATCTTCATCCACAACCTTAAAAATAGTACTATTGGCTAAACATGTTGGCGTATGCTTTTAATTCCAGTACTGGGTAGGCAAAGGCAGCTGGATCTATTTGAGTTTGAGGGAAGTCTGGTCTATGTAAAGACTTTGAGGCCAGCTAGGGCTACAAAGTGATCTCAAAAAAGAATTTTTTTTTTTTAAGGCAGGGCTTCTCTATGTAGCCTTGGCTACATAAACAGCCCTGGCTATAGACCAGACTGGCCTAGAACTCAGAGATCCTCCTGCCTCTGCATCTGAATGCTCGGATTAAAGGTGTGCACCCCCATTCCAGGTGAGACTATGCCTTAAGAAAAATCTAGACAAAGCAGCTCAGGAGAAAATGATAGGACAGCATCATGCAGTGTCAACTGCCCTACAGAAAAGCGAACTACTAACTAGTACCCAACTAGAGCATTATCAGTTAAAAAGGTTCCATTATTTGCAGCCAAAAACAAGCCAGAAAATTTGTTTCTCAGTGGTTAAAAGCACTAGATGCACTTCAAAGGCCCCCAGGTTCCATCCTTAGCACCCACATAGTAGCTCACAAGCACCTGGAACTCTCAGTCCCAGGAGATCTGATACCCATACCAGAAACACAAGTGACACACAGGCATAAAGACAGCAAGCAAAACACCCATACAGGTAGCATTAAACAAACAAACAAACAAAACCCCAAAAAAACAAACAAACAAAACCCCCCTATTTTGGGCTGGGTGGTGGTGGCGGCAGCACACACCTTTAATCCCAGCACTTCAGAGGCGGAGGCAGGCGGATCTCTGTGAGTTCGAAGCCTGGTCTACAAGAGCTAGTTCCAAGACAAGCTCCAAAGCTACACAGAAACCCTGTCACCAAAAAAAAACCAAAAAAAAAAAAACCAAAAACCCACCCAACATTTAGCTATTTTGGCAGTTCAAAACATTACAGAGAGAGCTTCTCTACATTTGTTTCCTATAGCTAATTCTGGGTATAATTCTAGGCTGTCTTTGAGGTTCTGATCTTCCTGCCTTCATACACTGCTGGGATTAAAGGTATTTGCCAACATGTCTGGCTTATGACAGTCTAAGGATCAGCTCACGTCTTTGTATACGAAGCTACATCCATGAGCTAACATCCATGGCCTAACACTCAAAGCTCAGACATCTTGCTGGCTCTACACTCCACTTTCAAAACTACTTATTATTTACAAATTATGCCTCATAATCTCGGCCTTGCTAGTGGCAATTTCAGAGTCAGAAATGGGCTTTTTCCAGAACACTGCCCTTAATAGCTCATATTCTGGTAACAACTATACTGTGTCTACTAATAGTCATAGCAATGGGATATGTTCTGAGAACTGTATCCTCAACAGATTTCACCACTGAGAACATCACAGAGTCTACCTTACATGATCTTATTAAGCTGGTGTATTTTAATATACACCTAGGTTATATGGTACAGCCTATTGCTAACAGGATACAAAGCATGTTACAGTACTGAAGAAACAAAATGATCATTTGTCCATCTAAAAACAGAAACAGCAACTACCAGCAGGGATCCAGACAAGATGGAAGAGCCTACAGATATTCAGGGCACAGCCACAGTGGGTTCAATTCCCAAACTCAACCCCAGGCTGAAAGATCCTCGCAGTAATGATCAGGCCATAGAAGATGCTGGGGGTAGTTCTGAAGAGACCCTGCTTGACGGTCATGGCCCTGCTGCACTCCTGACTCTGGTCAAGCCATAGTAGCTGCAAGACCAGACTTATGCACCAGAGGATGAATGGCCAGCCATTGAGGAAGCACCTATTCCTGCCAGATCTGTAGCCGGAGTCTTTAATACAACTTCTGAGTACCTCAGGCAGTGGCTACCAGAGGATCTGGACACATGGGAGGACTTCTAGGCATAGAGTTCAATTCTGAGTCCACAACTCCTGTCAATACGGCACAGTCTAGGCCCTTAATCTCAGCATTTTGGAGACCGATGATGCAGGCTAATCTGCATTAGTGTCAGAACACTCTGTCCATATTCTTAGACTGTTTCCAAACAAAATATTTAGTATTGTTGTGCTATAAAAACAACAACACACACAAAACCCAGAAAACACACAGCAAAAAAAATAACACAGCACACAGAAGGCCCACTGTATAAGACAAAGTAAGACTGGACACTGGCACTAGAAGTTGCTTCAGGTGGGTTAGTAGTGCAAGGGTGCATCAAAGTGCGAAAGCCTAGGATGCTGTGTTCACTTCTGCAGGTAACAAAATACTGCACCTAAATTTATTTAAGACTTTTTCTTTTCTGGCCTGGTGGTGGCGTCATACTCCTTTAATCCCAGCACTTGGGAGGCAGAAGCAGGTGGTTTACTGTGAGTTCGAGGCCAGCCTGATCTACAGGAGCTAGTTCCAGGACAGGCTCCGAAGCTACAGAGAAACCCTGCCTCAAAAAAACCAACAAAGAACAAAAATAAATAAATAAATAAACCAGCCAGGCATTGGCATTATGGTATACGCCTGAAGCACAATTAATAAAAACTCAGAGACAGAAACTGGGGTTCAACCTGATGTACAGAAAAGCAAAACAGCCAGTCACTGGCTCTTACCTCTACCTCAGTCCAAAATGGCGATCCTACCTCCAGGAATTTCTCTCTGAATGAGACTGAGTGTGAAAGCTGTCTCTTCCCCTTTTATACTCCTCTCCAGTTCTGGGATTAAAGGCGTGCACCACTGGGATTAAAGGCATGCACTGCCCGGTGTCTATGGCAACTAGTGTGGCTACTGGGATTAAAGGTGTGTGTTATTACCGCCTGGTCTGTAAGGCTGACCAGTGGGGCTTGTTTTATTCTCTGATCTTCAGTCTATCTTTATTTATTAAAATACAAACGAAATGCCACTGCACATGCCTTTAATCCCAGAACTCAGGAGGCAGAAGCAGGTAGATCTGAGTTCAAGCCAACCTGGGATGTTATACAGAGAAAGTCTGTCTCAAAAATCCAAAACAAATAATTTTTCCCTTCATTTTTACATTGTTTAAATTTAAACAACTTTTCAAGTAGTTTGCATTACCATCTTAAAATGCAAACATAGAATATAGCTTTATAAAAATGGTTTCTTTATAACCTCTTTCTCTTTTTTTTTTTTTTGGATTTTTCGAGACAAGGTTTCTATGTAGCCTCGAACTCACAGAGATCCACCTGCCTCTGCCTCCCGAGGCGTGTGCCACCACCGCCCTGCTAACCTCTTTCTCTTTTTGAGACAAGGTTTCACTGTCTAATCCAGGCCAGCCTTGAACTCATGGCAATCCTTCAGCCTCCAAGAACTGGGATTGTGGGGGGAAAAAAAAAAACTATAAAATTTATTTATTTATTTATTGGTTTTTAAGACAGGGTTTCTCTGAAGCTTTGGAGCCTGTCCTGGAACTAGCTCTTGTAGA
>LOEQ01000015.1:172926-187311 GCA_001685075.1 Bramus lutescens
ACCTTTGGAAGAGCAGGTAATGCTCTTAACCTCTGAGCCATCTCTCCAGCCAATGACCTCTTATTCCTCCCACTAATTTCCTCACCTGTGCCATACCAATTCATGCCTACATGTAAATACTAGCTATATTACTAGTCTTACTTTTCTGTATGGATCAAAAATTTCATAGAATTCTACTTATGCTCCTAGTATAATATGCAAGCCCCATCTATTTGCAAGATGCTCCTAGGTACAAACAGAAAAGTTTATGCTTCTAATTCTCTTTAGAAAGGCACATACCAGAACACACTGATCATGGCAACAGCATACCAGGAACACAAGATAGCCTATTTTTAGAGACACCATCTTAATATGTATCTCATCTTCGAACACATCTGAAGTCAGTATGTAGCTTAAACTGATTTCAAACTCACACTTCTACTGCCTTAAGCGCCTGGGATGCAGTATGCATCTCTCTTTTTCTTTGAACCAGGATCTCATGTAGTTCACACTGCTTTCAAATTTGGTACATCGTGGACAATGACCTTGAGTTTCTGATCTTCCTCTCTCTACTTCCTTCCCAACTGCTATGATAGTCATGAGCCACCAGGCTGGGTTTCAGCCTTTTTAGTTCAGTCTTTTCTCCAGCAGAATAGAAATACAGTTTTGCCAGACAATACAGAAACTCCTTATTGCTTCACTGATAGAGGGAAACAGTGAGCCACAATGACCCATCCATCTAAACAATGACACAGGAGTGGAGTGCTACAATGTTACTATGGCAATAGTGCAGTACTAAATTAGCTAAAAATTGATAAAAGCTGTTTTTGGGGGATAGGATCTAATTGGCTATGTCATATCATGCCAATAGGTTAAACTTAGTGTCTGATGAGAGGACCCACTAGATTCCTTTTTCTAACTCTCTGTAGAGTATCTTTTTTTGTTGATTTTTTTTTTTTGGAATGTTTTCGCTGCCCTGATTTCCCTGGCATCGATAGATAGACCAAGCTGGCATCGAACTCAGAGATCTACCTGTCTCTGCCTCCTGGGTGCTGGGATTAAAGGTGTGTGCCACCACCGCCTGGCTCTATAGAGTACTTTAAGATAGTTCGAACAGTTAGCAGCTAAAACCTCTGCAGAATTCCTCAGGGATGCAGAAACCTTCTGTTTATGAAGGCTGCTCTCACTGCATACAAATATCCTCAGAGACTCGTTAGCACAAAGCCATAATTAGCTCTTAAAGACACAACTGAGCAATGTGTTTTCAACCAAACCTCAGGGAAGTCAGCTTGGGTTTTGCTACCTTCCCAGCCTGAACTGCTTTATGCGATCAGTAACTGAGCTGAGGACTGGGGATGAAGCTCAGGTGATAGGAGTATTTGTCTAGCAGGCAAGAAGTATTGAGTTCCATCCCTAGATACCCCATAAAACCAGACATGGTAGAACAAGCTGTAATCCCAGCAGAGGAATCAGAAAATCAAGGTCATCATCAGCCACATAATTCAGAACTGCCTGAGATAGGTGAGATAAAATGAATAAAAATATTTTTTATAAAGAGGAAGAAATTTGACTTGAGACATCTCCCAACTAGGAAGGAGTTTGGTGCTGCTACTGATGTGACTTAGCTCCCCTGAAGTCTCTGATTTGATTCTAACCAGTACTACTTTGCCTTCTAATCTGCTGTAATGAGCTGTTTTCAGCTGGCTTTTCTTCTATGCTTAGTATTATTTCAGTAAATTCATTTTTTTAGATGAGGGAGGGGCAGGAGAGTAGAGTTAGACAAGTTAAGTTCTTCTATCTCTCAATGAGGGAGGGGCAGGAGAATAGAGTTAGACAAGTTAAGTTCTTCTATCTCTCAACATGACCAAAGGCTTCAGTAGCAAAAGGTCCAAAACCAGCTCTGGGTTAGGCATGTCCTACCTAACAGAAACCAGCATCCCCTGAGAAGTGTGCCAATCCAGCTAAGATAGATCTGAGTCCAAGACACGTAGCACCATAAAACTTAAGAACTCTCAAAGTTCCATTTACCAATGCGGCAAGCTTCTATCGTTCCTTAGGTGTGACTGCCTGACTTCCAAGAACCCATCAGCCAGTATTTTTCCAGACACTTACTTGTACATTTTACCCCAGCACAGAAATAAAAACATACCATAAGCTTCATAAGAATCTTGAACCTCCCCGTGTCCATAGTCATAATATTCTGACTCCCTGGAAAGCCAAAAAAAAACAGAACATTAAAAGCTTTGGTTTTAGCATTCTTTCAAATATTCCATATCTGGGGAGTTTATTATCTATAAAATAGGGGGAAATATATGTTCTGTCCCACCCCTAACCACCCCAATATTTACAAAACATGCATAAACCATGTATTCACTAAAAAGTCTGGTTAAGTATAGCAAGAAGAACAAAAACAAATATCATACAACTTAATGTAGAAAACCAAACTCTAAATCAGATTCCTGCAATATAATGATTATATGTGTATTCATATAGCTCGCCAGAAGAGAATTGGAAAAGGCCTGTTTTGTGCCTATTATAGATGCCTGAGACAAGCAAGGCATACACACATACAACGAAAGCTGTGTTTTAAAGGAATTAAAAACAAAAACAAAACACCTAGGTTAAGTTTCTAGCTTGTTCTTAAGACAAAACATATCTCCAATGTGGGTGGGGTGAGTTGATTTGTCTGTAATGAGACAAAGCCTCCTGTATCCCAGGCTGTTCTTGAACTCATGGTCCCATGCTGAAATCAAACTCAGGACTTCACACATGCAAGGCAGGCACAGCCTACCTACCAACTGAGCTACTTCCTCCCATAATTAATAAATTATTATCTCTTAATAAAAGAATTATTTAATGGCATTTTCTCAATGCTTCTATATAGCCATAGCTCAGGAATTTTTCATTGGCCCCAAATACTAAACTATTATATAAAATGCAGGTATCCAAATTTGCAGGCCCACCTATAGGCCTTCAAGTTGTCAAAAGCAGAGGAAATACAATACCTTCAAAATGTTAAGTCAGACTACTCCAGAGCTTGGTATTTGCCCAAATCTTTAGTTCCGCCAACTCCACCCACCATCTATCTAGGACACTATATACTATCGACTCACCCTTGGCTCTGGCTGTAATAGCCTTCATATCCTTCATAACTCTGTTCTGCATATGTATCATCATATCCCTGTAACAAATAAATTAGGAATTACATATAATAGAGAAGATAATTACAACCCATTGGGAGGGGGGATCATGAGCTTCTGAATGAACAGACCATTAAAATTTTCTCAAAAATATTAAGATCCACCGCAGAAGAGTGAAAAAAGACAAAACAAAAATCAAATGTAATTTAGCATTACAAACAACAATCTCTTAGTAAAATTCTGTATGTCAAACCACAACTTCTCATTAACCTTATATAGAGATAGCAATAATGAAAGCAAAATTGAAGAAAAATCATCTCATAGTTCAAAATCAACGTAACAAGAATGCAGGTACTGTTTTCTATCTACACACATGGATAAGACACTTAACTTTCCCTGGCAACCTAGGTATGGAGGAAATGATACATTGTTCAAAACATTCTTACATAGTCTTCATAAGTTTCTGGTGCAGGTGGTGGAGGTAAAGGTATTCTCTGGATGCCTGTGGTCCGAGCTCTTGGTGTTGGGGCACCTCTTACAGTGGGTGGGGGTGGTACTCCTCGAGTCACAGTGGCACCTCTGGTAATGGAGCCTCTCACTGGGGTCCCACGAACCAAAGCCCCTCGAGGTGGTCCAACACCACGACCTCTACAAAAAGAAAATTTGTATTAATTTGAGCTTTTAATAATCAAGTCATACTCATGTTCAGGGTTGTTCATGAATTCTGGAGCTATTTCATACTTTACACATACTTGCTCACTTATTTGAGACAAGGTATGTATCCCTTATTGCTCTGGCTAGCCTAGAACTCATACAAATCCACCTGGCAATGCCTCTAGAGTGCTGGGATTAAAGGTATATGCCAGCTAATATATATTTATTAAATTTCTTAAAGGGAGGCTCTGTGGCCACACTTGATAAGCCAGAGACTGTATCTCTTGCTTTGCCCTTTCTTTTTTACTTTTCCTTTCCTTTCCTTTTTTGGGGATAGGGTTTCATATAACCCAGTATGGTCTTAAACAAACTATGTAGTTGAAGATGACTTTCTTGCACTTCTAGCCTTTACTGCCCAGGTACTAGAATTACAATGGTGTTTCACCACAGCCTGTTTGTGAAGTACTAGGCATCAAACCCAGAGATTTGTGCATGCTAGGCAAGCAATCTACCAACGAGGCACATCTCCAACCCTAAACTAGACTTTAAAGCACAGAATAATAATATACATGTAAGAGGACCTAAATTAGCAGAGTCTCTGGGTACAATAGTAGATCACAGTACCTCAGGCAAGACTAGATATTCTGAAGTCATACCAGATAGCCAAATTTGGTGGCTTATGACTTTAGTCACAGCACTTGGGAGGCAGAAATAGGAGATCTCTCTTAAGTTTCAGACTGGCCTGGTCTACTTAGCAAGTTCCAGGTCAGTGAGAGCTACATATGACTACATAGTGAAAAAGACACTAGGGGGCCAGTGAGATGGCTTCGTGGGTAAGCACACAGCTGATTAAGACTGACAACCTGAGTTCAATCCCTAAGACCCACATGATAGGACTCCTATTCCTTATCCTCTAACTTCCACACCTACATATGAATCCCCAAAGCTCACAAATAAATACATAAAAAATTTTTTTAAATGCTAGGACTGTCCAAAATTAGAAGCTCCAACGTTTCAGTAGCATTGTAACACTTGTCTATGGTCAAACTGCTAAGATCCAGAATTCTATACTTGATATACCATACAAACCGTGACGCCTCCTGATCTAGACAGAGCTAAGACTACCAGCAGTCACATTTCTATTTCCTTTTCTTTACCTGGGAACAGGTGGAGGAGGCGGGGCAGCTCCTCGTCCTCTCACTGGTACCCCACGACCACGAGAGGGTTCAGGAACTCCATTCAAGTAGGACAATTCTAGAAACTGCTCCTGGCAGATATCATCCATCATATCCTAGGAATTAAAGACAGCAAAGAATGTGTAACATATTCTAAAATTCATGTGCTCCACATGAGCCTTAGATCTTAAGAACACCCTTGAAGCTGGGAATAGTGGCACATACCTTTGACTCCCAGCACTCTCAGAGGCAGAGACTGTGGATCTCTGTGAGATTAAGACCACCCAGAACCATATAATTTTGAGTTCTGGGATGGCATGAGTTATATATTGAGTCTCTGTCTCAAAATACCCCCTGAAAAAGAACAGTATTAAAAGCCTAGGTGATGTCTCAAGTCAAGTAATTAGTTCTCTGAAGTCAAATTATACTGTTACTTCTTTGAGGAAGATGTTGACAACAGACCCTTACTGACAGACGAGGCTCTTCAGAAAGTAGTTCCCTTGATCACTTCTTTATATATACAAAAACTTTCTCTTAAGTCAAAAAAAAACTTATAGCTTGGAATATTCACACACATACATTCTTTGTAAACAGTTACTTTGCCTAGAATAACAGAAGCCACTACCATTAAAATGAGGCTCTAGGTACTGGGTGCTATACAATAAGTTTTGAATTTTTTATTTAACTGTCAAGATGATCCTGCCAACATTGCCTCACAGTATAATTTGGAACTCTGACTCTTACAAGACACAAAGGAGAGGTGTACAACTAGGTGGTAGAAGGTATGCCTAAGTGTACACACAAAGCCCTGAGTAAAATTCCTAATGCTGCCACAAAAGGGAGGACGGGGAAGACCTTTTTCTGATGTTGCCTAACCACACCTTTTCCCCTAAAATGTAGTTTTCCACTTAAGATTGAGATTTTCAAGAGCCATTGCATGTACATGAATGTGGAATCAGAGGTTCATTTTCTCAATTGCTTCTCCACCTTATTCAGACAAGGTCTCTCACTGAATCTGGAGCTCATTCACTCACCGGGCTAGACTAAGCTCCACAAATCTTCCTGTCTCCCCAGCAATGTGATGTATGTTCTACCATGACAAGCTCTCATGTTGGTGCTTGGGGAGCCAACCCAGATTCATAAGCTTGATCACAAGTGTTTTATGAACTGAGTTTATCTCCCCAGGCTCAAGAGCCATTTTTGTATCTTCAGACGCAAGCGCAATTTATTACTCATCTACTACTACTTAACATTTGGGGTAAACAAGCAGCCCAAGAACTTAGAAAAGTGAAATTAGCTGGGTAGTGGTAGCACACGCGCCTTTAATCCCAGCACTTGGGAGGCAGAAACAGTCTGATAGCAATGAATTCAAGGTCAGCCTTGTCTACAAAGTTCCAGGACAGTTACACAGAAAAATTCTGTCTCAACAACTCTCCCCTATACACCCCTAAAGAAAAGAAAAAAGAAAAGTGAAATTAAAAGTTATTCAAGAAAAGCCAGGCATGGTGGCACATGCCTTTAATCCCAGTACTTGGAAGGTAGAGAATAGCATTATCTGTGAGTCTGAGACTAGCTTGGTCTACAGCGTGAGCTCTAGGACAGTCAGGGAAACAGAGAAACCCTGTGTTGGAAACCAAAACAAACAAATAAAACAAAAGTGACTTAGTTAGTAGAGCAATGTCTCCTACAACTCTCTACTTTCCTCAGCCTTATACATTTTTGCTACTTAAGACTGGATAGACTCAATGCTCAGGTATCTCCAACTGTCACATTTGTTAATTAAGATAAATTTCAATTTACTATAAAGTAGAAAATATAAATGAGTTTGGGGTGGGGGGGTTGGAGAATTAGCTCAGTTGGTAGAGCGCTTGTTTACAACATACATGAACAAGCCCTGGGTTAGATCCCTAACACACCAAATCAGGTGTGACAGTGCACACCTTTAATAGCAAATCAGAGGCATGAAGATCATTGAATTCAAGGGTACGCTTGGCTATATAGCAAATTCAAGGCCAGGCTGGGCAACATTAAAGTTTCTCAACAAAACAAATAATAAAAAAAAAAACAGTGTTTTGTTTAAACTGGAGTCCTATTCTCAAGACACTTTCTTCTACATTTGGAGAAACTATAAAATCAGGAGGGCAGGGAATTCCCAAACATTCCAGAACAATTCAGACAACTGATACTTAACCTGTATGACAATCAGGTGACACTATTATAAACAATTTTCTAAGTATGATGGGTCACATCTTTAATCCCACTAGTTGTGAGGCAGAGGGAGATAGATTTCTACAAGCTGGGGACCAGCCTGGTCTACACAGTGAGTTTCAGGTCAGGCAGGAATACATAGTGAGACCCTGTCTCAAATAAACAATTAAGAAAGAAAATTTCCCTATCATCAATAGTCATGCACGTAACATGGTATCTTCTAAACCTGACTCTGGGGGGAAAAAACCCTCCACCAAAAGAACCCTTCAGTGAGCCACATTAGAACAATGGATGCTATAAACTTTCTGTTGTCAACTCTAGATTCAAAATTCTAGCACACAAATTTGCAGATTTACCTTAAGTCATTTTCCTAATATCATGTCTCCTGGTTCCACAGTAGTACCAAAATACTAAACTGAATAAAGACCTTATTAAATCTTTGTTAAACAGATTGTAAACACCTCAGGGACCCAAAACATTGACAATAGATAACAGTACACATTAATGAAACAAGTAGACTTTGGAAAACAGTGCTTTGAGAATGAAGTGTAAGTAGTGGGAAAACCTCAGAAAAATGAACCAAAGTACAGACCCTAGTCAGGAACCCTGGCTTTCTCAACAGTATGACCCTGTTTCTTCCTTGCTCAGACAATAAAGAATATGCATTTCCTTACTGGTACTAGAAATTTCTTGACTTCCTCCATGGCATGGGCCATAAGAGCATAAGCCTCACACGGGGGTCCAAAGACTTCAATGAAGACATGCAGATCCATATTTAAATGGGCATATTTGGGGTCTCCACCCTTGCGAAGCTCTTCCTCCTATGGAAAAATGCAAAGTAATATCAAGTCATATACAAACTAAAAGAAAACAACATGTTTAACACTAGGTCAAAGGGACAGTCAGAAATAATATGTTTTAAAAAAAAAAACCTGAAATCCTAAGAAGGAAGGTAAATCAAGTCTTGGAAACTGAAACTTACAATACCAGCTAAAACTATACTTGGATAGCTGGGTGGTGGCAGCACATACCTTTAATCCCAGTACTCAGGAGGCAGAGGCAGACAGATCTCTGTGAGTTCAATGCCAGTCTGGTCTACAGAGAGTTTCAGGACAGGTTCCAAAGCTACAGAGAAATCCTGTCTTGAAAAACCAACCACAAACAAACAAACAAAATTATACTTGGTTAACTGTTCCCTTAAACACTGGAGCATTCAATGCAGTGAATTTGAAGGAACAACCTATTAAAGCTTAATTTTAGAATCTGCTCAGATAATAAATAGTTGTTTGGTTGGTATTTAGTGTATGTGTTTATGGCCAAGCATTAGTTTTTAAATTCATTAGAGCTCTTTATCACCATCAACCCTTTTTATGTGTTTTTATTGCCTAGAAGTTTAAGGGAGAAACAAAGTCAGGACAGCAGAAACTCTTACAAAACTCATCAACTAAAGCAACATAGTATACTATGTATCCAAGAGAGACAGAAGAAAAAACACTACCCAAAAATTAGGCCCTTGGTCTGCAGAGATGGCTCAGTGGTTAATTCCCAGCATCCATACAGCAGCTCACAACTGTTTGTAATTCCAAGATCTGACACTCTCACACAGAAATATATGAAGGCAAAATACCAAGGCACATAAAATAAAAATAAAATAACATACACACAAAAAGTTAGGTCCTCAATAAATGAATTTCTAGATTTCAGCAGGCAAATCTTGTCTAAAAAGCTGACCCTAAGGGCTGGAGAGATGGCTCAGTGGTTAAGAGCACTGACTGTTCTTTCAGAGGACCTGAGTTCAATTCCCAGCAACCACACAGTATCTCACAACCATCTGTAATGAGACCTAGAGCCCTCTTCTGGCCTGCAGGCATATATGGAGGCAGAATGTTATATAATAAACAAACAAACAAATAAAGCAAGCAAGCAAGCTGACCCTAGAAGGGAATTATGAGTGGTAGTAAGTTTCTTCTCAGCTAAAAGTACACTGTATAAGGAGCTATGAAATGGAACATTTTGTTTTTGGAACATTCCTTTTGTCTAGAAATCAAATGATCTAACCACAAACTCGCTAGCACTTAACACCAGTGGTCTCATTAGTTCCTGTCTCTGGAAAACAGGGTGCACTGGTCACATTTTTCTGTGTTCAATCTTCAAGTTTTAGTATACCCAGTTCTCATTTTAAGTTTTTAGAGATAAGCTTATCAAAGCTAACAATGCTACTTAATTGTATCATAATGAAGCCTGGGAGGGAGGGTGTGTGTGTGATTCAAAGGTCCTGAATTCAATTCTCAGCACCACAGAGTGGCTCATATTTGTCTTTAACTCTAGTTTTTAAGGGATCTGATGACCTCTTCTGATGTGCTGATGTACATACAAAATATCCATATACATAAAGTAAGAACAGCTTTAAAAAAAATAATGAGGGCACATCTAGGTTCTTCCCAACATTATCATATGAGTGCTTATATGCAACGAAAACTTTACAGCAGCCTTATTCTGTATGCTGGAGGGCACATGATTAAAGATAATGGTGAATGTCTTTAATCCCAGCACATGGGAGGCAGAAATAGGCAGATCTTTGAGACCAACCTAGTCTGCATACATAGCAAGTTGCAGGCCAACCAAAGCTACATAGTGAGACATGGTGTCAAACCCTAAACAAACTCCAAAATGTTTGCTTGCACAAAGCATCCATATCAGACACTGCGCAACTAGAGAGCACTTGGTTTTATTTTGCCTCACTACTATGAACTTACCTTAGCTTTGTCTCTCATTGAACCCTTTCCCAAGACAGAAATCTTTGCACCAGTCTCTTCTTGAAGTCTTTTGATTGTATTTCCTTGTGGTCCAAGAATCTTCCCCACAAAATTGAACTGACAGAAAATAAAAAAAAAAAATTCTAACTACACATACCTCTCTATAAATATTTAAACATACAACATACTATTTGATCTTCAACAAGCCTATAAAGAATCTTTTATATGTAATATATAAAATCCTCATCATACTCAAGACACATTGCAACTGTATCATTAGTGATTAGCTTTAAGTTATTTAACTTTAAGTTAAGTGCAGGTACTAGACCTGAATTTATAATTCCTTATAAAGTTTTGTACTCTTTCTACAACTTACTGCAAGTCATGATATTGTAACATAAACATTTTAACAGGCATAAATGTGTTTGTTTTCAAGAGTTTCTGTGTGTAGCCTTCCTGCCTATCCTGCAACTCATTTTGTCGACCAGGCTGGCCTCATACTCAGGGATCTGCCTGCCTTCACCTCCCAAGTACTGGGACTAAAGGTGACCACCACCACTGCCCAGTAACACACAGAAATTTTTATTAGTGATCAGACTCAAGACAATGTACATAAACAAGCAGGTATCTTGCTTCTGAGACAGAACAAAAGATGTTGTGCCCCTTAGTAGCATATATGGTAAGCTGAATATTAACTATTTCCTTTAAAAATTGTGGAGGAAGGCTGGGCAGTGGTTGCACATGCCTTTAATACCAGCACTTGCAAGGCAGAGGCAGGCAGATCTGAGTTTGAGAAAACTGGTCTACAGAGTGAGATATAGGATAGCCAGGACTGTTGAGAGAAACCCTGTCTGGGAGTGGGGAGAAAAGGGGGTCTAAGGGGGCAGAGAAATGGCTCATGGTTAACATTACTTATTGATCTTGCAGAAGATGATTCACAGTCAACTTGTAGCCCCAGTTCCAGGGGAAATCTGCTACCCTCTTCTGGCTTCCTTAAGCACAAGGCATGCACGTGGTACACATATAATATATATGGAGGACCTAAACATACACATAAAATAAGATAAAGAAAGATATACAGAATAAAGCAAGGTAGGGGCTGGAGAGATGGTTCAGAGGTTAAGAGCACCAGCTGCTCTCACAGAGGTCCTGAGTTCAATCCCCAGCAACCACATGGTGGCTCACAATCATCTGTAATGAGATATGGTGTGTGTATACATAATAAATAAAATAAAGGTAAAAAGTTCAGAGGCAAAAGCTCAGGTAAGAGAGAAATAGGATAATTTAAGTTAGAAAAGCTGGCTAGAAAAGCTAAGCCAAGGTCGGGCATTCATAAGCAGAATAAGTCTCCATGTATTTATTTGGGAAATGGGTGGCTAGCACCTAAAGAATAAAAACAAAAAAACAACTACAGCCAATCTTGTGACAAAGGACAATGCTTTAAGTATCCAGAATTTTACTTTGGGCCTAGAAACTGAATAAACATATGAAAAGGAAACTACTTTTGATTACTAAAAGTAATTGTGCTTCCTTCTTGATTGTATTTAAGCTATAGGTTACCAGAAACAAATACTTCAAGTACAAGGAAGCTTTACAGGTGGCTGGATATATGACCATGCCATGTCTTCATCACAGCCAACATCACACCAACCTACAATATTAACTCATAGAGGAGAGCTGCTTTTATACTTACCTTTGGATACTGCTTGACAGGTATCAGTACCCGTTCTTTCAGTTTCATGTTCTTATGAGAAAACAAATCCAAGTAATTCTCCTCATCATCTTTTTTTGACTCTCCCTTCTGAATCTTCTCAATTTCTGAATAAGAAAAACAGAACTTAATTTCTGTACTTGTAAATAAAAGCACCTGGCAAGACTGTTTAAAGCAGTATTATGGAGTACTGTGTTGAAAAAAAAAAAAAGCCAACAGTTCAGTTCAGAAGTGCTAATTTTAGATAGACTGGAGGAGGCATCCAAAGCTGTAAAAGGTTTACTGTGAAACCCGAATCCTTTTTCCCACAATCACCTGAAGAGCCTACATCATCCATTTACATGTTCCTTTATATAAGAGTACACACACTGGCCAGCCATGGTGACACACACCTTTAATCCCAGCACTTCGGAGGCAGAGGCAAGTAAATCTCTGAGTTTGAGGTCAGACTGGTCTCCAGTAGAGTGAGTTCCAGGACAGGTTCCAAAGCTACACAGAGAAACCCTGTCTCAAAAGAAAAGAAAAGAAAAACAAAAAGAGTATATGCATTTATTTAAATTAACACTGAGATGGAGAAAAGAGATATGAAAATTAAAAGAAATCAAAATCTCCAGCAACAAAAATACACAGAGGTGACTAGAGATGTCTCATCTATTAGGGACACACACTGCTCTTCCAGAAATCTTGAGTTCAGCACCCATAGCAGAGTGATTCTCAACTGCCTTTAATGCTTCAAGGAACCAAAGAAGTCTTTTGGACTGCATGAGCACTGACACAAATAAAAAACTCTAAAAATAATAGTAATTTTTATAAAGGCTGGGCATGATGGCTGTTTCTAAGTAATCACAATAAATTAGATTTCTTTGTTCTTTCTCCAGTCCCACTGTTACTTGACCAGCTGAGAAGTATCCCAATAAAGAAAACAAAAATTATTATTTAAATATAATAACATACAGTTCATTACCATTCCACTATAGCAATAATATTTTTGTTTTCCAGGCCTTAAGAGTTTAAAAAATCCTGTACTTGCTCTGTCACACATTATTTGTCAATTTAGACAAGTTATTTAACTATTCTGCATATTTGGTTGCTCATTTGTAAAATACAGGCAAAAATCAACCTACAAGGACAGAGTAACAATGAGGTGTGATGTGCCTGCCTATGGTCCCAATACTCAGGAGCCAAGCAGGAGGTTCACCAGTTCGAAGACAGCCTAGGATAAACGAGGTCGTCTTTCCTAAAATTAAAAACAAAAGAAGCTGGATAGTGGTGGTACACACCTTTAATACCAGCACTTGGGAGGCAGAGGAAGGTAGATCTCTGTGAGTTTGAGGCCAGTCTGCTGTACAAGAGCTAGTTCCAGGACAGCTAGGGCTGCTACACAGAGAAACCTTGTCTCGAAAAATAAAAAAAACAGAAAAGAAAAAGAAAAGAAAAAATCCAATCAACTAATAGATATGTACTCAAGATCAAAGTTTATTTCTTAGTATGTGGGTAATACAGTTTCTAGACCAAACTCAATATCCAAAAGAAAAAAAAATACAAAAAGTAATTTAAGAACAACAGGGAGGGCTGGAGTTATGGCTCTGAAGTTAAGAGCACTTGCTGCTCTTTATAGATCGGACACAACAGGTTGGTTCCTTCCCCTGATCCTACATGACAGTTCACAACCATCAGTAACTCTGGTTTGAGGTGATCCAATGCCCTCTTCTGGCCTCCTTGCCTAAATACACACATGCAAGAAAAGCACTCATATACATAAATTTAAAAGAAAAATTCTCAACTGAAGTCTGACTGAAGCAAAAATGTTATACACAGGATATATGACAAGAAGTCTATAGAGATAAACATACTCCCCTAAAACCATCATAACCACCAAGACCACAGACATAAGCAGAACAAAGATACTTTGAATTTGCAGTTTCATCAAGATGGGAACTCTTGACTCACCTGCTTACATCTCCCCTAAGTACAAGGCTCCTCTATATTTCCTAACTACTGAGATGTAGTTATTAGGCCCTTCAGTTGCAGCTTATGCCACTTTGTACAAACCTTACTTAACTAGTACAAGAAGACTCAAAAGTAGAACAGCAAAACTAATTGATGAAAGTTTGTTTACATGCAATATAACGTACTCTATGAATGTAGGATCTCTCTACAACACAGAATTACTTTGATGTATTTTGAACTAGTTACTGGATCTTAGAATCCTTTTCCTATTTTTCCATAATTTTAAAAAGAATATAAAGCATTTTAGAGAACTCAGAATGATCAATAAAATAAAACTTGAGGTTGAAGTAGCGCTGGGGAGATGTCTTAGTAATCTGTGCTTGCTGCACAAAGATGATGATATGAATTCAATCACACACATACACACACGCGCACACAACTGATTAAGGTGGCATGTGTCTGTAATCCCGCTCTGAGGAGGAGTCTAAATCAGTGGGGTCCAGGTTCAGTGAGAAACTATTTTAAGAAAAAAGGTAGCAGCCGGGTGGTGGTGGCACATGCCTTTAATCCCAGCACTCAGGGGAGGCAGAGGCAGGCGGATCTCTGTGAGTTCAAGGCCAGCCTGGTCTACAAGAGCTAGTTCCAGGACAGGCTCCAAAGCTACAGAGAAACCCTGTGTTGGAGGGAAAAAAAAGAAAAAGAAAAAGAAATAAGTTTGCAAGTAAAATAAGTAACAAGATAAAGTGATGTAGGAGGGTCATCTGTCTATGTGTTACTTTCATTGGTTAATAAAGAAATTGCCTTGGCCCCTT
>LOEQ01000015.1:210766-222627 GCA_001685075.1 Bramus lutescens
AGGCAGGGTGTGTGTGTGTGTGTGTGTGTGTGTGTGTGTGTTTGTGTGAAGGACAGGTATCTATCAGTATAGAGGAGAATTGCCTAACCTGGTCATCAGCATCCAGAAGTGCTTCCTGGGGATTATGTCATTCAAGGGGATCATGAGGGGACTCGGGAGAAGTATATTCAGAGTATTAAGAGAAAGCTCAGAAACTAGGCACGGTGACACAGGCCTGTGAGCCTAGTATTTAGGATGCTAAGGCTTAAGGATAGTGAGTTCAAGGCTTGCCTGGACTGTGTAGTGAGTTGGATACCAGTCCAAGCAATTTAGCAAGACCTTGTCTGGAAAACAAAAAGGAGCTGGCGAGATGGCTCCACCGCAGAAGACCCTGGCCCTCAAGCTGGGCACCCTGAGTTTCATCCTCAGTACCCACATGGGAGGGGCAGAGAACTGACTCCCACAGGTCATCTTCTGGCCGCCACACGCACACGACAGCACTCACGCGCCCACACAAGCCCACCGCCTCTCCCATGCTGCCGCTACCACTGAGTACATTCTCAGGCCTTTTTGCTCCATTGTGCGTGTGTCTGCGTAGTTGTCTATGTGCACGTGTGTGTCCGTAGGTACTAAATAAAATGTAACTGAAACATTCTTAGAGGTCGGAGATGCTGGGGAGATGACTCGGTTGGTAGCATCTTCTCTGCAAGCATGAGGGCCTGAATTCAATCCCCACCATCCACAGAAAAGCCTAGCATGGGGAAACGCACCTGCTATTTCAGCACTGGGGAGGCAGGGCAGGAAAACCCTTACGGGGCTTGCTGGCCAGCCGGTCTGTGCAGATCTGTGAGCCTCAGGTTCACTAAGAGACTCTGTCTAAGAAATTAAGATCGCTGGGGGAAGACTTGTGTTGACCGCTAGTCTCCATGCCCACGTACACACACTTGCCTGTACACCCACTCCCACACCGTCACACACTGGCACATGAGCACACTCCGTATGGACACATACATGCATACGGAAACACATGTGGACACACACAAGAATGGAATGAAAAGGCCTGAGAATGTACTCACTGGCAGCAGCAGCATGATGAGCCTGTGGGTTTCATTCCCAGTACCGAAGGGGATAAAAATGGAAGAAACGAAACAGGATAGGGTTTGAAGAGAAGAGAGAACCTGGCCAGCGCTAGGAACTTGAGTAGTTCAGCATGTCTGGATCTGAGGGATAGCCCTTCTATTTAAAAGCAAATCCATTTAAGTTGATTTTATTTTCTTTTTATAAGCCTCTTGAGCAGGCACAGGAAAGGCATTCAAAGGTTTCTCAGCAGCCAAATGATGGTTCAGGGCCTGCCCAACTCTTGCCTGCTTTTCCCTAATCTCCTCAAGTCAGTCTTAATAATCATCCGTCCTGTCGGAGCCTCCAGCCTGACACTAGACTGTGTGTAAGAAGGCAAAATGCGCCAGCTGAACAACACCTTCATTCTCGCCTAAAACGATGAAGGGGAGCACAGGCGGGGAAATGAAGACATTACTGCTCTCAGTGTTAGAAATGGCCTGCCTGGAAACTGCCCGAGTCTCCCTAGAGCTTCTGAAGATCCAGGACCACAGTGCCAGGAGATGCTACGGGAAGGCTTGAAAAAAAATTTATTTATGCACTCGCTCGAGTACACACTCACATGCACACGTGTATACATACAAGCATACTATGTCAAATATGTATGTATGTGGAGGTCAGGGGACAACGTGTGAGAGAGGACAACTTGTCCCAAGACAAGCTTATCATACTTGTGATTCTGATAACCCCCACAAAGTGTTGATCAGTTTATAATCTGACTGGAAAACTAGACAATCCGCAGGCCAAGGAAGGAAGGGATGGGCTGAAGCCCCTTCTAAATCACTGCTCCTCCACACACATCTCACCTCCCCCTGACATCCCTGGCTCACCATCATGGTGTTTCCTCTTCATGGGATGTACATGAATGACCACCCACATACAAATAGCAGAGGGAGAATCAGTCCACTTCCTGGTATTCAGCAGACAAGGAAGGGCTTTGGTCACGATACCTGCCCTGATCAGGTGCCGATGCATAAACACAGGTGTGGTGGATAGACACGGTCACACTCAGCTAGAAGATCCAGTCCAGCTTCACGTCCTCTTCCAGCACGATATTGTGGCTTCAAACGTGCCATGGGTACGGGCAGACCCAGCAGCCTTTGGATCCGGGCCAGAGTGATTATGGAGCCCCCAGAGCTGTCGCCTGTACTACAGTCCATACTCATTCTGGGTAGGATTTGCCTGAGGGGCTCTGTGGAGTCACATGGCTTAGGCAGCCATCTCAACTGGGGTCTGCCAGCCTGGCACTCATTTCTGAGATACTGGGTAGCTGGTTTTGAGCAGGCAGGTAACGAGCTATCTAGACCAGGCTAGCCCAGAACCCATAGATATCTACCTGCCTCTGCCTCTCCTGTGCTGGGATTAAAGAAATATACCACCATAACTGGGTTACTTTTGTGGAATTTTAAAAATGGATATTTGAACACTGTAATGTTGTGGTTCTGAAAATCACCTATTTTTCTCTGTTTTGTCTTTTATCTGCTTTCTGACTTGAGGACATTATTTTATCCCCTGTGTGACCAATTTAGGGATTTAAAATCCAAGATTTAACCATAATCCCCTAAAATTATATGAAGTGGTACATTCTGGCTCCTACTGTAAAATTTGGTATGCTTTTTTTTTAAATCCCATAATTTCCTTATGCAACACTTTCAATAGCCTACAAGCTATACTTATAATTCATAAATGCTTTAGTCAGCCTTAATGAACTGATTAATTGTGAAACTATTGAATTACTATGCTAAAACTCAAATCAAGCAATTAAGAGTCCTTTCTTGGCTGATCATGGTGGTATACAACTTAAATCCCAGCACACAGGAGGCAGAGGCAGATGGATCCCTGTGAGTTTGAGAGAAGCCTGGTCTACAGCGTGAATTCCAGGACAGCCAGGAATACACAGAGAAATCCTGTCTCAAGAAACAAAACAAACAAACTAAAGAAAATGTAGAAACTAAGTGTGGTGGCAAACATCTGTATCTCAGCTAGCACTAGAAGGGTGGACACAGAGAGGTCAGGAATCCAAGGTCAGCTACATAGTTCCAGGTCAGCCTGTACCAGCCTGGACGACCCCATATGAAGACAAACACTAAAAACAATCCCGAGTCTTTTTCTTTTAGTGAAATCTTTTCTGTTTATTTTTCTGTTTTTGCTTTTTCAGAGGCATGATTTTTCTATGTAACAGTCCTAACTGTCCTGGAACTTGTTTTGTAGACCAGGCTGGCCTCAAAGTCACTGAGATCCACCTGCCTCTGCTTCCCAAATGCTGGGATTAAAGGCATGCACCACCACCGCCCAGTTGAAAGAATTCTTAATGTATACAGTAAATTACATGCAATGGTGCCTGAAGACACGGCAAAGGGGAGTCAGAGCTGCTTGGAGTACAGATGATTGTGAGCTGCTGCGTGGGTGCTGGGAACAGAACCTGGGTCTTCTGAAAGAACCGTGAGTGCTCCTAACCCCTGAGCCGTCTTTCTGACTGCAATCTTGCATTTTCATTACCCAAATCAAGAAAGCCATGATGTAATTTTCTTTAGCTTATCTAGGCAAACCCTGGTCTTGGACAGTATTTGCTTTTTTCTGTATTATCTGGTGTGCCATTGTCATTCATATTTCTCCTCTCTGGGCTTTGCCCAATACAGTGTACAATGTATCTACCATATACCACAGACTTTAAATATGCTAAGAAGGGGCTGGAGAGAGCTCAGGGGTAAGAGCACTTAGCATTCTTTTAGAGCATGCGTGCGTGCACACACACATACACTAACAAATATGCACACTAATAATAAAGTATTTAAGTTAATTATTTGTAGTAGTTATTATACAGTAGGTATTTGGTGCTCTATGATGAATGAAAGATTTCAGAAACTTGCTGGGCAATGGTGGCGCCTGCCTTTGACCCCAGCACTGGGGAGGCAGAGGCAGGCAAATCTCTGAGTTTGAGGCCAACAGCCAGAGCTACATAATGACATCCTGTCTCAACAATCCCTCCGCCCCAATAAAAAGCACTGGTGCGGGGTGCTCTCTTCAACATGTCGGAATGTGAGGTTCCAGGTTGGAAACTGTAATGATCCCCCCCCGCCCCCGCCATTAATGGCTTTTTCTGTCCTTGCAACTTTCTGTTCAGTGAGTTTGGAGAGCCTGTGTCCCAAAGAAGCAATGCTTCCTTCAGGGAAGGCACATATTAAATTGGTTCTTTCTGTTTTGCAAGCTCAAACTTCCCCCTGTTAACTTGGACTCGTCACACTATTGCGCAGACTGTAGAAAAGGAGTTTACAGTATTGGCTGGAGTGGTCCTCCTCATCATGCAGAAATTAGATTGCAACTATCAAAAGGGACAAAGAGAACTGTCGGTTTCCAGTGGCTCCACCACGGAGCCTCCTCGTGTTCCCGTTTCTAATAACTGTTGGTGTAAAAGCTGTAGCAAAGCAATAAAAAAGGGACCACTAACAGCTTGAATACCATGGAAATGAAGGTCAGGTCTTCTTAACCAAGCAAAGAACCATTATAGCAATGTGTTGGTAGTGGTGAAGGGAACATGGGCTCTGTTGAGGAAGAAGGCAGCCATCAGTAAGTACTCTTTCAGCCTCATTACCACTCGCCGAGGCAGGGTGGATAGTTCTGCAGATGTCTTTTAATTGTTTGGCTTTTCATTTCTGGTTATGTATTATGTAACTAGAAATGGGTTTTAATATGCGGTCCAAGTTGTCCTTGAACTCTCAATCCTCCTGCTTCAAACTCCTATATACTGGGATTTGCAGTTCTATGGACAATATACTTTTTTTCCTCTCTCTCCACAATTTTCCTGCTATCTGACAGGAAAAGCATTAGCACTGGCTGATTTTACTGTTTAGATTCCAAGTGGAAGGCTAAATACACTGAAATCTCTTGACTTTGATGTGGTTGACAGCTGGTAGTCCAGGACTTTGTGCCTGTCTTTGTCATCTCTCCCACCCCTACCCATTTTCTGACCTTGTATGTCTCCTGCCCCAAGAAGAGAGTCTCCATGGGCTTATTGACTGGATCCACTGCTCTTGGATTTGGTCAAAGAAAGGACCAGTATATTGGTATACAATAAAAGTGAGAGTTTAGGGTTTGCCTTGTTCTGGCTGCTCTTTTTTGTTTTTGTTTTTCAAGACAGGGTTTCTCTGTAGCTTTGGAGCCTGTNAGCTCTTTAACCTTCCTTGTAGTGGCTGTTTCCTTCCAAGACATCACCTCTATCACCTATTGTTTGTTCAGGACACACCACCTCCACCCACCCCACCCCTACACCCCTTGCCTTCTCAAGTAGGCCTGGCAATGGCTTCCTGATATTACCAGCTTCTACCCACTTCAGCTTCCCATTTTGGTTCTTTTTATTCTGCCCATACCTCTTGAAAGGTCCCAACATTGAAGTTTCTCTGAAAAAGTTAAACTTAATTAAAGTCAACTCCGTTTCCTGCTGACATCTGATGAGTTATTTAAAGGTGAGCTGCCATTGTCGCACACAGCTTTGAATACATATCTCGTTTCTTGTCGCACAGGGGCCTTGTGTTTTGTTTTGAGTCAAGCACTCACACTTTTTTTCCTTCCTTTTTTATGCTATTTATTCCTATTTCATGCATATGGGTATTTTGCCTGCACATATGTCTGTGTACCACACACATGCAGCACTGGAGGATGTCAGAATTCTCTGGAACTCAAGTTACAGACAATTGTGAGCCATCACATGGGTGCTGGGAATCAAACCTAGGTCCACAGGAAGAACAGCCAGTGCTCTTCACTGCTGAGCCATTGTCAGCCCCTTCTTTTCTTTTCTTGCATTACACGTTTTTATTTCTTACTTTAGCAACAGTGTGCTCTCCCATATATTACAGACTTTTTGCTGGAAATTTTTATATGTTGAATAAAATTATCTATACAAAATGAAGTAAGGGCCGACGACTTGGCTCAATGTATAAAGGTGCTTGCTGCTAAGCTTGATGACCTGAGTTCAACCCTTGGACTCACATGGTGGAGGAACAGAACTGACTCCTGTAAACTGTCTGTTCATCTCCACATATAAACCATAGCACATGTGTCCACACACATGTAAGTACATAAATGTGATTTTTTTTCTTAAAGAGGTTTTGAGGGGGAGGGTATGAGAGATGGCTCAGTGGTTAAGAGTGCATGTGTACTGCCTTTACTGAAGACCCTTAACTCCAGCATCCCAATGCACCCACACGGCAGCTCATGTCTGTCTGTAATGCAGCTCCAGGGCTTCTGACACTCTCACACAGGCATATATGCAGGCAACACACCAAATGAACAGAAAATAAAAATAAATTATGTAAAGGATTTGATTATTTTGTTTTTGTTTTAGTTTTTTTCTGTTTGTTTGTTTTGAGTTAGGGTTTCCCTGTGTAGCTCTGGCTGTCCTGGAACTTGCTCTGTAGACCAGACTGGCCTCGAACTCACAGAGATCCACCTGCCTCTGCATCCTGAGTGCTGGGATTAAAGGTGTACAGCACCCCTGCCCAACTAGATCTCTTTATTATATGTGTATGCCTGTTTTGACCTCATGTATGTTTATACAAATGCGTGGTTACTGCCTACAGAGGTTAGAAGATCAGATCCCCTGGAGCTGGAGTTACAGATGGTTGTGAGCCACTCTGTGGGTGCTCAGAAGTGAACCCTGATTCCTGTAAGCAACAAAGTGTTATTAACCATTGAATCATCTTCTAGTCCCGAATAAATACATTTTTAAGAAAAAAAATAAAAAATATAAAGGGTGATTTGTGCCAGTAGTGCTGTCTCACAAATATAATTTTAGCACTCCAGACTTTGAGGCAGGAGGATAGGAGGATTGCCATGAGTTCAAAGACATCCTGGGCTACAAAGTAAAGCCCTATTTTTTTTTTTTTGAGACAGGGTTTCTCTGTCCTTGTCTGTCCTGGAATTCACTCTGTAGACCAGGCTGACCTCAAATTCGCAGAGATCCACCTGCCTCTGCCCCCCAAGTGCTGGGATTAAAGGTGTGTGTCACCACTGCCCGTCATAAAACTATTTAAAAAAAAAGTCTCCCAAACATCCCAGTGTGGTGACACACACCTTTCATCACAGCGCTAGACAGGCAGAGTCAGGCCATCTTTGTGAGCTCAAGGCCAGCTTGGTCTACACAGTGACTTCTAGGCCAGCCAGGGCTACATAGAGATACCCTGTCTCAAACAAGCAAATCCTAAAACAAGGTGAGTTGTAAAATTTTTCAAGGGAATCTCATAAACCGTATGAGATGAATGTTAAGTTGTACTCAACATTCGTTGATTATTTACTTATGCGCAAGTTAGGTTTTGGGAACAGACAAATTAATGTCAGCTTTTGCCTGGAGGACCCGCTAGCTCTGAGAGCTATGTAGAGAAACCGCACAGGGTGCTAAGTACTCAGTGTTATCAAAGTGCTGGGAACATGGTAGTCATTTCACAGTTGGATTTTAGCCAACTATCTACCCAATGGCCATTCAGGGGCACATAAAATCTTAAAGAAACAATTATTTTAAAAGGATTATTCTCTCTTTTAAAAAAGATTATTTTCATATTCTTTCCACATAAGATAATTCCCAGCATGACAGAAAATGGTCTGTAGAGAAGCCCACAAGCACGTTTGAAGCTGTTGCCTCTGAGAAGTGGGAAGATAGGGGAAACTCATCACATTAGGCATTTCTACATTATTTACATTTCTTTTCAATGTTTGTTGTAAGAGTTGGGTAAATCCCTATGCAATTGCATGGGAAGTGTGAGTGAAGACAGGAAGCAAGGCTCTGGAAGTCAGGAGGAGTAGGAGGGTCGTGCAGGAGAGAAAGCCAAGGGCCAAGATCAGCGTGTCACGTCCTTTATCACCTTGTCACACCTCTTCACACTTGTCCCTGCAAATCTGTTGGTGAAATCTTTTCAGAAAACAGTGCTCTGTGCTACCTTAATAGACTCCAAGGCAGTGTCAGTATTTACAGTCCCAGTGGGGAGTTAAGACATCCCCAGGACACTTGGAGACAGCCCAGAGTTAAGTGCCAGCAAAAGATCAGGAGAAAATCCGAGCATTTTGCCAAGGTTTTTGCCTGGGAGCCTTGGAACAGTGATGTCATTTATAAAAATGGGAAGTTGGAAGACAGCTGCTTTGGAAGCGGAGAGAGTGAACTATAACAGTCTGTGTAAATTACTGCTTGGCTACGCGGATGAGTGGGGCTACCGAGAGAATGGCAGGGACTATGTGCCAGGTCTGTGCCACGCAGTCTGCATATGTCATCGTTTGGTATCCACAGCCCTAGGAGGCCTTTATGACCCGTTTCTCCATCAGGAAAAATGAGACTTGGAGAAGTGGCTAAGGCCTCATAACCTGTGAGAGAGTGACAGCTAGGAACAATGCTCTGTCACCCAGGAGGAAGTGGAGGACACTGTCTCTGCCTCCAGGTATAGGTAGAAGGCCACCGCACATGTGCCAACAGGCATTAACTTCGTAGAGCCAAGACCTGTTTACCCCTGCACCCTCAGAGTGAACTTGGAGGAAGTGGGTGCTGTCAACTGAAGTGGTCAGGGAAGGTTTGAGGGGAGATAGTCTGAGCCAGGCCTTGAAGGATGGCTTTGCATGGGTGAGGAAATGGACAAAAGGTAGCTGGTACCTCAAGCAGAAATGGTAAAGGACAGAAACTGAATGTAGATGGGAATGAATACGATGGGTGGAGCCTGATGGGAAAAACATGAAAGCTAGAGAAGGCTTTCAGGGCTGAGTCTGCTGTGAGAAGGAGGAGGTGAAAGGGCAGATGAAAGACAACGTCCTGGGCACTCACTGTGGTCTTCATAGTGGTCTGTATACTCATGCTCCCACCACAAATAAACAAGTAGACGTAATTTTAAATTTTTCAATAAGATAGAGAGAGACTGAGTTATGGAGGAAGGCACCTGATCTCTAGCCTACACATATACACACACACATATGCATGCACAAACAAGTATACACATAAACACACAGGCACACACATGTACTGTGTACAAATACATGTACTGTGTACAAAATGCACACAGACACAACCACACACTCATACATAAGTGCACACACACAAGCACATACCTGTGCACAGACGCACACAAACATGCACACCGACCCACACACAAGCACATGCACATACCCCACAAACCTGTATGTACACACATGCACACATGAGCACACATACATGCACACATGAGTAATCACACACAAACATATACACACATGAACATGTATATACATGCATACAAAGTAAATAAATGTTGGAACTGTTTTGAAGAGCAAACCTATGATGTCTGTCCACTGGTGGATTCAGAAAGAGAGGAAAGGAAAGAGACCAGGCTCATGTTCTTACTTGGGTACTAGGGATCAAACTCAATTATTCATGCTATTTTCACAAGCACTCTACTAACTGAGCCATATTCTCAGCCCCTATATTGAGGTCATTCTTATGACCACCCTCTATTGGTCCCATTATTATTTTTATTAATCCGTTTTACAGATAGGGAAATTGAAGTTCAGAGAGGTTAACTTGACATAGGATAGAAAGACCCGAAAGATTATGGGCATAAAAGAGAGAGGAGGCTGGAGAGATGGCGCAGGGAGAGGAGGCTGGAGAGATGGCGCAGAGAGAGGGGAGGCTGGAGAGATGGCGCAGCTGGAGTGATGGTGCAGTGGTTAAGAGCACGGATTGCTCTTGAAAAGTAATTGAGTTTGAATCCCAGCCCCCACATGCAGCCCACAGCCTCCTGTAACTCCAATTCCAGGAGATCTGACCCCCCTCATCTGGTTTCCGTGAGCTTCTGTATGCATGTGGTGCTACATATACTCAGCATAGGCTCAGAAACTTACACTACATGTGAAATTTAGAAATATAAGTCTTGGGGGCTGGAGAGATGGCTGAGGTTAAGAGCACTGGATGCTTTTCCAGAGGACTCGGGTTCAATTCCCATCACCCACAGGCTAATAAGTGCCTGAGACTCCAAGATCCTACCTCCTCTCACAGACATACATGCAGACAAAAATCAACGCAATAAATTCTTTGAAATATATATAAATATTTTATTTTTTGGCTTTTCAAGAGAGGGTTTCTCTGTGTAGCTCTGGCTGTCCTGGAACTCACTCTGTAGACCAGGCTGGCCTTGAACTCATAGAGATCCATTCCAAGTGCTGGGAATAAAGGTGTATACTACCACCAACTGGCAATATGTCTTGTGGGTTTTTTTTTTTGAAGGAGGGATATCCCTTATACAGAAATCCCCTTGAAACTGACAGAAAAGCAGTTAACAATTTCTCAAGGCCGTTCTCCCTTCCTAGCTGCAAACCTGCAGTTTCCTGGGAATCTCGTCAGGAACCCCATTCACAGGGAAAAAACATGCACTAAACCCTGTGTGCAGCCCTCTTAGCTCCTGGTTCACCTTATTAGATTATAATTCCATTCAAGACATTGCTGGAACCGCCCTGTAATCTCACTTACGAAAAGAGAGAAAAGGAGAAAAAAAATTCTTGGCAACCTTTACCCTACTCTTTTTCTAAATTAATTCTTTTATATTAGACACTATCATACATGCATATAATGTGTTTTTAACAAATCCACTCCTCCTTCCCTCCCCTCCAACTTCCCCCCAATCTCCGCACTCCTTTTTCCTCCCAAATTCATGTGCTTAGCTTTTACCCTAGAGGCCACTTAGTGTGCTTACCTGTGTTTGCACAGATGCAGGACCAGTGGTTCTCAGACTTCCTAGTGTTGCGACCCTTTGATACAGTTCTCTGTGCTGCAGAGACCCCCCCACCATAAAATTATTTTTGTTGCTATTTTGTAACTGTAATTTTGCTACTGTTATGAATTGTAGCATAAATTTCTGTGTTTTCTGATGGTCTTAGGCTACCCCTATGAAAAGGTCCTTTGACCTCTAAAGGGTTTGTGAACAAAAGGTTGAGAAACACTGATCTACAGCATGTGGAGCCTCTCAGGGTCACCTCCCTGAGAGGTGACCTCAGGTAAGACTCTTGCATCACCAGTGTTCATGAATTGTCATCAGCTTCTAGGTCGGGGTGGGCCTGTGTGAGCCATTTCCTCTCTCTTACCAATCTTTGGAGATGTAACTTGAGAGCCATGAAAATGGTTTCTACAGTTAATGTTTAAAAAAAAAATCGTTCCAACTCTTCCTTAAAGAGCCTATATCCATACTTGGATATGTCTTACTTTCTTTGTGAAGGCCTCTTCCTTCCCAGTCCTCACGCTCAAAGCATATATGAAAATATCTTTAGTAAAATCTGAAAAGCTGCTGGGTGGTGGTGGCGCACGCCTTTAATCCCAGCACTCGGGAGGCAGAGGTAAGTGGATCTCTGTGAGTTCAAGACTAGTCGGGTCTACAGAGCAGGTTCCAGGACAGCCAATGCTACACAGAGAAACCCTGTCTCCAACAACCAAATAAATAAATAAAATCTGAAAATCAGCTTCATATTGGATACTTCTGAAATCTCCTTCTGCATTGAAGCCTCAAAGCCCACTTTGGTTTGAATTAAGGTCCCGGCTAGACAGAAGGAACTCCTTGGGCCACTGAGGTTGGTAATATGAAGCTGTGTTTCTACTCTATGCTAACAAAATAGCAGGACCCAAATCAGGTGACCAGAAAGCAATTAGATGATGTCTGAAGCTATGGGTGGTTGCTGCTTCCCCAGAATTTCTTTCTGTCTTTTTATCCTTTGGAAAAGAATATTTCTTTCTTTCTTTCTTTCTTTCTTTCTTTCTTTCTTTCTTTCTTTCT
>LOEQ01000015.1:274571-286566 GCA_001685075.1 Bramus lutescens
TCTCTCTCTCTCTCTCTCTCTCTCTGCATCTGTGTGTCTGTCAGAGGAGGCAATCCTGCTCTGACAGTATTTGTTCAGCTCTTATGATCACTTTTCCACTTTGGAATTTTTAAGGATCTTAAGTGCAGTTTGAACTGACCTGAAATTCTTGTATGGTCAAGGTCACCTTCAGTGTTAATCTGGTTAACCAAAGGCTAATTTTTTCTCAGGTCACAATCATGTCTTTCACTGTGCTTACTTTTTCACTGTTCATATTTTTCTTTAGGAGTCTTTGCTTTCTATTAGGTGTGTGTCTCTGTGCATATGTGTGTACATTTGTGTGTGACAGGACTATTTAATGGGAGTTGTTTCTCTCCTTGGACCCAGTGGACTCCCACTTTTATGCTTGGCAGTAGGTACCTTTACAGGCTGAGCCAGTTTGCTGGTTCTCTTGAAGTCTTGATCTTCTTGATTCCTTTTCACTTTTTTCCTAACTATGTAGTGTTAACATGAAAACTTCATGTTGATCTTGCAGGAAGAAGCCTGATCCTGAGTAGGGTGTGTGTGGTGTGATGCCTGGTCACAGATTTTGGTATCTTCAGGACTGGTGGGTCTTACAAATGGAGGAAGCATTTAGAAGAAGGACAAGAAAGATTTGATTTTATGTTCTTAAATTAGAGCCCGTGTTAAACTAAGTGGCAATAAAGATTCTTGGCAAGACATTGGTGATTTCACTAGGTTTTACTTCACACTCATACATAACATACACCATTTATTTTCATTGTGATTTTTTTTAATTGGAAATGTTTCTATGTTTAGTGAAAATAAACATGCCATTATTGGACAACTAGTGATTAGATAACATATTAAAGAGACCTACAGACACATATGACTATGAAATGGGATTCATAAAAACAAGCATAGAGGAAGTGAGGTGTAACTTAACCAGTTTTCATCGAAATGTAGACAAAATGCCCTAACAGCAGAATGTTCTGGGGCACAAAACAAAGGACTTTATGCTGACAAGATGGGTTTTTGGAATGTCTTATTTGGTATCCTGAACATAGAGAATCTCTTCCCCCTTTTAGGGGTGGATACTGGACAAACTGTGGTTTTGTCAATGTATTTGTCAAACTGAGAATGGAAAGTTCTGTTGACCTATGCATAGCTGGGAAGTGCAAGACTATTATAGATGCTTAAAAGGGCCATTGGGTTTTTGCTTTGCATGCTGCTCCTGTGTGGTGGGTTACTTTGAAAGGTGATTCATATAACCTTTTCCAAATGTCTGTTTTGCAACCTCAGGGAACTTGCAGCTGCTCAGTCATTTCAACTGTCCTGATGGCAGCGTAGGAAACATTTCAAAGTGGTGTTGACAGGCAGAAGAAGCCAGGTGTCTTTTGGGATTTTGCTTCTGAATTTGCTTTATTAAAACTATTAACAGTTGAAAGTCAGGATTTGGGTAGGCTTGTTGATTGGTTTGGTTTAGAATTTTGATTCTGGAGATTGAGCACACTAGGCAAGTGCTTCTACTACATAATAATACCCTAAGCTCTCAAGTGTATCTGTTAATGAAATAATTCAGTAAGCAGGTTTTGAATTAATGTGTATGGTGAAGTTGAAAGCTGAATTAAAATGACTAAGATTTAAATTGTTTCCTAGGGAAACTAGTCTAGTGAGATTAAAGAAATAAAGATAGAAAGAACAAGAAAAACAAATAATTATGTTTATTTTGTGGCAGAGGAACTAATTGGAGGTAGTTCTTACTGTGTGAGAAGGTTACCACAGTTGTTTAGAAAACGAATGAGCATAACTTTACAATAAAAGGGGCTTGGTTGTCCTGAAATGCAAATAACTAGTCTTGAAACATAAAGCCACAGAAAGGATGACCTTAATACTTTTCTTTACAAATGACAGTATGGATGAGTAGAATCAATATAACAGGAATTTTATTTTGGGTTTTTTTTGTTTGTTTGTTTGTTTGTTTTTTGAGACAGGGTTTTTCTGTGTAGCCCTGGCTGTCCTGGAACTCACTCTGGAGACAAGACTGACCTTGAACTCATTGATTCACCTGCCTCTCACCACCATCTGGCCCAGCTGTTTTAATTTTTAAAAGATTAGCTGAAAATAATTAGATGAGCACCCAATGTTAGGATTATACCATTAGGTTTTTTTTCATATTATTAACCAGTATAATTTTTTAAAGAAAAAACCTAATACTGTAAATTTGCGTTGCATCTATTTTTTTTGCTTTTTGTGCTTTTCAAAAAAAAGATGATTGTTATTTTAAGTTGTGTGTGCATGTGCATGAGTGCAGGTGGCTGTACAGGCCACAGTTGTTGGTTTCTCTGAAGTTGGAGTCACAGGTGGCTGTGAACTGCCCTGCGTGGGTACTGGAAACTGTAGTTGGGCCTTTTGCAAGAACAGTAAAAAAGCTCTTAAACCTCAGCCAACTCTCCAGCCCATTTTGTGTTTTGAAAGTCTCATTCTGTAGTTCAGGTTGGCCAGGAACTCACTGTAACCCAGGTTGACTTTCTGGTTTATGGTGGTTCTATTGCTTTTGCCTCCTGAGTGCTGGTATTACAGGCATGTGCTACCAGGCCCAGATGAATTTTATTTATGGAAGGAAAAATGGCATTTTAGGACAAGATATTTATCTGGAGAAATGCTAATTTTTAGAGGAAAAATACATCATGCTATTGAAAAGTACATTTTAAAATGTGGCTTGAAAAATGCTACAGCGCTTGTCTTAAAACTTTGTAGAGGAATATATCACTAAAAAAGGGATTTTTCTCATCACCAGGATACAAATTTGGAAACCATTCCTTTTCATTTGGGTGGAAACAGGGCCCACTGGATGTGAGTGAGCAGCTGTCAGTGTTCTCGGAAGCAGGTGGTTGTTGGTTAATTGCTTTCCTTTCCATTTTGAGTGGCAGGCCATGTGTCTTTGCTGATTCTGAAATGTGAAGACATTTCCTACCATCAAGGTCATAGAGTCTTTTTATAGAACGGATTATTGATTTCTGTACTGGAACTTCGTTCTCAAGTTCCCTTCTTAAAGGAGGAAGTGCAGGAGTGGGAATAAGCAAGGAGTGCCTCTGAAACTCTGAGAGCTGTTCTCTTTAACCAGTTAAAGATGCTGTCCTACTATTTTTATCTTATTTACAGATATTTTAGTTCCTGCTTTGTAAAAAACACAGCAGATACTTTGTTGTCTGGGATCAGAGTCAGTGGAAGGAGGGAAATATGAATCTTCTAAATTTCAAGAAGCTGTGCCCCTAGTTTTTGTTTGATAAATTGTAGCATTAGTGGATAAAACAAGCTAGGTGACCCATGCTGGAGAAAGCAGTTGTCTCAGCAGTGTTCAGTTGGAGTAAGTCAGGCAAATGAGCAATTTTAGTTTGAGACTAGTTAACCAAATGAGAAGTGTTTAATTGGTAAACATGAGTTCTCTTACGAAGTTTTCTCAAATAATCAAAACAGTACAGTATATTTTATTCAACAGTCTCCCTATTTTTGATGGTCAAGATGATTTCGGTCTCTAGTCTGAGTAGGTGCCTATGAGTTTTACAGTTACTCAGAACCTTGAATTTTACCTTCAGTATTCAGTGTGTGGACACAGCCTTAGGTTCTGCTTCAGAATGTATCTGAAGACTGATTTATGTTATCCTCTGGGTTGTTACTGTCTTCTAAGCTGCCTTATTTCCTAGATTGTAGCAACAGCCCCCCCATCCATCTTTGTGCTTTTCCAATCTGTTTTTATAAAGCAGCTGGAGTGGTCTCTTATTTAAAACAAATTGTCATTTTTGAAAGAAACTGTTAATTGGCTTCATTTGGGGGTCATTGTTTTCTGAATGAAAGCCAAAACCTTATGGAGCCTATAAGGTTCTCACTTCTGACTCTGCATTTCTTTGTCCTCTTTTCCAGTAGCACTGGCCCTCCTGTTCTTCCTGGAACACCCAAAGCATGTCATTTATGATTGTAACTACAGCTTATCTGCTTGTCTAAAATGCTCTTGAGTATTTTTTTGGATCACACCCTCTAGGCTTGTTTAAAATGTCACTCTTCTAGCAAGTTCTTTCTTTTTAAAAAATTGGAATCCCTGTTTCTTCTGGAACTACAGATTGTTTTGCTTTGCATTTTTCTCTAAGGAGTGGTATTATGTTTATCTTCTTTTTTCCCACTAAAATATAAAATTTATTCCAATAAAGGAATTTTTTGTTTTTGTTACTTGCTTTTTGCCTTAAGAGTATATGACATAATATAAATCCAGTAAATATTTAAATTAATATATTCTTATCTAGACACAAATTTTAGGTCATCTGGATAAATTCAGATTAGGTCATTTGTGTTTATTTTAATGGGAGATACAGATATTTTTGTTCATGAAGGTTGGATTTGTTTTAGGGGAAAATGCAAGGTTTTGGCAGTGCATACAGTATACATTTGGCTTTAAGTTGCCTGACCATACAGACTAATCAGACTCATTTGCATGACTTCCTGTTAAAAAATAACAGTATGTAAACTTGTGTTTTAGACTTTGGGGTTCAGGTTCTATTTCCTTTTGTCTAGAATTCTTTTATTGTGCATTTATATTCTAATGTGCTGTTTTAATTTGGTGAATACTGGCATAGGTCATCACATTAGAGGCTTATATGACTTAATTTGGAGCTGAAAAAGGTGGAAAGCTTGATGGGAGTGGATTGAAGTTATTAAGATCGGATCAAATTAAATAGGGCTGATCTCTCATGCCTTCGAAATGTTGTATTCAGAGTTGAGAACAGGACTGTAGTTGCTAAGGCATGACTTGAAATTTGCTGAGTCTTTAACAAATACGAAAACTTCTCAGAATTGTATTCTCAGAACTGTAGTAGTTACAGACTTGCCTGGGACAGAGGGACTAGCCCTCTGGAAGTATTTTCTAACCCTGTCATTATTATAGCATTGTTTGGAACATAAATTTAAGTCATTAGAGATTCTTTATCACCCTAGAATTTTTTTTAAAAGATACGTAGTATTACATGGAAAAGCTAAATTCATCCAAAAGGTGTATGTTAAGATAAGCAAATTATGCTTCTGTCCTTTAGCCCCTCCCCACCCTTTCTCTGCCTCCAGGAAACCTTACCCCCTTGTCTTTGTAACAACCTTTCAGATAGTCCATGGGTATGGAAGTGCACACATGCATTTCTAAAAGCAAACCATTTACTCTGCCCTGCATCTTTAAATTTGCTTTAAATTAGTGTCTTTCATCTATCTGTACATATTTGTTTATTAGATCTAGTTTTAATACCTTTGCCTAGTTCTCCATTTTAAGAATATACCCTGCTGCTAGGCGGTGGAGGTACATCCCTTTAATCCAGCACTTGGGAGGCAAAGGCAGGTGGATCTCTGAGTTCGAGTCCATCCTGATCTACAGAGTGAGTTCCAGGACAGCCAGGGCTGCACAGAGAAACCTTATTTTGAAAAACAAAAACCGTACATACATATACTCCAGTTAAAGGATGGGTACTGGGTTATTTCATACAAGTTGACTGTAGATTCTCATTTAGATATAAGCAGTAGAATACTGACCCCAGGATTTATCTCTTTGTTTTATACCCTCAGAGTTTTAAGTAGTTTCCATACTGTCTCAGCTAATTAGGACTCTGCTTGCTTGCCTATTCTTCTAAACCCCTACATCCTTCCCCTCTACTCTCTATCCCTTCTTTCTAGCCCTCTGCTTAGGTCAAAGAGATTAAAGGGATTTCTGTTGCATTATTCTTTTCAATTCTGTGAAAGAATATTCTTTTGCTGAAATTTAAATATTACATAAAAATGGAATTGTATCAACTATAACTTTCTTTTTAGCCGTGTATATGTCTATGGAGGTATATACCAGTGTGAGAGTGCTCTTGGAGGCCAGCTTTGTTGTGAACTAAACTGCCTGACATGGGTGCTGGGAACAGTGTTGGATTCTGCAATGTTTGAGCATTCTAGCTGTGGTAGATTATGGTGGAGATTTTGTTTTAAAAACAGGTTGTTTGTTTTGCATTGAGTGTCAACTGCAGTTAACATTAGTTCATTTGAAATGATAGGTGCAAAACTTGTACTGTTTGGTGTGTAATGGAACTCCTGGGAGAATGGGTGGGACAGAAACTTGCTTTTATTATGTATCTGTGAATTTTGATAGAACATACTGTTTCTTTTGGCAGAAATTCTGTTGTTGGAGCTCTTCAGTATTAAGATTTGAAAATCTAATAAAAAGCTATCATTGTCCCTGGAAATGGCTCTTCCAAAATGAAGTAAGAGGAAGAAGATGGGATAAAGCTTGTTTTGTTTGCACAGCAGGCAAACACCAGAGACTAGTAGAGAATTTGATGCTAGGACTGTGAGCTTTTAAGTCTGACTGCCACTACAATGCAAGCCTTTTAGTGCCTCAGCTCAGCTGGTACACATTAGCTGTGATAACACTGAACCAAAAGATTCAAATGCAGGTTAGAATTTCCTTGTGTTTTGCTGTGCAGTGTATGCAAACTATTGTTTTTGAGTAGTTTCTTGTAATCTTTCCCTAACAGAAGTCAGCAGTTGCAGATACTTGAAGAAAAGTTAGACTTGCATGCAGAAAGAATGGGACTTGAAGAATATGTGTATGCATCCAAAATGGAAGGAAAAAAATAAGTCACGAGATCTAGGCTCTTGTCTTGATTTGTTCCTAATTAATAGTGTTGGTCTTACTTAAAACATTTAACCTATTAGAACAAGATCTTTGAATTTTTAAAAGGTCAGACTAGTTTATTTCTGCATTTCTCCCAGCTTTGCTCTAAAACTCCTTGGCTGCACAAGGAGTGTTCTGTAAAATGTCTTGTGTAAGCCTGTAATTGAGATTGCAACTAGAATTGAGAATTATCAGACTAGTCATAGACAGTTTTCCTTTTCCTTTTTTTTTTTTTGAGACAGGGTCTCTCTATGTATCCCTGATTGTCCTGGAACTTGCTATGTAGACCTGGCTGGACTTACAGAGACCTGTAGTTAGTCTGGTCAAAAATTTCTGTGTACCAAGAGTGACCTTGAACTTGCACCCCCCCCTTCTTATCCTGAGATAGAGTTTTACTCTATAGTCATAGTTGTTCTATAACTCACTCTGTACACCAGGCTGACTTCCAACTCAAGAGATCCTCCTGCCTCTGCCTCCCAAGTGCTGGAAATTAAAGGCGTGAACCACCACTGCACAGCTCTCTTTCCTTTTTTAAGACAAGGTCTCAACTCTGTAGCCCTGGCTTGGCTAGGAATTTGCTGTATAGAGCAGGCTGACATTCGATTGCCTCTGCCTCCTTTGTGCTGGTTTAAAGATGCACACCTCAAGGCTGGACCATATTTTAGAAATGTTTCAGTTTTGTGTCCATGGTAATATCACAAATAATGCCATTTATAAAATAAGAATATAAGAAAGATGTGAGAATAGAAGATGTTTGTCAGCCCAGGTTCTCTGTATTTCACTTTCTTCACTAAGTGACTTACATCAATATATCTTTCATATTCTTTTCTATCTGGTCATATACAGCCTTTATTTTTATTTTCTGTGCTGGGGATAGAACCTGAGGCCTTGTGCATGCTGGACAAGCCCTCTGTCACTGAAATGTACCCAGCACAAATAAATTTATTATTACAAATTAAATATATTTTTTTGAGGACAAAGTCCAAAAATGTAGCCCTGGCTGGCCTGGAACTTGGTGATCCTTCTGCTTCTGCTTCTCAAGTACTGGGATTTACAGACCTGTGCCACTATGCCCAGCTTTTAAAATTATTACACTAATTTTTGCAGCGCTGGGATATCAAACCCAGGGTTTTATGCCTTCATGCTACCTCTGGGCTATACTTTCAGCCTTGAAACATCAAATAAGCATTTAGTTATTGGTGATTTATAGATGAGGCAAGAAAAAGAACTTCTTAGACCATGTCCCTGTTTCCAGAGGAACCTACCATCTGACTGAGCCTGTTTGTAATGAAGCATCTTAAACTGTTTCAAAGCAGCAGGCCTAAAATAAAATTAGGATTCTGCTGCTGCTCTGACTTACCTTGTGTTTTAGTAATATTTGAAGAGAAGAATGCTGTGGGATCACTGACCTTCAGATAGCTTATATTTTTTTGTTTTTTAAAATGTATGTGGGTGTTTTGCTTATAGGCGGAGCTGCTCCTAACATGCATGCAAGAGCCTTCAGAGGGGGCTGGAGAGATGGCTCAGCGGTTAAGAGCACTGACTGCTTTTCCAGAGGTCCTGAGTTCAATTCCCAGCAACCACATGGTGGCTCACAACCATCTGTAATGAAATCTTGTGCCCTCTTCTGGCCTGCAGGCACAAATGGAAGGAATGTTGTATACATAATAAATAAATAAATCTTTAAAAAAAAAGCCTTCAGAGGATAGAAGAGGGTGTCAGGTTGTCTGGAACTGGAGCCACAGACAGTTGTTAGCTGCAGTGTGGGTGCTAGAAACCAAACCCAGGTCCTCTGAAAAACCAAGAAGTACTCTTAACCACTGATTTCACATTCCTTTTTTCCTTTTAAAATTATTTTTTAAGGCCTGGAGAGATAATGGCTCAATGCTTGTTAAGAGCATTGACTGCTTTTCCAGAGAGCCCAGATCCCCAGCACCCACTAGGTGTCTCACAACTATCTATAACACCAATTCTAGGCCCTCTTCTGGCCTCCATAGACATTACATGTATATGATGTAAAGATATGCAGGCAAACCACCAAAACACATAAAAAAAATAACTTCTAAAATTTTTTTTTGTTTTATTTGTTTTTTTTTTGGTTTTTCTAGACGGTTTTTCTGTGGATCCTTGGCTGTCCTGGAACTAGCTATGTAATTGGTTTGCCTCTGCCTTCTGAGTGCTGAGATTAAAGGTGTGCTCCACCACACCCAGCTCCATAATTATTTTTTGAAAGATTTATTAACACTTCTAACCTTATTTGTGTATGTGTGCTGGGTGTGCACATATGAATGAATGTAGGTGCCCTTGGAGGCCAGAGGTTTTGGATCTCTCTGGAGCTGGAATCAGGGTATTGGGAGCTGCCCAGTATGATACTGAAATTTGAAGTTGGGATCTGTTTTTTGCAGTGTACTCTCTCAACCAGTGAACCATCTCTCCAGCCCTAGAAAGGGTCTTACTATGTAGCCCTGGCTGTCCTGTAATAACTCATTTTGTAGACTAGGCTGGCCTCAAACATACAGAAATTCATCTTTCTTTACTTTCCAAGTCCTGGGATTAAAGGCATGTTTCTCCAACTCCATTTTTTTTTTGAAAAAAATTTCCTACATTATTTTTGATACAGGGTCTCACTATGTAGCTATGTAACCAAGGAGGATCTAAACATTCACATTCCAGTCTCAACCTGAGAACTGAGATTACAGGTGCACTGTACCATGCCTGCTGATTCTGTAATCTTGAGGCAGTGATGTGAAAAATAGTAGTAAGGGTAAAGTGGGCTGGAAATAAGAGATTGGGTTTGTACATGAGTGGTGAGCAGACAATGGTGGTAAATCACAAAAACCACAGGGCTAATAGAAGACTTTAGATTGAGACACAAGTCCTTTCACTTCTTTTCAAATAAATAAATAAACAAACAAGCAAGCTGCAGGGGCAGGGGAGCCCAGACTTGCCCTCTTCTTTCTTTTTTTTTTTCATTTTTTTCCCCATTTATTTATTTATTCATTTATTCATTCAGGCATGCCTTCTTGAACTTACTGTGCAGCCAAGAATGATCTCCCTGTTTCTACCTTTCAGGTGCTAGAATTACTGGACATATGCCACCGTACCCAGTTTATGAGGTGCTGGTGATCAAACTAGGCTTGTGGATGTTAGGCAAACACTCTACCAGCTAAGTTACAGCTCCAGCCCTAAAATAAAATATTTGACATGCTTAATGGATTAGTATTATAATTGCTGAGGAGGGCGATGTGTACAATTTAATAAGATCAAATCTTTGAAGTAGGATTTTGTTAAATGTCCTCAGCCTATTTACAGATAGATACCATATTTTAAAGAAAGAATATATGTGAAAGGTATATCAGAAGCAGAAAAATATAGTATATTTGTGATCTGAACAGCTAAAAGTTCAATGAAAGTTTTCAAGTAATTTAGGATTTGAATGAATTTTTAAGATCTAGACATTGAAAAATGAGTTAGAAATAAGTTATTCCCCCCATTATCTGTATTGAATCAGTTTTGAAAAAAGACATAAGACTGGTGTTTAAAACTCTTACTGTGTGTGCACCCTTCTAATCTTTACAGGTGGCAGTCATTGGTCTCCTTTGACCTATCTTGGCTCTTAGAGAATGCATTCTTATTTAAGACTTCATGTTTACTTTGTTCTTAATCTCACTTCCTTTTCTGTATGCTTCTCTTCTCCAGGTTTTTCGTTGGAATATACGTTGCACATTTATGGCGATTCTGAGTGTGAGGGCAGACTTCTGCCAGGCTCAGCACAGCATTTTCGCTGACAAGTGAGCTTGGGGGATATATGTGCCATAATTAACATTGCCTTGAAGACTCTGGACACCGAGACTGGCCTCAGAAGTAGTAGGCTTTTTTTCTTTTTAATTGCAAGCATATTTCTTTTAATGACTCCAGTAAAATTAAGCATCAAGTAAACAAAAGTGGAAAAGAACCTACACTTTTAACTTGTCTCACTAGTGCCTAAATGTAGTTTAAAGGCTGCTTAAATTTTGTATGTAGTTGGATTTTTTGGAGGCTGAAGGTATCCATCTGCAGACATTGAGGCCCAAGTTGAATTTGGATTGAAGTGGATTCTCAATACTTCTGCCTGTGTTGAAGAGAGAAGCTTTATAAGGAGTAAACAAGTTGAATAGAGAAAATAGTGATCAATAATAGGCATTTTAGTGGTCTTCTTAATGATTTCTGCTGAGGAACATTTCAAGATTTATTGAAGCCCCCCAACCCCATCTTCCCTACTACACTCACACACGCACGTTCACACTTTTTATTTGCCATAATGAACCGCCCAGCCCCTGTGGAGATCTCTTACGAGAACATGCGTTTTCTGATAACTCACAACCCCACCAACGCTACTCTCAACAAGTTCACAGAGGTAAGATTGTAGCGTAGTCTACTTTTGGGATTGATTTATAGTTAAAATCCTATTAAAATTAACAAAATTGTGTGATCTAACTATAAATGGTTTATCCTATCATAGTTTATATTGGGTTGAATTGTTACTATAGAGTTTTTGAAAGAATACTTAGGAAATTTGGGGATACTATGGTTAGTACTTTAAATCTTGTGTTCTTTCTCCATTTATTAGCAGTACTTTCTGTTTTTCAGTAATAAAACACATTTGTTGAGCACAGTATATACTCAACATTGCAGTAAGCACTGAGCACTGTTTCTGTCTAGGTACAAAAATTCAATATGACACAGGCACTCTTGTTCCCTTCCTATTGCAGATAGTACCACTCATTTTCAAAGCCATCTATTTAATTTGCCCAGTGGCTCATTGTATTTGGTAGAACTGACGCTGAAGTCTGTCATACTGACACTCAGGTTAAGGGGTGGATGAGATGGGTAAAGGAGCCAGCTGTCAGGTATGACAACCTGAGTTTTATCCTTTGGGACTATGACAACTGATTCCCCCAAGTTGTTCTCTGACTTCCACACACATGCTACAACAAACATGCATGTGTCCCATGTACATTAAATTAAAATGTAATAATTAAAGAAATAAACTTATGTTATACTTCAAATCTCAGTGAAAAGATAACCCCAAACTACTTAGTAACAGTAGTTAGCACAATATAGGAACCCAGAAACTTGGGGAAGGAAGTGGTCATGGGTAGTAGAACAGAGTCTCATTCTCCCCCCCCTTTTATAATGAAGAAACACTACTCTTTAGCAAATATTTGAATTAAAGTTTTTAATCTTTTATAGATTGTATCGTCAAATGCGAATTCTGTTGATGTGTTATAGGGTAGAGCAGCTGTGACTCATTTTTTTGAGGGAAAAGCTGATGTTGAATAGATC
>LOEQ01000015.1:341385-354099 GCA_001685075.1 Bramus lutescens
GAGCCTGTGACGAGGCGGGACATTACCGTAGAGCATGTAGAGCCTGTGACGAGGTGGGACATTACCGTAGAGCATGTATGTAGAGCCTACAGTTGCTTGCTTCTTGGGTACCTGTAAACTGAGAGAAGAAATGTAGGTGGGCTTTTCTGTCCCACCAGCGGGCTCCCAAATAACCACACAAAGAATTACTACTGATTGTAAATGCACTGCTGATGGTGTAGGCTTGTTACTATCTAGCTCTTACAACTTTAATTAACCTATATTTCTTTCTTTGTTCCACCACGTGGCTTGGTACCTTAGCTCAGTATGGCATGTCTATCTCCTCCTTCCTCTCTGTCTTGCTCAGAGACTCCTCAGATTCCACCCTTCTTCTCCCCAAGGTCTTCCTAATCTGGCTTCTGTCCAATCTCTTCCTGCCCAGCTATCGGCCAATCAGCTCTTTATTAACCAGTAAGAATAATACATGTTTGCAGTATACAGAGATTGTTCCACAGCAAAGAAAGACCAGGGTTCCAATATCCCCAATAACCTAACTTCCTTCCTGTAGACTCCACCTCCAAATGCTCTCACATGCCCTGTGCCATCAGCTGGACATCAAGCCTTTAAAACATCAGCCTGTGAGGAATGTTTGCGACCCAACCCAAAGCAGAGGGCTATATTTGTGTACACAAATGGTTTATATTTGCAAGAAAAAGGCCCTGTCAGGATAAACAACTGAACAGAAAGCCATAAAAAGGATTGGTTACAAGAGAAGGAGCCGGGTGGCGGAGAGTGATGGAAAATGGAACTCTCTAGATACTTTTATGTGGTCTTGACTTTGGAATCATATAAATATTTAATAGATTCAAAATAACATTAAATCAAAAGGGAAGGAGGAGGAAAAAGCAGCCTCTATGGTCTGAAGACACCCTGAAATGGAAGACCTTCAATGTACAGAGAACCGGTGATGTAATCACCCGGTGCAAATAACTGACTTGAGTGGCTTTACCTCATACGTCCTTAAAGAAACGGTTCTGAAGAGAAAAAGGGCTCCAAAGGAGTCTTAAAACTTTGTTTGAAATTCTTACTGTAAGAGAAAAAAATAGTGTTGCTATTTTTGAAATTTTTTTTAAAAAAAATCACAGGGTAATATAAATAAGTAATTATGCTAATACTGAAATCTGAGCTCATCAGTGTGTGAGAAAGGAGATCTGGGGAAAGATCAAAGAGACTAAAGCAAACCTTGAAATGTTATATTTGACTTGGAGAGACTAGCAGGCATGCACCATCTTTTGGCTTTCTTGTTTGAAAGTGCATAGATTTTCTGTCTCCACCCACAACTTTGAGAAACAGTAAAAATACAGTCATTGGGTACAGCCTGGGTCAGAATGTTCTCCAAACACTAGGAACCAGGGCTCCTCAGAGGAATGCCTGAGTCCAGGGCTGGGCAAGGAGATAAGCTGTGGAAGCTTGAGAAATCTCACTGGGCCAGAAAGTGAGGACATTGGTCAAGGTTGACAGAGCCACACGTGAAGGACAGAGGACCTGAGAGAAGGGATGCCCACTGGGGAGGACCGAGGACCTAAGGGAAGGGATGACCACTGGGGAGGACAGAGGATCTAAGGGGAGGGATGACCACTGGGGAGGACAGAGGATCTAATGGGAGGGATGACCACTGGGGAGGACAGAGGATCTAAGGGGAGGGATGACCACTGGGGAGGACAGAGGATCTAAGGTAAGGGATGACCACTGGGGAGGACAGAGGATCTAAGGGAAAGGATGCCCACTGGGGAAGATGAAAATGTTAAGTCCATTGAGCATGTAAGTACTCATCTATTCTCGCTGTATTAGCTCCTTATGAGTTGCTGTGACAAAATACTTGCTAGAAACAGTTTATGGGAGGAAAGATTTATTTAGACTCATTGTTTTAGAAGGTTACAGTCCATCATTACAAAAAAGTCAGGGAGGAATGACTGAGCTCATGTGGCGGGAAATGGTGTTGCATCTAAACACACCCCTGCTGACCAGAAAGCAGAATAGATCAGACTCTAACCTTCAAAGGCCTGGTGCTAGTGGCCTCCTCCTCCTCTTTCTAAATACTTATTGTTACTATTATCATTAGCATTATTCATACCATTGTATGTGTGATGTGTTGGTGCATGTGTGTGTGAAGGTCAGAGGTCAATTCCGTGGGGTCAGTTTTCCTTTACCACCATCACTTGGTGTATCCGTTAGTTCTGTCAGCTTCCCACACACAAAAGTCATACGAGAAGGGAAGCCTGTAGACAAGTCTGTGGGACGTGTTCTTAGTTGATGATTGATGCGGAGGGCTCAGCTCACCACGGTGGGTAGTGCCACACCTGGGCAAGTGGTCCTGGGCAGGTGGTCTCGGGTTGTGTCGAATGCAGGCTGAGCAAGCTATGGAGAGCAAGCCAGTAATCATCATTCCTCCGTGGTTCCTGCACTGACTTCCATCAGTGTTCAACTGTGATTGAAGCATGGGAGCCAGATTAACCCTTTCCTCTCCAGTTTCTTTTGATCATGATGGTTATCACAGCCACAGAAAGCAGACCAGGACACCCACTGGGCTCCAGGGACTGCACTTGGCTTGTCAGGTTTGCCTGGCAAGTGCTCTGTAATGTGAGGCTCTTTTGACAACTCCTCCTCTTCTTTGTGTGAGTTCATGCGTGAGAAGGTCCATGGCGGGTGGGGTACACATGATGCGTGGGGACATGGGCGTGTGAAGCCAAATGTCATTGCTTAGGGGCCATCCAGCTTGTTTAGTGAGACAAGTTCTCTCACAGACCTGGGGCTTTCAGGTTATTTATTCTAGGCTAGTTGGCTCGCCGAGGCCACCTGTCCCTGCCTCCTCAGCACTGGGATTACACGTATGTGCCACAGTCCCAGACTTTTGTACATGGGTTCTGGGGATTGAACTTGGGCCCTCATGCTTGCAAGACAAGCATTTTATGGACTGAGCCATTTCTCTAGGCCTTTAGTGACGTATTTCTACCAGTTAGGCCTCACCTTCTAAAAACTGCACTGCTTCCCAACATTGAGCTACCAGCCAGGAAGCAAGCAGCCAGAACAGGAGCCTTGGGGGACATTCCAGTTCAAACCTGAACAATACTGAGAGAAACATGGCGGGGGGGGAGTGCCTCAAACTCATCAAATGTCATTATAAATACCACTGGAAGTAACTAGGGCATAGTTCCTCATCTTGAGAATTAGCTATGAGGAAAGAAAGAATCAGGCCTTTGGTCTGTCATTCTTCTACTATTTCATCTCAACTTGAAAGTTCTGGCTTATGAGGAAAGATATATATATATATATATCCCAGCTAATAAAAGCAGAAGTATTGATAGGACTGGAAAACTACTTTTTTATATCCTTTAATAAAATAATTGATTCAGGCAATAATCGCTGATGGATGGGGTGATTAATCAGAGAGGTTGATAAGCTGTGTCCTCTGATTGCATGGACATCTGAGAACTCTGTGTGTCCCTTGAGGTGCTGTGACACACAATGCCCCACCTGAAAAGTGTTTTCCAAACAAGAGACCCTAGAGAGGGGATCTGGGTCCAAGAGGCTTATTGGAGAGGTGCTCCTAAGACTGAAGGTGAGGGATGGTGATGCCAGGGAGGACGAAAGCCAACCAAAGAATTACCAGGGCTGGGTGCCTCAGTTGTGAAGGGCTCACTACATGAGCGTGAGGCTTTAGGTTTAGATATCCAGCACACATGTAAAGCCCGGTGCAATGGGATATACCTGTAATCACACCACAGTAGAGGTGAAGACAGGGGACCCCAGGACCTCACCAGCAGTCAACCTAGCTACATGGGTGAGCTTTAGGGTTGGTGAGAGACTGTGACAGCAAATGAGGACATCCCACATTGACCTCTGGTTCTACATACTCTCACATGTACACGCACACACACACACACACACACGCGAACACACATGCCCACAAACAAGGATACACACACAAATTTTAAAAAATTAACTATTGAATGGGTCACACTCAGGCAACTGGAGCTCAGACTACAGAACATTCCGGAAGCCTCCCCCAGAGAGTTAAGGAGGCTGGGGATTTATCCTCTGGTTCCCACTCTGTCCTTATCTAAGTGTTCTCCACGGATGCTAACCTCCTAGTACTTCTCAGGACCAGAGAATTCCCCCGAGTGGCAGGTTCAGAACACACAGGGAGAGACTACTAGTGACCTCCAGGACTGGTCAAGGACATGTGGCTAGGCAGTGCCAGCACCGCTATGGGACCGAACCTCAGGCTGAACCTCTAGTTACTGGAAAAACAGGGGGAGGGAGGAATAAAGTGAAGGGCACCATGAATAATGCAGTAGATACATTCTGACGGGGGTGGGGGGCATCTTACAGCACACAACAGGGTGTTCTCTGAGCTGTTCCCACTGAGAGTTCCTGGACTGGATCACAATGGGACCAAGCCTTCATAGGGTCAGAAAGCTGAGGCACCCCTCCAGGACTCCAGTTCAGGCCTCTTCTTCCTGGATTTCCAAGCTGTGCCTACTCAGGGTTGAGTGTCTTCCCGGTGAAGCCCTGATACAGAAGAGCTGAGGACATGGTCCAAGTGGAGCTCAGGCAAGGGGGAAGCGATAGATTCCCCAGCATCTGCAGTGTCTTGACAGAGTTCCACCCATGTGGGTTTGAAACTCAGTTACTGCAGCCAGGTGTGGCACCTGTCCCCCTGAACACCATAGGGCCCTCACTAAGCACAAGCCTGCCTGCCTTCCTTCCTTCCTTCTTCCCTCCCTCCCTTCCTCCCTTCCTTCCTCCTCCCTCCCTCCTTCCCTTCCTCCTTCCTTTCTTCCTTTTTTTTTGTTTTTTGTTTTTGTTTTTGTTTTTTCAAGACAGGGTTTCTCTATGTAGCACTGACTGTCCTGGAATTAGCTCTGAGACCAGGCTGGCTCACACTCACAGAGATCCACCTGCCTCTGCCTCTGCCTCTGCCTCTTGAGTGCTTTGATTTAAGGCATGTGCCACCATGACTGGCTCATAACTGAATGTTTGTATTTTTTCTTTTAATATCAAGTTTTCCTTTCATTTCTTATGCTCATTTTTCTATTGGGTTAAGGATCTTTTTGTTGATTAGTAGGGGCTTTTTCTAAGTTGTGGAGCTATTTAACCAGAATAGGTTTTACCAGGATCTATTACGCTGTTGCACCTAGATCCAGGCTCTGGGGAGATTTTCACTTCCGTACTAGGGCTTCTGTGGCTATCAACAACTCTGCTCTCTGCTCAGGGAGGCTGAGTGTTCACAGGCAGATGAGCCCCTCAGAAAAGCCTGAGTAGATAGGTATCTCTCTGCAGATAGTGAAGGGCTCAGTGGTTAGTGTGGCTCTCCCAACAAGGTGGCCACAGCCACAGCGGGTAAGCCGGAAGTGGGAGGAGGGGTGGCCATGATCCCAGAAGTTCCAGAAGCTCGTGGAGGGGGTTTAGCAACCTCTGAGTACTGATGGCCCCACTTTGAAGTCCTGCAGTGCCCATGCCTTCCTCCCACATCCCTTGACCTCTCTCGCCAAGATCGCTGCTCTCACCCACTTCCCTTTTCTCTTCCTGCCCAGTGGCCCCACGCACTTACTTCCCCAGGGGCACACAGCCCCGGTCTTCTCAAGTGCTGTCCGATCTCTAGTTAAGGCATACATTTATCTCCAGCTTTCCCCGGGGCCTTCCCTTTTGATTTCAGGAACATTTTCTTCTCTCAGCCAAAGCAGTCCTTCCAAATCAAAGGCTTCGCTTCTCTCAGGCGCGGTTTCTGATGTGGGCTTCAGTGGACTGGCTGGGAAGTTACCGAAACAATGACAGGGGAACACTGGCTGTTTCTCTCTCTTTTTTATCATCTCGCTGTAAAAGCTCTAATTCTCCTTGAGGTAAAGTGGAGCCTCTGATTGACGTGAGGAAGCGGGGAAAATGAAAGCCAAATTATTATTATTTCAAGTTGTGTTCTTGCAGCGTTCCCGAATGTCTGTGGCGGGTTCGTGTTCCCAATGTGTTTGTCATCTTTTAACGTTATTCACAGACACCTCTGTCATTTGCAAGTAAACCATTTTTATATAGTCAAGTCTAGATGTGTTTCAAACCATTTTTATATAGTCAAGTCTAGATGTGTTTCATATTTTTCTTCTAATGCTTTTTTTTTCCAGGGTTTTTTTTTTTTACATTAGGTTCTTCATATCAAAGGGACTTTGTATGGGTGTGGACCATGAGCTGGAGTTCAGATTTTGTACTTTTCAAATTGTAGGGCCATTTATCCTCATGTTTATTAAACAATATCTTTGCCAAGGGGTTGAAATCCTGCACTTACAGTACAAAGATGGATAGATGGAGTTCGTCTTGTTTCATAAATTATTTTTATTTGTGGCTTGACCAGTCCCTCATTTTCCCGTGTGTGTGTGTGTGTGTGTGCGTGTGTGTGTGTGTGTGTGCAGGCCAGAGGAGGAGGTCGCTGTCCTCTGAAACTCTCTGCTTTATTTCTCCTTTATTTCCTTCACACAGTCTCTCTCATTTCTTTGAGGCAATCTCTCCCTGAGGCTAAACTTCACTTTTTTTTTTTTTAACTTCCAGCTAGGTTAGCTGGACAGCTATTCCCAGCTATCCTCCTGTCTCTGACACTCCCAGCCGCTGGGGTTATAGGTTCATGTGGCCACTCCCACTTCTTTGTGCATATGTGAGATCCTGACTCAAGTCTTCATGCTTTTATAGTGAGCACTCTTACCCACTACTGACCCATCTCTCCATTCCCAACTCATTTGCACTCAAAAAATTATGTTTTTGTTTTTGTTTTTGAGACGGGATTTCTTCACAGAGCCACGGATTACCTGAAACTCACCATGTAGACCAGGCTGGCCTAGAACTCACAGAGATCGACCTGCTTCTGCCTTCTGAGTGATTTACTCAGCTTCTTCCTTTGTGGGCCATGGCAGCGCATGCCTGCAGTCCTGCCACTCTGGAAGCTGGAGTAAGAGGTGTGCTGAAGAATTTGAGTCAGGCGCATATACTGGGGGCTACTTAGTGAATTTGAGTCCTGTCTAAATTATGTGGCAAACCCTGTGTCAAAAACCACAAAAACAGGCTGGTGGGATAGCTCAGTGGGTAAGAGCACTTGTGTTAGGACTGGAGTTCAAACTCTCAGAACCTACCTAGTCATTTTCTGCTGCTCGGGAGGAAAGGGTTTATTTGACTAATGTGTCCCTGTCACAGTCCTGATGTGGGATATCTTTCTGTACACTGTGAATGTATTGCTCTCATTGGTTGATAAATAAAGCTGCTTTGGCCTGTGGCAAGTCAGGAGAGAGCCAGGTGGGAAATCCAAGCAGATACAGGAGAAGAAGGGCAAAGCCTGGGAGATGCCAGAACTCGTCCAAGGAGCAACATACCAGAGCACCACTGGTAAGCTGCAGGCCACATGAAGATTCACAGATTCACAGAAATGGGTAAATTTAAATGTAAGAGCTAGCTAATAATAAGCCTGAACCATTTATCCAGCATTTATAAGTAATATTAAGCCTCTTATTTGGGAACTGGTGGGCAGGAGAAAAATGCCCAGTGATACAGTCCACCTCTGAGCTAAGACAGGAACTCAAGGCAGGAACCTGGAGGCAGGAGCTGAAGCAGAGACCATGGAGGGGTGCTGCTTACTAGCTTGCTCCCATGGCTTGCTCAGCCTTCTTTCTTACAGAACTCAGGTTGGCCTGCCCAAGAGTGGTGCTGCCCACAGTGGGCTGGTCTCTCCCACATCAATCAGTCATCAAGGAAATGCCCTAGACATACCTACAGGTCAAGCTGATGGAGGTAATTCTTCCATCTCAGTTCCCTCTTCCCACCCTAGTTCGTGTCAAGTTGGTTAAAGTGACCAGCATGCCATCTGTAGTGTGTAGCACACTCCTACAGCCAAACGGAGATGCTCAAGGGCAGCTAGCCCGTGTGCACAGCCACAAGACAACCGTCGAACAAAGTGGGAGGTGAGGTCATCCTTTAACTTCCACGTGTGCCCGCACTCACACCCAAAAGTGCATACAAACACATGGACATGCATTCGACACACAAAAATAAATAAAAAGCACCAAAAAATAATTGTTTTCTTTCTTGCAGGAGGAGTGTGGAATGGGAGTCAGTATTTAACAGGCATAGCGTTTTCATTTGGTTCTGGAGACGATGGTGCTGATGACTGGCCACAAGGCATGTGGAATATGCTGGATGACACTGAGTCACACAGTTAAAAAGGGTAAAATGTGAATGTTATGTGTGTTTTCCTATAACAGAGTACTGTACTTTTTAAATTTATTTATTTATTTTTACATACCAACCCCAGTTACCCCTCCTTCCTCTTCTCCCACTCTCTCTCTTCTCTCCCCCCCCGGCCCCCCGATACCCGCTCCTCAGAGAGGATAAGGCCGCCCCTGGGAAGTCAACTAAGTCTGTCCCATCACCTTGTTGAGGCAGAACCAACCCCTCCCACACACACACCCATGCCTAGGCTGAGCAAGGTATCCCTCAATAGAGAATGGGCCCCACAAAGTCAGTTCAGGCATTAGAGTTAGATCGTGGTCCCACTGCCAGTGGCCCCATATACTGCCCAATCCACACTACTGTCACCTGTATTCAGGGGACCTAGTTTGGTCCTATGAGGTTCCCAGTTGTCAGTCCTGAGTCAGTTATCTCCCACCAGCTCTGGTCAGCTGATTCTGTGGGTTTCCCCATCACCGTCTCAACCCTTTGTTCATATGATCGCTCCTCCCTCAGAATACTGTACATTTTTCTGGTGTGTTTTATTCTTGTGTAATCAGCTTTGTATTTTTTTCCCTTCCAGATTAACTTGAGAATCAGCTTGTCCCATTCTTGTCCCCTTAGATATCGAGATGACATTTCTATGGCCCTGAACCTTCCCAAGGTGGAGCACCTCCCATTGACTGGGATCTCTCTTTATGCCCTTCGGTTAAGCTGCTCAGTTTTTTCCCATCAGCATGTCCTTAGCTATGTGACAGTTTTAGTTGTTTCTGTGATTAGAATCTTGGGTACAGTACAGGGGCTCTTGCTCCAGTGGCTCCAGCCCAGCCCGGGGATACACGGCTGACTCAGCTAGCACCTGGGACAGGAAGCTCACACTGCTGGAGACATTTCCCCAGGGCCTCCATGAAGGCAGCAGGAAGGTCTGTGACAGTGTCCTATCAAAGGGATGGTAGGGTTGGGCTCAGCTGAAGGAGCTGGCAAGGTCCAGTGGAGGGGCCTTCCTGGAAGGATCTTCTAGGTAAGAGGAACCTGAATGTGTCATCAAAGGGGTCACAAAGAGGACTGGACTGAGGTACAGGAGATTGGAGCTGTTGCTTGTTAGACAGATGCCTCTCAAGCAGTGGAGCCTCCGTGGCCTCGGAGCCAAGAGATCTTGCCATGCACTAAGTTTCTTGGTTTCTCAGATCCTTACTTTCCTCACCAGCAGATAAGGATAGATTCTAAGAGCAGGTTTCACTGTCTGCACTGGGCTGTCACTGCCTGTGACAGGGACTGTGTCAGTTGGCGTCATTCTTGGCCAGGGTTGTTGCCGGTCCCCAGTGGGCAGAGATGGCTCTGAGTCCACAGTCTGGCAAACAACAGGGCTGGTGCTGTGTTCCTACTTACTCTTGGGCCAGGTACCTACCCAGTACCCAGTCTGTGCACCCCATGCTGAGCACACGATGGTGTATGGGTAGTGTGCAAGAAAAATGACTAGATACGGGTCTTTGGAGACACGGACGAGGTCTCCCCCTCCCCAAAGGGCCCTGATTTATGTCCAAAGGAAGCCCCCTGCTTCCTTTTGTAGAACACCGTGGAATCTTCCGAGTGTTCAGTTTGTTGACAGTAATTTCTGTCCCGCCCAGCCCCACAGCTGTTCAGTCCCAAAGAAACACACAGAGGCCTACATTAATCATAAACTGGTTGGCCTATTAGCTCAGGCTTCTTATTAACTCTTACATCCTACATTAACCTATAATTCTTGTCTGTGTTAGTTGTGTGGCTTGGTACCTTTTCTCAGGGAGGCATTCTCATCTTGCTTCCTCTGCATCTGGGTGACAACTGCAGACTGAGCTTTTCCTCTTCCCAGAATCCTCCTGTTCTGGTTGCCCCACCTATACTTCCTGCCTGGAATAATAAATGCCTGGAAGCATTTTTATTAAACCAGTACAAATGACAAACCTTTACAGGGTACAAGACCATCGTCCCACCAATCAATTTTCATTCTTTTTTCTTTTTATGAGGGGTCTCAGGTAGCCCAGGCTGGTCTCTAACTCACTGTTAGGTCTCAAACCTGGGACAAATGGCAGAAGTGCCTATTTAACGTATCAAAGCAGACAGTGTCCAGCCAGGTTCTTCCTGTGTCCCTCAGTCCCCACCTATTACAGGGCCCTCCTGACTGGCATATCCCACCCCCTACCCTAAACTTCTCCAGCCCAGGGGTTGGGCTGCCCTCCCCCAGCTGCCCTTCCCTATATAATGCAGCCATTTAGGTTACCCCTCTCCATTCCCCTCCCCCTCTCCTCACATGGCCTAGCTTGGTCTGATCATGTCCATTTTGGACTCTCCCAGAAATCTCTGCCTCTGGCTGTGCACTCTCTTTCATCTGTGATAAACTATTTACCCCACCATACCCAGGACCACTTATGTCCTTTCCTCTAGTTCCTTTTTCATCTGCTCACTACATAACCAAGGATGGCCTTGAACTTCTGAGCCTTCCAGCTTAATGTGGTGCTGGGAATCAAGCCCAGGACTCCATGCATGTTAGACCTGCAGCACTGGAGTTACAGACAAGTGTGAGCTGCCAGGGGGGTTCTGGGTATCGAACCTGGGTCCTCTGGAAGAGCAGACAGTGCTCTCAACCGCTGAGCCATCTCTCCAAGCCCCCTATTTGTGCAGAGGTCTGGGATGGCATGGGACCTCTGCAGGAATGGAGAAGTCGACGATCTGGTAGGATGGGTGCTCCTGCTTACATTATTAGACTTGGGAGTATCCATGGCATGTACTTCTTAGGTGAGATGGGAGTCCTTGGTTAACAAAGCTTTGAACAGTCCAGAGACATGGTTATAAAGAGCACCCAGGGAGGGAGGCTGTACGAGAGGCATGCCCCCTACAACTGTGGCTGGCAGCCTTGCTACATTGTCACAACAAGGCTGTATAGTGCCACCACCCATCCATACAAGTGTGCTGTCCCGCAGCCTAGTGCTTGTGTGGCAAACCTACCCATGTTGCCCCCACACTACAGGCCAAGGCTGCCTCCTTTTAATGAAATGTTTTTTGTTTTTTGGTTTTTTTTTTCAGAATAGAATTGGATATTTATTACTTAGAGGAGAGAGAGAAGGAGAAGAGGACAGAGAGAGAGAAAAGGGGGGCCGGAAAAGTGGGGAGAGGCAGAAGCGAAGCTGCCTCTCCGAGAGGAAGCCAGAAAAGAGCTTNNNGAAGCCGGAAAAGAGCTTAATGAAATGTTTAATGCGGGTAGAGGCTGTTTGTCTCATCCCTTTTAGGAAAACACACCCCTATGCTTATGGCCCTATCTCTAAAGTCCTGTAAGTGATCCAATAGCAAAGTCAAAGAAGTTGTGCTTTGAGTCTGTCCCATCACATCAGTCTCGTAGGCCAGAAAGAGGGAATGAAGGCCAGGTGTGGGGGCACACAGCTTTAATCGCAACCTTGGGGAGGCAGAGGCAGGAGGATTTCTGTGAGTGAGAAGCCAGCCCGGTCTTGTAGGAGCCAGCCATGATAAGCCAAATATGAACAGATCACCCAAAGGAAGTTCTTTATTTCCAATCATTATCACCTGCCAGGGTAGGACTCAGCCATCGATAAGTTTAATGGAGGCCTGAGTCTCAATAGTTTACCCTGAAGCCATTCCTGGTTGCAGAAAGGACCATAAGGTTACCCAAGCACCACCCAAGAACAGATCATCCAAAGGAAATGTCTAACATTCCAATTGCTGTAGATAGGATCACCTGTCAGCACACACTCACCAGAATACCCCTAGGCAAATGTCAGCCAATCAGAACCCCAGAAACCCCTCACCCCCACCTTAACTACCATAAAAACCCAACTCTAACTGAGCTGGGGCTCAGTTATTCCAATACTTTGAACATATGGAGAGACAGAGTTTGCAAACTTGCATAAAATAAAGGCTCTTTGCTTTTACATACGGGACTTGGTCTCTTTGTTGGCGTTTGGGGGACTTCACAGATTTGGGCATAACATTTGGGGGCATAACAGTCTACACAGTGAGTTCTAGGGCAGCCAGGTCTGTTTAGAGAGACACTGTCTCAAATAAAGAAACAAACAATAGAAGTAGAAAGAAAAGTCACAACTGAAAAACAAGGAGGTGCCAGGCTCTGAAGAGCAGAGAGGAACATTCTAGGCTAGGGGACAAACATGCAAAAAGACCTGAGGCTGGATGGCAATTTTTGGTACATTTGGAGAGCTGAACATTAGCCAGAGTGATTGGCCTTCCATAGAACTATCAGCAAATAGGTGTCCCTGTCCCTCGGGATTTGCAGTGGTCCTGCCCTCCATAAGCATGGTGAGTGATAAGTTTTAAATTCCTGGTTAATGGGACTCCACTGCTGCTGATGCAATAAACCAATCAAACTGAATTAATAAAGCCAGGTTTAATCTGAGCAAAACACTCCTGGGTAACCCTCTGGAGGGTGGGGAAGGAATCACATGCCAAATATGTCTACCAGGTCTTAAG
>LOEQ01000015.1:384163-403127 GCA_001685075.1 Bramus lutescens
GCTGCAGCTTCTGTAGTGTTACCAGCTTGGCCCATGCTCCTGAAGGTGGACATGAAAAGACCACTTGAGAGAAGCCTTTATTGGGTCTAATGTTACAGCATCAGAGAGGCAGCATAGGCTAGGTCTCCCAGCCATTTCCCTGGGGATACGTGGCTGGATTCTATAGAATCTACAGCTTGAGAAAAGGTATTTGGATCAACCACAAACTTTTTTTTTTTGAAAACTCATAGCTGAGGCTCTTAACACCAACCACAATCATTAAGACTTTTGGGATGATCAATCACAGCTGTTTGTTTTGGACCAATCACAGTCATCTGTTTGGGCCTATCCCAGACTTTCTTAGTGCCAGTCACTACCCTCCTTCTGATTGCACACTGGTGTCCTTCGTGGCCACAGTTGCAGGGTGGTCTAGAGTTCACTGGGATGTGTGCTAGCATCTGATAGAGGCTGTCCTTCAGGGCCTCAGCGATGAGCTGCTATAGCCTGTAGGTTGTTTGTTTTAAAGATTTATTCATTTTTTAAAATGTGTATGGTGTTTTGCTTGCATATATGTCTTCATACCATGTGCATACATGATATCCATAGAGGCCGGAAGAGAACATCCGATCCCCTAGAACTGAAGCTATAGGTGGTTGTGAACCACTATGTGGGTGCTTGATCAAACCCATGTCCTCTGAAAGAGCATTTGGTGTTCTTGCCTGCTGATCTCTCTCCAGACCATCCTGTAGTTTTTTTTTGTTTTTTGTTTTTAAAGAAAGGATGTTTGTGGATTATTCTGGTACTGACAAGAGACAGGCTGCCTGTTAGACTAATAGTCTGTTAGCTCAAGGCAGCAAGTTAACCAGGCGACTGTTAATAGGGGCATCAGGTCGCCTCACCACCAGCATCTTAGTAAGAGGAAGGTGAGCTTCAGAAGAGGCACTTATAGTACAACCTTACAGAAGATGGGCCAGTGAGATGGCTTAGTAAGTCAAAGTGCTTGCCACCAACCTTGGGGGTCCTGAGTTTGATCCCCGACATCCAAATGGTGGAGGACATAACACTCATGAGTTGCCATCACCTCCACAGCATGCCCCCTAAATAAATAGGTGTAGTAAAATCCCCCCGACTTATCACTAACACTAACAGTGACTTGATGACTTGAGCAGATTTTAACAGCACCTTACCACTCTGCTTACCGCTGCCCAATGCCCAGGAAGAGGGAGCCAATCTCTCCTGCATCTCCATTGTACTAATTATGTGGAGTAGCTTTTGTGGAGTTGTATTTTTCTAGACATGTGTCCATGTTATCTGCGTTTACAGATTCACTGGCACATTGGCATGAGTATTTCACAATGACGTCTTGTCTTTTCATTGCTGTGTGTTCATAATTGCTCATTCCAGCTCTGTCCAATGGTACTCTCCCTCTTCTGGGATCATCCTGGCCCGGAAACTGTTTTCTTCAGACAGTCCGTGTTTGCTTTTGTTGATCTGTTTTCCGTTTCCAGTGTTGTCTTTCTTCAGCACATTATTTCATATGCCTTAAAACGGTACTTAGCTCATAATTTCCTTTTTTCCAATAAAGTCACTTAAAGCTATAAACGAACCTTTTAAAGATCGCTTTTGCAGCACCCACAGGCTTTAGCCTTTTCCTCAGCCTCAATATTTTATAACTTTATTACAAAGTGTCTTTGTGTCATTTAAAGTCAGGGTCCCATTTTTCCCTTATTCTCCTTTTCCCTCATCTTCTTTTTTAAAATGCTTGTTTTGTGTGCCTGAGTGTTTTGCTGCCTTGTTATAGGTGCCATGTGTGTGCAGTCTCTTCAGAGGCCAGAAGAGGGCATCAGACATTAGAACGAGAGTTACATACAGTTGTGAACCGTCATGTGGGTGCTGGGACCTCTGCAAGAGTCAAAAGTGTTCTTAACTATTGAGCCCTCTCCAGGCCTTAATTACTTTTCTGTTGCTGTGAGAAAACAACACGGTCAAGCCAACTTATAGAAGAAAGTGTTACTTTTGGTTTATGGTTTCAGAGACTTCAGAGTCTATAGAAGTTCAAAGGTCTACAGAGAGAGTTCCAGGACAGCCAGAGCTACACAGACATACCCTGTCTCAAAAAACCAACCAACCAACCAACCAAACAAACAAAAAAACTGATGGTGGAGCAAAGGAACAGTTGAGAGCTCACAACTTGATCTACAACCAGGAGACAGAGACACGCAGAATCCTACAGTCTTTTGAAACCTCAAAGCTGTTCCCTAGTGATACATCCCCTCCAACAAGGCCACACCTTCTAATCCTTCCCAAACAGGTCCACCAATTGGAGACCAAGTACTCAAACATATGACCCTATGGGGACAATCTCATTCAAACCATCGCAGATGATTTAGTGTTAAGAGCACTTGCTGCTCATGCAGAATATCCAGGTTCAGTTCTCAACACCCACGGGAGGGTTTATGGCTACCTGTTAACTCTAGTTCCAGGAGATCCAGTGCCCACTTCTGGCCATCTTAAGCAATAGGCACACACATGGCTGTCTTACATGCAGGCAAATACTCATTAAATAAATAATACCAATCTTTTGAAATTTGCTAATCTTTGATTTTTGGCCCAGCTGTGCAGTATATTCATGTATGTTACATGCATATTTGAAAAGAATGTGTGCCCTGCAGTTGTTAGGGGCAGTATTGTCTATGTAGGTTAAAGCAGTTGGTTATTTGTTTCATCTAATCTTTTTTGTTCCGGCCCGTTGTTCTGTCAGCTTGATTCAGAGATACCTGCTTGTGGTAATGGTGGATTTGCCTTTTACCTGTAGTTCTGTCAGTGTTCGCTTCCTAGCTTTTGAGATTATGTTATTTGATGCTCAGAAGTTCCAAGCTGTAGCTCTGTGGACCTGCTTATCGCTGAGTCACGAAGCCTTCAATTTATATGATTCTGGCTCTGAGGTCTCTTATTGGCTGTTGATATTGCTCCAGTACTTTGTAATGCTTGGCACATGCCTGATCTCAAGTTACTCCATTTTGTCTCTTGGCTTTTTTCATCGTTATATTTTAGAAATAGCACTTACACTTCATGACTGGACTTCCTTCCTTCCTCCCTCCCTCCCTCCCTTCCTTCCTTCCTTCCTTTTTTTTTTTTTCTTGGTTTTGTTTTGGTTTGGTTTGGGTTTTTCGAGACAGGGTTTCTCTGTGTTGCTTTGGAGCCTGTCCTGGAACTAGCTCTTGTAGACCAGGCTCGCCTTGAGTTCACAGAGATCCACCTGCCTCTGCCTTCCTGAGTGCTGGGATTAATGGCGAGTGCTCTTTTTTGGTTTTTGAAGACAGGGTTTCTCTGGATATAGCCTGGACAGACCTGGAACTCACTCCGTAAACAAGGCTGGCCTTGAACTCACAGAGTTCCTCCTCCCTCTGCCTCTGGAATTGAATTAAAGGTGTGCACCACTACCATCCAGCTGGATTTTCTTTCTTTTTCTTCCCTGCCCAGAAATGGAGCAAATTTGCACTCCTTGCAATGGAGCAAATGAGCATCTTTTCTAATTACTGAATAAATAATTAAAACCTGATTTTTTTGTAATTGTCTGAAATATTATTTCGTTTTTGTATTACTTTTTTCATTTGAGACATGATTTTATATAGCCCAAGCTGGCTTCTAACTCGTGGTTCTCTTGCCTCAGTTTCTGAGATTGCAGCATTTGCTACCATACAATGGTTCTTACAGCTGCTGGTTTACCTGCATCTGTTCTGTCTGTCTCAGTGTGCCCTGCTGTGCCCTCTCTGCTGTGCCCTCTCTGCTGTGCCCTCTCTACTGTGCCCTCTCAGTGGCCCTCTGGGAATTTTAACACTAATAATTTGGTCACCAGAGGCTACGTCTTCCTCTGAGTGGTAGAGAGGCCTTGAGATGGTTTAATTCTAAGCACACGCCATCCAGTTTGTGGACTATTGTTATCCAGTAAATTGGTCCTTTCTTATGCTTTTAATCCCTCAAATTACACACCATCATTGTAATTCTAGACAATGTTTAGGTTCAACACAACATTTTTCTTTCTCTTGGCTCAAAGTTCCTCATTGCAGCTCATCTTTCCTATGTGGGATAATTTGTCTTTCCCTCCAACTCAGGTTCATCCTTGAGCATTTTTAAATTTTTGGTCTTTTTGGTTCATTTTGCCTTAAGTACTTTTTTTCCCCCAAGTAGCATCCGATTATATAGAAAAGCAGCTTCTGTTTTCCACTATGTTGCCTTTTCTCATTTTATGCTCCAAAAAGGTCGACAGTGGACTGTGGATGATTGCTTTATTTGAGCACCTTGGAAAGAATCTCCTGTTGTCTTCTGCTTTTCCTTCTTGACACGGGGAGTTTGGCTAAGTGTCCGCCCCTTTCATAGGCACAGTGTCGTTTAGTGAGTGTCTTAGCGCAATGGGTGAAGGTGGGGCCTTCTAAAGTCAGACTGGCTGGGTCTTTGGTTTGCTGGCTAGTTACCCTCTGTGCCTCAGTTTCTTCTTGTGTCAGATGCATTAATGATAGTATCGGTGCAGCCTTGAGGCTGGTGAAGGGAGTTCAGAGCTTCGATACCGTTCTCCACAGTAGCGGACCGTTTTAACGTTCTTGCTGGCCATTATTTTTTCTTTCTGATGTTAAGAATTATATATTTATGTTTTAAAGATTGATGTGTCCATATGTTCACTATATGTGTCTAACTACCCTGTGGGTGCAGGTACCTGTGTAGCCAAAAAGGGTGTCAGGTCCCTTAAAATTGGTGTTACAGGTGGTTGGTGAGTTGCTTAATGTGAGTGCTGGGAACTGAACCCCAGTCCTCTGCAAGAACATTAAATACTCTTAATCCCTGAGCCATGTCACCAGCAGCCCCCCTTTAAACTCTGTGTGTGTGTGTGTGTGTGTGTGTGTGTGCTCGAGAACATTTGGAGGCCAGTGAGGGTATCGACTCTTCTTGGACCAGGAGTTACAGGCAGTTGGGAGCCATTAGGCATGGGTGTGGGGCACAGAACTTCTGGTCCTCTGGAAGAGCTGTTGAACAACCTCCCCAGCCCTCTCCTGGTGCTTTCTGAATTCCCTGATTACTGGGGATTGATGTCTGTAGGTGTGGGATTCCTTTAATTTTCCTGTTTGAACTCCACAGGACTTTTTAAACCTGTGAATTGTTGTCTTTCATCCGTTCTGGAAAAACTCTTCGCTATGTACCTTCAAGTGTTGCTTCCACCAGATTTTCTTCCCTCTCTTCTAATTAGTTAGATTAATTAGTCCCGCTCACTCCTATCATTTGCATCTTCTTGACTTTGCTCCACAGTCTCTGCTCTATGACTATTCTGGATAATTTCTTGAAATCTATCTCCCAGCTCATTAATTGGCTTCAGCTGTGTCTAATATGCCATTAAACCTATACCCTGAGTTTTTAATTTTAATTATGTTTTTATTTCCAGAAATTGTGTTTGGTTCCCCACGGAATCTGATTGCTTTCATCTTTTCCCTTTTGTTCTTCTCTCGCTTTAACAATATTATACACCCCATCCTGTTTGTGTTCTGTCTGCTGCGCTGAGAGGCCAAGCCTCGTGGGACTCGTGGAAGGACCCCCAGAGGCTTTCAACTATGAAGGAAAGCCTGGCCTAATACCTCTGCTGCCTCCCCGCACCCAGGTCCCTTTTCCTTTTTTCTTCCTCATTCTCAACTACTTTTTTTTTCTTTTTTAGGCTGATTCATCCCATAGTTTGAAAAAGAAACCAAGGGCGAGTCTCTCTCCCCGCACCCAGTGCCTTTCCCGCCGGCAGCCGGGACTATTAGGATCTGCAGAGACTTCCAGATATATTTTATATGTAGTCAAGCAAATACACATTTAAAAATTCATTCTCTCTGGAACGCAGACGGTGGCATGCTACTTATGTTGTTCTGCACTTGCTTTTTAATAAAAAATATGTTTCTGGTTATGAGAGAAATACGTGCTCATTTTGAATAACATCAATTCCCAAGTGTACACATGTAGAAAGTGAAAATCTCCCTGGAATTCATTCCCTGGAGATAACATCTATTTTGCATCTATAAATATATATTTACATAAATGGGCTTATGCAACAGACACTGTTTTCTAACCTATTTTCCCCCTTTTCTCCCAATAACACATCACGACAGCATTCCATGAATCTTTCCACAGCTCCACGTTGCCCCACAGTGTAGGGCAGGACCTGCGGAATCAGGGAGAATTAAGTTCCAACATTATCTGCACAGCTCAGTAGCCTAGGACTTTTTACAGCCGGTCGAAGCCTCGGTTTCCTCCTCTGTGAGGTGGTAACAGAGCATACCACTCCTCACAGTCTGGGGCAGCAGTGAGTCCTTGCAGGTGGCCCCATCCAGGCCCCCAGGAGCATGATTTTTAAACAATTCCCTCCTCTGTTCAGTTATCACACAGAACTTACAGCCTGGATGTGACATAAAGTATTAGCATTGCCCCCATAACAAATACCACCCAGGCCATCCCGCCATTCCTGTGAATTCTTGTGGGGGGCGTTCCTGGTCCTCTGGGTTCTAATCTCTATGCCCTCTTTATTTTTTTCTCCAAAGAAGCGATGAGAGTCCCCTGCGGAGTGAAGCTTGTGTACTATGTAGGTCTTTTCCTTCATCACTGCCCTTCATCCTCCTTCCCTCTGGGATGTGAGTGGGCCCAGTCCTCCTCAGCAAATGCTCTGAGCCCTCTCCCCCCTAGCCTCCCCTTACCTCAGTGATGTCGAATCTTAGACTTCAGTTTCTCTCCAGCATTTCAGCCCAGCTCCTTCCTACACTCACTCACTCACACACACACACACACGCATGTGTTTATACAAATGCATGCATGTGTGCACGCACATACACACATGCACATATGTGTGCATACAAATGAATGCATGCGTGCATGCACATACACACACACATGCTTCCAACACAATTCTCATGATTTGTAACACACTAAAAAGATTTAAAATGCACTTTTCAAAGAGACAAAAGTCCAAAGGAAGCAAGAAAAGGAGGAAGCATTGACTATCTTGTACAACAACCCCCTCACCCTCTATCTACCACCAATCCTGAGAAGGCACACTTCTAGGTGCCAAAGAACCACTGAGTTTCCCTAGAGTAGTGGTAAAAAGGGAGCAATATGTCAGGCACTCTGTGTAGTCCTGACTGTCCAAGAACTCACTCTGTAGAGCAGGATGACCTTGAACTCACAGATACCTGCCTGCCTCTGCAGTGTGCCACCACTGCCCTGCTACTCATCACTTTTAAATAGCCTGAAGAGATTCCTCTCAGGGACAATACATAGGTGGTAGTGGCTTTAGTTTTACAGTGAATCCCTGATGGAGGCACGGGAGATCTTTGAGCAGGAGGAGGTAGAGTCAGGATAGGTGTGTCCTTCCTGATGGAGGGTCAGGAGGAGGGTGACCAGTGCCTATTGGTTCTGAATGGGGCTGGGAGGTTAGGGGGAGGTGAAGAGGGTCAGCACAGAGACAGATGGCTTTTTCTGGAACAGAGGCTGGCCAGACAGCAGACACTTAGCAAGCCCTACTGTGTGCCAGGTCTTTGTGAACTTTGGAGGTGTAGTACTGACCCTGCCTTAGTGAAGGTCTCTGGCTAGTGGAGGCAAGAGACAATAAACAACCGAAGCCAGGGTAAGGACTATTTTGGACAGAGCATTGATGGGCTCTGTCCCTGCAGGTCTGCTCTGGGCCAGTGATCCAGCTCCTGGGAGCCTTCAACAACAGCCAGCCAGGGGGGCAGCTTGAAACTCTGGAGGACTTGAAGGTCAGCTCAGACAGGAGGCAGAAGAGGCCCATGACTTCTCACCCTGCCAGTTTTCAGGTACAGAGCTAGCTAGGGTCTAGTGATTAATCTTGCCTCCATGGCTCCCTTCCACATGATGTTGCTGAGGCCCAGGATGGGGTGACTTGGCCAAGGTCTCACAGATTTAGTGTTTCGAGGTAGGTTAGCCCCACTTGGCTGCTGGCCTGGGCTCTGTGGGAGTTTGGGGCCATAGGGAGCTGGGTTTCCATTGTGTTTGGAAAGGCTCTAGTGTGATCTTGGCTGACCCCGCAAGTCCTGCTGCACCAGGGTTCCCAGCCCTCTATTGGATATGGGACCAGAGAGTGCTCTTGGATGCCTCCTTTATCCCAAAGCTCCTTAGGGATCTCTCCAGAGAGGCTGAGTGGCCATGAGTAAGTGCGGCTCCTGCGGGCACAAGGCAGCTTTGGCTGGAGTGGACCTCTCCACTATGCTTTTCTCTCTCCACAGTGTGACCTCCCGGAAATGGAGAATGAGGAGCCTCTTCAACCGGGGACCAAGGACCCAGGTGATGGTCCACAGTGCTTGTGGGAGGATGCTCACCCCACTCCTGGCTTCAGCTGGGATCCTTGTCATCAGTCACCATCAGCCCAAAGTTCCTCCCCCAAGGAACTGGGATCCTAGGTCCTTGAGGAGATCTAAGGCCCCTAAAGTCTGTCCCTCCTCATGCTTCTTGAAGTCCCTGGGATCACATGACACATTCCCCTACCCCAGGTGAGCAGGAGACTATGCCTCTGGATGTTGGAGTGCGAGCCACCGTGGTCCGTACCATGCAGGAGGTGCTATGGACTCGGTAAGGCTTTGCTTCCTACCTATCCCAGCTGTGCTGACAGCCATATTTGAGGTCCCGGCCACATCTGAGTGTGTGCGTATGTGCGTGTGCGTGTGCATGTGCGTGTGTGTGTGTATCCAAACACATTTGGTACTGGGAGGTCACTGACTCACACAGCCAGTGGTGAGCTGCAATGTAAACCATGTGTCTGTAATACATGGTTCCAGTTGCAGTGAGCATCTGGGCTGGGAGGGTCTAAAGGTCTGAGCCCTTTGAGGTTCTCATGCACAGATGGTGAGAGCAAGCGCAGAGAGGGCAGGAGTTGGCAAAGGCCACACAACAAGTCAGTAGTAGATCAGGGTTATGTCTGTCCATCCCTTGGTTGATGTTTCATTGTTCCCACCCCAGTTCGGTTCTTTGCTTTGATTGATTCCTTAACCCCCAACCTCAGGCTTAATCCTTTCCACACAGACCCAGCTCCTCTAGCAGGACCCAGGAGCCTGGCTTTGATGCATATATTGCCACTGGTCTATCGTGTAGCCTTAGGATGAGCCCTGAACTCTGAGTGCTCCCTATGTGGATGGAAGATACACCATTTCTTTACAGTGCTGGGGTGGGAGTTACCAGGTCCATGGGGAAATACCCACAGTAGAGAGGAGGTAGCCCAGCTCCTGTCCCTACCTCTGCATTTCCTCCTGGGGTTAAATGAGTGGACAACTTCCCTGCTCAAGGCTTGCTTGTCTTCATAGTGTCCAGGAGCTTCCAGACCTGCTGCTGAGGGAAGAGGAGGTAGCAGGCATTGCAGAGGGCATTGAGGCGGCCCTCTTCCACCAGACCCAAGACACGAACCTCCGCTACAAGACCAAGTACCGCAGCCTGCTCTTCAACCTGAGAGATCCCCGAAACTCCGTGAGCTGGGGGAGGTGCAGCCTGCCCAGCCCTCCCTTGGGGACACCACGAGTAGTAGGTTGGAGTGGGTGCTTTCAGGATGAAATGGTGCATTTTCTTCCCCGACAGGACCTGTTTCTCAAAGTGGTGCACTGTGATGTCAGCCCTCATGACCTGGTGCAGATGAACTCAATGCAGCTGGCCCCCAAGGAGCTGTCCCGCTGGCGGGACGAGGAAAAAAGAAGGGTGAGCTGCTGCACAGACAAGCCACAAGAGGTGGGAGGGCATGTGTTGGGGTGGCCCTGCAGTAGAAGGTGGGGACAGAAGAAGCAGGACAGATGGACGGACAGTTAGGATTGAGAAGAAGCTGAAGAAAACAGAAAGCAGGCCCGAGGGTGAGTCTTCAGGACAAAGGTAGGAAAAGAGGTCACACTAGTGTTTCTCTGTGGAGTTGGGCTGTGTGGGGGTTGGGAGGACTGTCGTGAGGAAGTTGCCAGTGGTCTTCTTCCCATCCTAACCTCAGGTTTGGGAGAGGGGGTCCCACAGCTCCACTCTCCTCAGTTAAATCTTCCAGTACCCTGCCTGGCCCACGACCTCACTCTACATGGAACTCTGGAAGCAGAGAAGATATGGCATTGAGCTGGCTTTTGGCCTGCTGCGTGGTAGCCAGAGGCTTACTGGACTGGTCCAGGGTTGAGGTGCTGGGGAGGAGAGCGATTCCATTTTCTCAGCTAAGTTTCTGTCCCGCACTGTGGCGGTGTCATAGGATGGGAACAACTGTGTGGTTTAGAGGTCAGTGAGGCCTCTGTGAAACAACCATTAAGAACTCCAGGGTGAGTGGGGCGGTGGTGGCTCATGCCTTTAATCCCAGCACTCGGGAGGCAGAAGCAGGAGAATCTCTGTGAGTTCGAGACCAGCCTGGTCTACAGAGCGAGTTCCAGAATAGCCAGGGCTACACAGAGAAACCCTGTCTGGAAAAACCAAACCAAACCAAAATAATTCCAGGGTGGGAGGCTGGGAAGGGAGCTCAGCCAGCGGAGTGCTTGCCACACAGGCATGAAGCCCCGAGTTCGAGCTCCAGTATCCATGTAAAATGTCCAGCATGGTTGCATGAATTTATAACCCCAGTGTTGGCTGGCGAGGTGGAGATGGAGATGCTAGCAAGCCTCGCCTAGAGAGACCTTGTCTCAAAAAGTAAGGCGGATAGCTCCTGAGGAAGGACATCAAAGGACATGTCTGGCTTCCATGGACACATGTACACATGTACACATGCATCCAGCCATCCACTAACATGCATGCCCTCATGTGAAGAATTTTAAGGTAATGAACACAGAGCCTGAATCAAGTGTGGGACTTTTGGGGTACAAGGCTCATGCCCTCATCATGGAGCCCACCTGCCTGGGTGTGGTGGTGCAGGACCCCTATCTTCCTACGCCATTAGAAAAGGAGAAACAGGCCTCCAGCTCAGGTGACACTGATAACAACAATGGCAGCCAGCTAGGGATTTCTGTGAGCCTCAGACTAGGCTGGGCTTTCTTCGTGTACTGTTTAATACCCTGTTCTTAATCCCCAGAGAATAGATAGACTGAGCTTTAGGGAAACTAAATGGTGGCCCAAAGTCAAACTAATCCTTACATCTTTATTAGTGGCCCATCTGGGACTCAGTTTGTCCCAGACACCACAGCCTCCTCAGGGTGGAGTGGGGTGGGGCAGCCATAGACATTAATTGACTTGGGTGAAGGCCAAGTCCAGGAAGACTTCCTAGAGGAGGCGGGACTTCAGTGAGTGGCACCTGGAGGGGTGGGGCTGAGGGGGCTGACTTTCTAAGTGGATAGAGAGAGGCTTGAAAACAGAGGAGCTGCCAAGGGAGGAACCTTGAAGTGGGGAAGGGAGTGACTGGGAGCTCAGTGGGCCGATACCCTGGCTGAGTTTGCCATGCTCTCTGCAGGGCCTGGACATCATTGAGCAGCAACAGACAGAGCTGTATAGACTTCCCACCTCCAAACTGACTCACAAGGGTGAGGTAGAGATCCCAAGGGACTCAGACCAGATGCTGACCCTGGAGGACCTGATGGTAAGGGACAACTTGACTTAGGAACAGGTACCGTACTCCTGTGGGTCCCTGAGAAAGATCACTGCCTACTCCACGGGCTGCATGTTCTAGGTTTAGTAGGGTCTGTGACCCTGGCTGTTCATGGTCGAGGCACGAGAACGGGTGGTGGTACTCGGCTGGGGGCTGGTCTCACTTCTTTCCACCTAACTCCAGAACACTTACTTGCAGGAGGGGCACTAAGGCTGGTCATTGCAGTCACCCCAGTCCCAGCCATTCTGACTTCAGGCAGTGGCTTTTCTAGATGTGAAAGACAGAGACTTGTTTTATTAGTGGATTTATTTACTTAGAGTTGCCACAGGCAGGGAATGACCCACACCCTGGGCAGTCTAGTCAGAGGACGACCTCCTCACCTTGCCCTTGTACCTGAAGGAGGCCTAACATCTACACCTCTCATTGATGGGTCAGCTTCATTCCCTGGCACATCTTTTACCATTCCACAGCGGAGCCCCTCCATTTTGCCCAGAGCCTGTTAGTATAGTACCTTCTCTGCTCCAGCTTGGTTAGCCAGCATCTCAGTGTCCTGTGCACCTTGCCTTACATTCATCACCCTCAGAAGGCCACTCTGGCTTGGTTGGGGTCTCCATAGATCAGCTATCACCTGGCTGTGTGTGTTTCTGATCAGGAGATGGGCAGAAGGCAGGCAAGTCCCTTAGCTTATGTTCATTCCCTCAGTACAGATTTGTTAAAACTCCTCCTGGATGCTAGGCCTTGGGGGACATGGCAGCGGGCGTGACAAGACAAAATCCAGGCCCCCCACCTCGCACTCCCCCCAAACCCCGTATCCAGGCCAAGAAGAATGAGTGCCTGTGCAGAGAGGAGCCCTCAGGGGGAACAGCTGCTCCCCAGCCCACCCCAAGTCACATTCCCTCAAGAGGCTGAATGTCAACACTGGAGAGGGATTGGAGCCATGCAGAGAAGAGCTTTAGGAGAAGGGAGGAGAGAGGAGATGGCAGAGAAGAAGGGGAAGGTGACAGAGAAGAGCAATCTTTACTCCATATTGAGTACCTGCCATGTGCCCCTTTTACAAACGGCACCTCATTGGAGCACGGCAATTACTGACACAGTTCGTGCCTTTCTGAAACCGGAGCCATTGACTAAGCTTAGTGTAGTGGGCAGGAGAGGAGAGGAGAGGTGAACCTGGTAGCATTTTCGAGGATCCCTCCAAAACCTCTGGATGTAGCCTGCGTCTGTACCGAAAGGGATTTCTCTTACGAGGGGAACGGTGATTAAAAGGTTTGTTCCTCTGGGTTCTGTCACCTGCTTCTGAGAACTTGACCTGAGGAAAGGATGCAAAATTTTGGAAAGCACTTTGTGCAGGAAGACAGACGCTTTCAGGGCTCCCCATTGGTGACTGGCAATGCAGGTGACAGTCTGCCCCATAGTCTGTCCACAGGGTCTAGAGAAGGACAGATGTTTCTATTGCAATTAATGGGCATAATGAGAGAACAAAGAATACTTGACCCCAGCTGTTATAGAAAGGACCCCCAGACTGTCTGCGTAGAAAAACTATGATAAGGAGTGCCCAGCATCATAACTGTCTGAAAAAGACAGGGTTTCTCTGTGTAGCCCTAGCTGTCCTGGAACTAGCTTTGTAGACCAGGCTGGTCTCGAACTCACAGAGATCCACCTGCTTCTGCCTCCCAAGTGCTGGAATTAAAGGTGTGCTCCACCACCGCCTGGCGGTTTTTCAGTTTTTTGATTTCCCAAGTTTTCTTTACAAATTTCCAGTGTCTTGGAATGTTAAAAAAGCATATTTAGAAAAATAAACCACATATTCCTGAAGCTTTCTATCCATAAAGGACTGCTGCCATCCCTGGCCACATTGCCATCTGTCCCTCTCTGGCCCCGTGCTTTCCAGGAACCCATGATGCCCCGAGAGTACATCCCACCGGCCCTGACGACCCCCCTGGAGGACACTACAGATCAGCATCAGCACCACTTCTGGGACTCAAACTGCCACATCTGCAAGGGTGGGAAGGAAGGCAGGAAGGTCATCAATAGTAGCTGTCTGGAGCCACATGTGGATGTCAGCCACAGCATGGGTGGGTAGCCCAGTTCACAGGCGGCAGAATGGGATTGCCTGTGCTGCAGGTCACCTTGGCATGAAGCTGGCTCATCTTGGCCATCAGGCTGTGGGCTGTTTTCTGTCTCTGCCTGCTTATATCAGTTGTTGCTTCTGCTCTTTGCAGATTGGAAATCCTCAACTAAACTGCCAGACTCCTCCAGAGCCACCATGAATAAGGAGGAAAATGCTATCCGGAACGCCCCAAGTCTAGCTTCTGTGTCCTTTCCAGAGATGCTAAAGGCTGGGGAAACACCTTCCAAGGAACCGCAGGATAGGTATGGGACTGGGAACCTTCAGGGCTCTGTGCTAGTGACAGGGGAGGTGAGCGGCTCAGCAGCATGGGTGGGAGAGGCCACCAGTTGAAACTATAACATATACACGCTGCAGGAGCTTCCTTCCTTTATGACCTTAAGTCTTCCCATGTTTGTGAGCCTCTGTTTTTCTATCTGTGAAATGGAACTCATGCGGTCTCCTGGTTCCCTCTGCACAAGGCCATTCTTGGCTCAATGCTCGGGTCTCTGCAGTGAGAATACAGTACTGACTCTGCAGAGGAAGGGATGCTGGGGACATCTGCTTGTCCCTGCCCCGTCCCTCCTTCTAGGCTCCAGATACCTGCTGAGCCCAAAGATGTCCCTCCCAGCCCTCCACCCTGGGAAGGCTCACTAGACATGTTCTCTATCAAGCCGTTCCGGGCCAAGGCCCAGCTGATTTCAGGACACAGCTGCCAGCTTCTCCAGGTACTCCACTTCTGCCTACAGAGGACCTCCTCACACACCTCAGCCCCGTTGGTAATTCATCCATTGCTTCTAGATCACCAGTGAGCCTTGGGCTAGCTCTCTGTGAGGGCGTTGACACACTGAGTGTGATAGCTCTCTCACCCTCAAGGCCTAAGGCAAGGGGGGCTCTGGGAGAGCATCCTGGGGGCTCTCAGGTTGCAGGAGGGTTTAGGAGTGATGGTTGAATAACTGACTGATGAACAGTGAGTGAGGACCCCTTAGACTTTGGCCAGGACAACCTGTATGCTTTCAGGGGCAGTTAGAGCTCTCTGGGGGAGTCCCTGAGGGTTCAGATATTTTGTCTACCCTTCTCATCAGGCTTTGGCTTGAGGTAATGGGAAATAAAACTGCCTAAAAGGGTGGGAAGCTGGGTACTAACCAATCACCTGCCCTAGGCTCTGCCGGAGATCATTCGCTCAGCAGGCTGCCTCCCTCCAAATGACCTTTGGGATCTTCTAGACAGCATGTGCCCAGCCAAAGCAAAGGTAAACTATCTGCTCTTAGGGAACCCTCTCTTTTTGCCTCTTCCTTCCCCACCTAGTTCCCAGACTCACTAGTGACCCTGTGCAAGTTCCCCTCTCTCTAGCTTCTTCCTAGAGCAGTGGTTCTCAACCTGTGGGTTGCCACCCCCAGGGAGGCCAAACAATCCTTTTACAGGAGTCGCATATCAAATATCCTCCATAATCAGATATTTACATTATGATTCATAGCAGTTGCAAAACTCACAGCTATGAAGTAGCAACAGAAATAATCTTATCGGGCTGGAGAGATGGCTCGGAGGGTAAGAACACTGGCTGCTCTTCTAGAGGTCCTGAGTTCAGTTCCCAGCAACCATTTGGTGGCTCACAGCCATCTGTAATGAGATCTGGTGCCCTCTTCTGGCTGTAGACACACAAAAAGACAAAACACCGTATACATAAATAAATAAACCTTATAATAATAATAATAATAATAATAATAATAATAATTTATGGTTGGGACAGTCACCACAACATGAACTGTATATTAAAGGGTCGCAGTTTTAAGAAGGTTGAGAACTGTTGTCCTATTGAGTCTGAGTATGCCTGCAGGCCCAGAGGATGAAGGCTTCTTTGCCACTTCCTTTTGTATCCCAGGATATCTGCGTGGCCAGACTGTGTCCCCATGGGTCTCAGGACATCCACAACTGCCGCCTGCTCTACTCCTACCTCAACAACAAGCAACGCCACTGCCTGGCGACTGTGCAGCACGTGAAGATGGTCCTGCTGCCTCTGCCCGCCTTTCAGCCTCTGCCAGCCAGACTGCGCCCTCTGGGGGGCCCAGGTGAGAACTGAGTATACACCCGAATAGAGCTACAGAGCAGTCAGGCTTGACCCAGGTTTAGCAGGACAGAGGCTGATGCAGACACAGCCAGGAGGAATAGGTGCAACTCTGCAGCCGCATTAGCCAGGCCTGGCTTCAGGGCAAGGATCAGTCTAGACGTAGCCCTAGGAAAGCACCTGTGGAAGAGGACTCTAGGGACTCAGAGCAGCTTTAACACCTTTCTGAGCTGCAGTTCCCACTATTGGAGGTGGAGAGACATATTCTCCATGAGGCAGTTCTGGGCAAAAGCCCAGCTTGTCTTGGGACATAGTTGCCAGCTAGTCCAGGTACACCTTCTGCATTGGCAAGGTCTCCCCCTATGATACTGCCCAGCCCACAGCCATTCAACTCTCGTTCATTCATTCTACAGTAAGTCATTGCCTGGCTTTGTGGTAGGCACAAGGACAGATGATACACCAACCTCCGGGATGGCATAGACTGTTAAGCCTTGAGGTCAAGCCATCCCTGCTCTGCTAGACAACCCTTGATCACCTAGACCAAACATTCTGAGCCAGGCTCACTTGCCTGCTTGCTTGCCCCCAATCTCACTGCCAGGAGGCTCTCATGAACAACCTTGCAGATCCATTGCAGCTTTTGGGGAATCCATGCTGACTTCCTCCAAGTCTCGGGACCCTTCCTTCACTTCTTCTCAGGTCTTGAAACCACTCACCCGAGCCTGTTACTAGCTGTGTTGTTCCCTAAGGATGGACTTCCAGACATAGCTATGTCCAGCCCTCTGTGGAACAAGGTTCCAAAGACTGTCTCCTTCAGCAAGAAAGTGGAGAAGAGATGCTACTACCAGCCAGAGGACAGTATATCAGAGGCCACCCTGAGAGGATCACCTTCCCATGAGGAGGCCCCAAAGCAGAGCTTGGCCAAGGGCAGCTTGGCTCCAAGGAATGTTTGTGACTGGCAGAACCTCCCCAGAGGCAGGGGGAGGCAGCAACCTAGGTGGGAACAGCAGTCCCCAGAACCAAGCTGGTGCCACCCCCAGCATCCCAATTCAGGTAGACCAGTTTTCCCTGGCATTGGTCATGGACAGCACCTCCATAGGGCCTCCTGTTTCCACCAAGACATACTCCAGCACCTCAATATCTTAGTGAGCATGAGTCACCAGTTCCAGGCTTTGCTGTGGCCCCCAGGCCAGGAGCCCCATCTCCCATCTTCTTCAGTATCTCCGGTTCCAGACCCCCACGGGCCAATCCCAGACCCTTCTGTGGGCCCTGTGGATGGAGATGGCTCTGAGTGTCCCTGGCCAGAGAAGCCTGACCCTTCAGACCCATCAGAACAGGAGTGTTCGTTCCCTTACCAGTGCTGAACAAGAGAGAGGTGAGTCAGCCCCCTCCCCGCCCAGTTTGTATCTGGTCTGCAACCTGTTTGATGTTGATTTTTGGTTCTATAAAAACTTGGCAAAATAAAAATGGTGTCTAATGGTTGTGTAGGAGCATCTCTAGTGTCATACAGGTGTGGCTTGAAGTATCTTTGAAAATGTATTTTTTTTTACCACAAAGGCATGATCTCCCCCATTGCCTATCAGGGGTCCTGAACCATCAGTTTGTCCCAGGACAAAGGTTTTGCTATGTGGCTTCTGGAGGCATTTAAAAAATACTCTGAGTCAAGTGTGGGTGTGCACACATTTAATCCCGGTACTCTGGAGGCAGGGACAGGTAGAGAGATCTCTTGAGTTTGAGTCCAGATTGTTCTACATAGCAAGTTCCAGGCCAGCCTGTGTTCTACAGCGAGATCCTGTCTATGATGGCTACACAGTGAGATCCTGTCAGTGATGGCTATTCTATTTTAATCATTTTGGTTTTTGGAGACAAGGTTTCTCTGTGAAACCCTGGCCCCCTGGAAACTTGCTCTATAGACCAGGCTGGTCTTGATCTGAGGGATCCACCTGACTCTGTCTCCTGAGTGCTGGGGTTAAAGGTGTGTGCCACCACCGCCCAGCCCATGATGGCTATTCTTGCCTGTCACCTTGATCGCATCTGGAATTAACTAAAATCCAAATGGCTGAGCACACCCTGTGAGGAATTTTTTTTATTAATTGAATCATTTGAAGTGGGAAGACCCACTTCTAATCTGGATATTTGAGGTGGAAAGATCCACCTTTAATCTGGGCCACACCTTTAGCCTATGTAAAGAAGGAAGTTTGCTCTCTCTCTGCCTGCTTGCTCTCACTAGTAAGTCCATTCCTTAAACGGCATTAGAGCCTACTTCTTAGGGATTCTGCATATACTGACGACCAGCTGAGACATCCCCTCGCCTTGTAGAGTGAGCTACGACTGGATTCTTGGACTCTGCATTGGTAGGCAGCTGTTGTTAGACTAGCTGGGCCACAGCTTGGAAGCCGTTCTAATAAATGTATTATATATGTATATATTCATATGTATATATATTCATATATATATTCATTCTACAAGTTCTGTACCTCTAGAGAACCCTAGCTAAAACATCATCTCAAAAAAAAATCTGGATTAAGGGAAAGAATCAATGTTGGGAGATAAGACAGACTGGGGTTGGAGGAGAAACTGACAGACAGAGGGTCCAAGGAGGTAGAGGTGTTTGTTAGGAAAATGAAAGGAGTGGCTTTGTTCTGTTCATTTAGTTACAGTGTGTGAGCGTATCGTGAGTCATGGAGGTCAGAGCAGAGTTTTGGCATCCTCCTCTCTCCCTGTCCTCGCTTTGAGACAGGATCTCTCCCTGAACCAGAAGCTCACCATTTTGGCTAGGTTACCAGCGAGCTTTGCAAATTAGCTAGCTGCTGTCCCCCTCCCTTTAATGCTAGGGTTAATAGGCTCTAAGCCATCCAGGCCTTCTCTCCAGCTCCAGGAGTGATTTTACAATTCTGATGTCAACTTTTCTTTTGGGATAAGTCGAGGGAATGGCACACCTTGTTCCCTACATGTCTGTGTCCATGTACATTGGCGAGGGCCTCTCAGTGCAGGCATGTGTCTACAGGTCTCTGTGTGGGTCTCTGTTAAAGGGGACTGCTTTCTGCAGATCCTGCTAACTCCCAGAGACAGCCAGGGTCTAGGCCTGAGAAGACATTCAAGCCTGGTGAGGTGGTATTGTGACTTGACTGCAGCTTTGCCTTGGATCCGGAGTGAGTTTCTCATAGCAGCTGTTGAGTCTGGGGACTGACTTGGGAACTAGCTGCCCCAGGCTGATTCACCCAGGACACCGCCCTTCGCTGCTGCAGCATCCGAAGTATGC
>LOEQ01000015.1:415944-429469 GCA_001685075.1 Bramus lutescens
CACACCCACTCAATTTTCCTATGTGTGTTGGAGATCTGAACACTCCTCACCCTTCCACTGTGGGTACTTTATACACTGAACCATCTCCCCAGGCCCTGCAGGGATTTTTTTTCCCCTTCTGTATTTACTGATGGCTGAGGTGAAAATGCCTGGGTGGGAATGAGTGGAAGCGGCTCCTGCAGGCTTAGACAGGAGTGGGCAGGGGGCTGAGAGCTGACCTGGCTTTTCTAAGAGAAACTTGATTGCGCCATTTGCTCTGGAGTTCTGCCTCAGTGTCCCCACTGTCCTCAGGAGGACACTCTGAGACCCACTCACTGTTTTCTTTAGTCATTTGCTGTCCTCAATGTTGGGTGAATCAGAGGTAATCACATCAGCTCCACACTTTGGCTCTGAACAGCTCAACTCCAGGGACTCAGGGAGCCCAATGCACAGCTGCACAGTGACCAGGGTCCAGTGGACCTTGAGGAGGATAAGGGGGTAGCTGGAGGAGGGGCCGGGAAGCTGCACTTGCTGGCGAGGAAGGGCTATTGGCAAACAGCCTGGGCATGGGAGAGCAGCAAGGGCTTGGAGGGGTACACAAGCCTGGCCCGGTTTGTACATGGCATCCGGTTCCTGGAGCGCAAGGGAGGATGGGAGGAGGGACGAGAATGCTGGAAGTCCCCAGGGGTCAGATGGTGGAAATCAGCCATGCAGAGGGTGAAAGCTTGAACTTTATTCTGACAGCACCGGGGAGCCATGGGGGATTTAAACCAAAGAAGAATACAGCTGGGTTTGGCACCAAAGTGTTTAGAAGAGACATGGATAAGAATGGGTGTGGGGACTGTGTATGTGGGGGGTGGGGGCAGGGAAATGGCTCAGTGGGTAAAAGTGCTTGCCACCCAAGCCTGACAACCTGGGTTTGGATTCCCAGAATCCAAAGCTCAATGCTATAGACCACATTTGTTGTTGTTTTTTAATTTTTATTTAATGTGCATTGATGTTTTGCCTGCATGTATATCTCTGTGAGGGTGCCAGACCCCCTGGAACTGGAGTTACTGACAGTTGTAAGCTGCCATGTGGGTGCTGGGAATTGAACCCAGGACCTCTGGAAGACCAGTCAGTGCTCTTAACTACTGAGCCATCATCTCTCCAGACCATTGTTGATGTTTGTAATTCCAGCATTCATGAGAGCTGGAGACAGGAGATTCTCCCAGAAGCTCACTGGCCATCTAGCCTGGATTATATGGTACAGCAGCAGAGACAAGAGAGACCTCAAAGAGGGGGAAGACGAGAATCGGCTTTGGAAAGTTGTCCTCTGACCTGCACATGCCACATGCACACTGTGGCAACACACACACACACTCACAAACACACAGACGCACACACACACAGATACACACAGACACACGTGCACACAGACACACATACACACACGCACACAGATACACACACAGACACAGACACAGACACACACACAAACACACATACACACAGACACACACACAGACACACAGACAGACACATGCACACACAGACACATACACACACGCACACAGATACACACACAGACACACATACACACATACACACAGACACAGACACACACACATACACACAGACACACAGACAGACACACGCACACACAGACACATACGCACACAGATACACACACAGACACACAGACACACATACGCACAGACAGACACACAGACACACACACACATACACAAACATACACACACACTCCAGTGTGTAGTAGTGGAAGCACAGCTGTGGTCTCCAGAGGTTGGGTTAAGAGTGGTAAGCTGTGGGGCTGATAAGATGGGAGACTAGACCCTGATCCATGAATCTAAAGATGGATCACCAGCAATCACATAGCCTAAGATGAGTCTCAGCAGCCCCTTCCTCTTCCTTTGGACCCTCAGTGACTCCCATAGATTCCAAGAAAATGTCCTGTAACAATGGTCTCCATCTTCCTCTAGACCTCTGATGTCTTGCCCCTCCATCCTACACTCCGGTCAACTGTGCTCCCCATTAGTGTTGAGTGCTTTTGACTCACTTCAGGATCCAGGCTTCTGCTCACATTCATTATTGTCCCCTCTCCCTTCCCAGTCCATCTTCCCTCCTGCCTCCCCACCTCCTCCACAAAGCCTACCCTGTCTGTTCAGTTCTTTCCTTATCACAGGCCTGGGTGGACAATGAAGCCATCACCAACAGTTGCTTAAGGATCCTAAAAGAAGAACCAGGTTCTTGTTCGGGGTGGGATAGAAAGCTCCAGACTCCTGGGATCTTACAGGGCTGGGTGGGGTGAACAGTTTCATCTTCCACTATCTTTCTCCCCAGCCAGTGGAGCTGTTGTTATTGCTCCAAATTAGGCGCCAATTTGCCCGTGTAATTGTTTGCTAATTGGCATGAAATCCTAATGTAATTAGTTGGGCCCCTTATCGGGGAGCCTGGGGAGTCAGAGGCAGTGGGGGGCCGCTACAGCATAGAGGGTCTAAGAGACTGGGGACAAGTTTGAGAGAGGAGGCCCTGGGCTGTCATTGAGGCCAATGCAAAGAGTGACAGAAATGGCAGAATCTCATAGATGAAAGGGCTTTGGAGAGGCCAGCATTTGCTGCCCATCTCACAGATGGGGAAACTGAGGGCGAGGGAACCTCCTGGAAGCTAGTGACAGATCTGGGTCTGACATCCAGGTTATTTGTCTGTAGTGACCATAGCTGAGGGGCAGGATGGTAAGAACAATGGCTTTCTGGCCTCAGTTTCAAAGGCAGGGGAAAGGGGCCAGGGTAGGGACCCCGTTGGGACCCCACCCTCACTAATGTGCTGGATGCAGAGCTTGGCAAAGATGCTGAATAGTTAGTACTGGAGGAGCAATTGGGCCCATGAGGCTCAGAGAGTTTCTCCCTAGGGTGTGAGTGAGAGACAAGCATTGAGAAGTTGGGGCCGGGAGCCTGCCTTTCCTCGTCCCCTGCCAACTGGTGGATTCCCTGCCTAAACCCTAGGCTCCCCACCTCTCCCCACTTCTTTGGAAAGGGTCTTGGAGAAAGCTGAAGCTGGCTCCTCTTGGCCTGGCAGTGCCTGCTTTCCAGCGTTTCTGGAGCTGAGCAGGCTGTTGGCTTCCCATTGGTAGCTTAAATGGTCTATCCTGGGAGCATCGACAGCACGAGAACTAACAGATGCTACAGAGCAGAGCTCCCAGCTGTCTGTACCAGCCCTGGACAGGTACCAGCGTCCTTCAGGACCAATCTGAACCACGAGGACCTCTTCCCAGAGGTCCTGATCACAATCTGGCTGGAAGGTCAGGCTTAGGTATCACCCCAAATCCCAACAGCAGGGAAAGCAGGCTCAGGGGCTACTTGGGGAATCTGGCCAGACCTTTTAACTCTCAGGCGGGCTCTCCAGGTTTGATAACAACTGAAGCAGGGACCGTAGAGGAATCTGCTTCAGCTGGTGGGCAGACTGGCTCTGATGGCCAAGATGAGAGCAGCAGGGAGGCCATCTAGAAAGGTCTGCTGTCAACAACTTGGCCTGCTTCTCTCTCTCTCTCTCTCTCTCTCTCTCTCTCTCTCTCTCTCTCTCTCCCTCTCTCGCACTGGAAGAGGCTGAGCTGATCCTATCACATTGTCCCCACCCAAGCAACCCATCTCACAGTCGACTCTTCTGCCTACAGTCACTCATGTCCCCAGAGTTCTCTGCATCCGTGCCCAGGAGTCCTTTCTCTTTAAGTCCTATCTTTCCTGCCTCTGCTGTTTCCCAGTCACTGTCCCTTCGATGTCCTGAAGATGCCTCGATGCAGCAAGTCCAAAATAGAAAGATCGACTTCCCACAGCCTTTCCCCATCTGAGTAAATGGCACACGCCTCCCCAGGGCCTTTGCACCTGTAGTTTCCCTTATTTGGACAGCTCTTCCTTCCTCTCCTCCCTCAGGTGTCTGCTTAGATGTCACCTTCTTAGAAACAACTTCCTTAAGAACCTTCCCCAAGCAGCTCCCCAGTGCTCCATCACTCCCGCCCCTCACCTGCTTTGTTCTTTTCCTTTGCCCTTCCTTATCACATGATGTGTTCCATTTGTGAGCCAGCCCTTTACCGCGCCAGCGCTCCAGCCCCCCTTTTTGTTTGGTTTTGAGACAGAGCCTCACTCTGCCGCTCCCGTGGCCTAGAACTCTCTGTGTAGACCAGGCTGGCATGGAAGTCCAAGAGATCTACCTGTCTCTGTCTTCTAAGTGCTGGGATTAAAAGGGGGCGCCACCACACCTAGCCCCTACTTGTTTCTTATGTCTGTGTATGTGATGTGTGTGTAGGCATGTTTGGGTATGTGTGGGAACATATGTGCTTGTGGATGCATGTGTATTCGTATGCATGGAGCAACCCAAGGCTGACAGCGGGGGTCTTCCTCAATCACTCTCCACTTTACTCAGTGAACCAAGGTTTCTCAGTTAACCCCAGAGCTCACTGAGGGCTAGTCTACTTAGCCAGCTTACTCAGGGAAGCCTGCCTCTGTCTTCCCTGCTTTAGCACTTGCCTGGATGCTGGGGATCTGAGTTCTAGTCCGCACATTTGCAAGTGCCTTGTCTACTGAGCCATCTCAGGAAGAAATTCGACTGTGATCCAAAAGAGTTCATAGTTCTCCTTTGCTTTCCGATAAAACCTACTTTGGGTTTTGCTTTCAAGTCTCTCCATGATGTCTTTCCTGCCGAACCTTGCTTTGTATAGACTTCTTCAAATGTGAGCGCGCGCGCGCGCACACACACACACACACACACACACACACGCGCGCGCGCGCGCGCGCACACAGAGTCGGCATTCAGAGTTCTATTCTGTCTTTTGTTTAGTGCTCCCTCACTTCTATGGCCCTGCGTTTTCACGTCCTTCCTTCATTTAGGCCTTCCTGATGTTGCAACCTTTTAATAGAGTTCTTCATATGTGGTGGCCCCAAACCATAAATTTATTTTTGTTGCTACTTTATAACTGTAGTTTTGTTACTGTTATGAATCATAAATGTTTTTTTGGCGATAGAAGTTTGCTTAAGTAGTCACAACCCACAGGTTGAGAATCTTTAGGCAGTTTTTTAGAGCACAGAGCCTCAGGGCCAGCCTTGTGCTGAGCCTTCCTGGGAGCAGAGACTCTCCCCCTCTTCTCAAAATGCTGCCCATGTGTCAGGGAAGGAGACTTGAAGTTATCCCCCCATTTCTAGGGTCCCCCTTCTTGTCCCTGGTCAAACTGATGTCCCTTCCCTGGCTCCAGCCAGGTCTCTGGAGGCTCTACATAGAGGCAGCCTTGTCTTTAGCCTTTGTCTAGCTGTGGACTGACACTTCACAGAGAAAACTGGATTTGGGTCTGCCCTTGCTTCCTTCCCTTGTTTGAGTTCCCAAGGCCCAGCAGAGTGCATGACTAAGTAGATGGGTTGTTAAGCACCTCAAGGCTGCCCTGTGTGCTGGGACTTTGAACCTTGGCCCTCTTCTTCCTCGGAGGGACCTTGGGTCCCTGGCTTGGGGGGTAATCAAATGACTGAAGTCTATACATAGAGTGGCCTGGGTCTTCTGGTGTGTGTGTGTGTGTGTGTGTGTGTGTTGCATGCATGTGTGTTTGCACTCTTGGGTATTTTAGACTCCTGTGTGACGATACCTAAGATGTCAGTGGTGCTTGGAAATTCTGTGTGCTCTCTGGGCACATGCACACATTCGATCAGTGACAACTACTCCATCCGCACAGAGTGGTCCTTCCCGTGTTGTCTGTGCAGTCCCCAGCACAGTCAAAGTCAGCAAAGATCTCACAGCAGTGAATGCCCATTGCCTAAGACAGATGAGCTGCCCCATGCCCTCAGCCAGCAAGATGGAGAAACGAGTGCCAGGCGCCCCTCCCACTAACAGCCCATCTTCTCCCGCTGTTGCCTCCCAAAAGCCCATTGAGCACCCATGGGTCAGTGCCCAGCCCCTGGAGGAGGGGTGTGCCCAGGGTTGGTTTCCATTTAGTGCCCAGAGAGGGCAGTGGCGAGTGTGGCTCTGACTGCTTCTTGCATTTGTTCCAGTACCTTCCGTGGGCTTCAACCCCACCGCACACTCAGACTCACTGGCCCAAATACTCAAAGACTTACTCAGTGACACAGAGACCAAACACACTGGATCCGGGACACATTCATACACACCCATGTCTACAGTGTGTGCCAGCATGAACTCAGGACTAGAAACAGGAATGCGTAAAGACACCGATGCTCACAGAGACCGCATGCCCAGAGTCACCGCTGACATGCCACAGGCTTTCAGGAGCATCAATTCCGCAGCAGTCACAAACTCAAGTCTCAGTGCAGTGACACGCTGCTCCATGCGAACAGTGACACGGGGTCACAGAGGGACCGTCACAGAACATGCTTTCACCCAGACACATACCACATTTGCACATGCACAGTTGTGGATACACAGTAGATCCACACAGCTAACCAGCATACCCACCCAGCCTCCCTTGGAGACCATGCTGCCTTTGAAATTCAAATCCTCACCCTCTCCCTCCACCCTGTGGCCTTGCTGTCAGCCCCAGCACCCCTGCTGCCAACCCAAGGAGCAACTCTGAGCTTACTGTGTCTGCCATCCCTGAGCGAGTGGAAATTAAAATTCATTCCAGGGGAGATCCAGCACAGCACGAGGTGCTGGCAGCCTCAGGGGTGGGCAGAGGTGCAGGACACCAGAGGAGAAGGTGTCCATCTTTCCCAGTGTATGACCTTGACTCAATCTGGTGGCCAGTTGTGTCTCAGAGTTCCCACAGAAAAGGGACCTCTGGGGAAGGCAAGTGCAGAGCTAACTAGGCTGGCTGGGAAGTCATGGCCGAGGCTTCAGCCCCAGGGGGAGGATGCTTCCCAGAGAATTGTTCCCACAGGTCCCTGAATGGAAGAATCACAGATGCACATCATACACGTACTCACGTCCCAGACCTAGGCACCTTCAGGCACATACCAAATAGTGTCATATGTGAACCCTACTGGAAGACTTCTTGCTTGTATCCCGAGACTCACACAGTGAGACTGGCAAAGATGTATACTGAACCCATTTGATACGTCGGATCCATGCCATACCCTGACTCACCAAACACACAAAGACCTGTAAAATACTTTCTTTACACACTTGTATACACATCCAGAGAGAGACGGACAGACAGAGACAGGAGACAGACAGAGGAATGGGGCTGTGAGCATGCAAGGGGAAGGAGGTGCCTGTGAAGAAGCTCCCAGATTCTGGTCCAGGCAAGGACTCCCTCCGGAAGGATGGGGACTCTAGGCAGGCCTGGGGGACTGATGCATCCATCCATCTTGGCTGCCCTGGGTCCTCTCCCCTGGGCTTTGTACCATCTGTATCCTGCCAAATGGGTTTGTGCCAAGCAGGACACATTGGGCAGAAAGGGAGGGTGGGAACACCTAGGGAGTGAGGGCATGCTGCTGAGCCCCTGTGTGGCAGACACTATGCTGGGCACTTTTCATTTACCTTAAAAGAACCTGCAGACCGACCCTAAAATCTCCATGGCCACCCCGTTTCACAGATGAAAGACTGCCAGAGGCAGACAGGATCCACATCTCTACCTCATCCAGGGTTTGCACAAGACCTTGCTTCAGTCCTGCCCTGTCCTCGTCCCTCCTTGTCACCTCCCCCAGAGGACAGACCAAGCACCAGCTGTGGAGAAAGATTTATTTCAGGATTAGAGTTGATCTTCCCAAGAAGACCTGCTCCCTCAGGGTGACTGCCTTAGAGACCTTGACTCCTGGCACTGGATCCCGCAAGAAGAAGCTGGTCACTGGATTTGCGGACAGGTGATCAGAGCTGATGAGGGTTACTGAGGAACAAGGTACAGGACCACTGACACCCACACATGTCCCTGGCAAGTCAGACCACACACCCCACCCACACACCCCAGGAGGACAGCCATCCCTTGGAGTATAGCTGTCACTGCTGAGTGCAGGAGTGGGCCTTCTGCCTCACTACCGTCCCTAGTATAGCCTGCTCCGGGCTGGGGGGTGAGACCTATGGAAGGAATGAAGAGAGAGGAGAGGTTCCTGAAGTTTATGGTCAGAGGGGGCGGGGCTCAGAGTGCCTGGCTAATCAAGTGTTCTGCATATTGGAGTGGGAGTGAGTGGGGCTGCGGGTACACGAGTGGGTGGTGGTGTGCGTCAGTGTGTAGGGGGAGAGTCTGTGTGTGTATGGTATGCCTGGGTGCAATCTTTGTATGTGTCTGCCTAGGCCTTGTACGTCATGAGCTTGGCTCTTGCTCTGAGATCTGTGCTGTGTGTCTCTCTCTCTGTGTTATATTTGTAGGATGGATAGAATTTCCATGTATTTCTTTTTCTGTCTGTGTGTATATGTGGTGTAGAAAACACATGTGTACAGCGGCTAGGTTTGTGTGTCTACTCAGAGTCTGGATGAATGTGATTTGTGTGCACAGAGCCGGGTTGTATGTGGCCGGCGCTGTATGCAGATGGACATGGCATTTCCTTGCATTCAGCTCTTGCCTGGAATGGTTGCCAGGGCCAGTCCTTAAGGCCTGAAGTGGGAGACTGGGATTAGACGAGAGGAACAGATTATCAAGACTATGTTTGGGCTGCCTCGTTTGAGGAATTGTGTGGGATCCCTGACCCCAGCCTAGAACAATGGGTGAGGGCATAGGTTGATGAGTGCCCTCTAGACCAGAAAAATGAGGCTAGGGGATTGTATCCTGGAGTTGCATGGGTAGTGGTATATACAATTGTAAATCCCTGACCGTGGCAGTGTGTGTATGACGGTCACCTGCATCAATAATCACATGCATGTGTGTCAACACAGACCTGGAGGGGAAGAGGATGGAGGGAGGGTGGTTCTGCAGGGAAGAGAACACAGTCTTAGAACACACGCACATGCACACACACAGAGTCCAGAACACAATCATGCTGACAGCTCCCACATGGCAACTCATACTTGGGCTTCACTGGGCCCTTCTCCTGGGTCCAGCTGATAGGTCTTTCTGTTGTGGAGGGCATTGGGAAGGGGTCACATTTAGGACCCAAATTCTGAATCATCTCCTTGTCTCCAGAATCTAGGCCAGCCCTGGGCCTTGAGTAAATCTGAAAGGAACTTACAGTCGTGTAGATGAGCCCATCTGGGCATAGCACTATGCTAGGCACCAGGTCCTTGTCATCTCTATGACTCTGATAAGTTCAAGTCATTATTTCTATTTCACAGAAAAAAAAGAGCCTTGGAGTGCATAAGTGACCTGTCTAAGCTTGCACAGTTAGTGACAAATGGAAGCTTCTTGTGACCCCAGACTCTACTATTTCATCCCACATGAAAGGGAGATGTATGTCTGGGGAGCACGGGTCGAGGGTCATAGCTCAAATGCTCTGGTGGAGCCAGTTTTCCTGACTCCTTTACTGAGTGAACCTTGTGCCTATTGTATTGCCGGGTGCCAGGGGAGCCAGCTGTGAACTGACAATGACCTGTCTTCATGGGAGTCATAACTTACGGTTGATAGGCAAGGAGACAGGGGATGTATTACAAACCCAAACCAAGCTTCCAGAGTGATGAGTGCTACCAAGAAAGTTCGACTGAGGCACGGCATGGAACAATGGGGCAGGGGCGATTTTAGAGGTGCAGTCAGGAAGGTAATATGGAAACTGATCAGAAGGGGTGAGCCGTGGAGCTGCCAGGTTTCCATGAACAACGAGAAGGTCATGGGACCAGCTGGGACTGGAGTGAGAGGAGGAGATGGCTCTGGGGAGGCGGACAGGGACACACATAGCTTGGGATGATAAGAAGAGGTACTTGTGTTTACAGTGAAGAGATGGTTCAGTGGGCCCAGGAGAGTGTCCCGGCCTGAGGGAGGTAGGAGTAGGAACCCAGGGGTGTGGTCTGGGAATCTGCACACTTGGACTCTGTTGGTGGCACTGGCTCTGTGGAGAGTGGGTACATCGGCGATATTTTTGGAGGTAGAGGAAGCCATGAAGTGCTGATAGACTGGGTCCCAGTGCCTAGAAGGGAGCAAACACTCAAAACGTATTTGTTGGATGAATAATTTAAAAAGAAGCCTTCTTGGCCTCACATGTACCCTCTCGTTTGAGACACACATGATGGACACCCAGGACTCTAAAGAACTTCTCTATCCCTGGGGCCAGAGAATGGGCGGACTGTGCAAATGAACGGCCCATAACCAGGCATTGATCCTCTGGGAAGATCTGAAGAGGGGGCATCTAATTCCTCCCTTCTCTCTCCAGTCTCCAACACCAGCCCAGATTACCCAAGAACCCAAAACATGTTTAGTTAGACACACAGGACTCCCTGCAAGCAAGAAGACAGTCTGTCTGCCTTTCACAGAATAGCCCTCCAGGATCTATTAACCCCCGCCATCCCAGCACGGGGTGTTAGGCACATGAGCGCTAGGGCAGATCTTGGTGAGAAGATTGTTGAATGGATTTGGGTATTTGGGGGAACATGTGAGTTCCTTAAAGGTGTTGCAGGTGGTTGTGGGATTGGAAGAAGACTTTGGTACCCTGGACATGGGTGGCCCTGGAATGCCTGGCTGGGTGGCAAAGGGTGAGTAGAGGCTGAGTGAGGGGCACTCTGGGTCTCATCGACTGGAAGGAAACCTGCCTAGGCTCTGGGCCAAATAAATCAGTGGGAAGGGAAGAAGAACATTTTCTCATCTGTTTAAAGGGCAATGAAGCATAGCAGCTCTGGCCCAGCGGGAGGCGAGGCTGAGGCCAGGCAGGCGAGGCCAGGAAGCTCCCTTGCTTGACCCTCATCCTCTCATGAGCTGCCCTCATGGTCTTGGCTTTGACGATGTGCTGCCTCCCAGCTGGGATATTGGTGGTGCTTATTCTTAACAAAAATACGAATTCATTGCAAATAGGATCAGTATTGTAAAAGGCCTCTCCACAGGGCCCAGCACTTGCTAATCCATACTCCTGACCTTCCTGGATCCCAGGCTGAGAGGGTTTGTGTTTTATGCCATTCCACAGATGAGGAAACAGAGGCCCAGAAAGCTGAAGTGATTTTCTCAAGGTCACCCAGCATAGAGGTAGAGCAGGGTAGGAAGCCTGGTCTCCTACTGTCCGTGTGTGTTTGGTCCTCTTCATCTCATTAGAGGTTCCAGAACAGACCCTCACGGGGCACCAGAGCTAGGGGGTCACTGTCCTTTGCTCAGAGTGTGAGGATACAGGGGATGGCCCTCCACTCTGCCCAGACCTTCTGTGACTGAGCTCTGGGTGGTGTCTCTTCCCAGGCTGTCTCAGCCTCAGGCTCCCTGGGGGAGGAGGGGGGTCTCTCCTGGGGCTAAGATGCGTTCTTCTCACCCCCGCCTGGGCTGTTCAGAGAAGTAATTTCTCCTCAACCAGCTGGATTTGAATATGGAAACAATTTGTAATTACTCCAAGTCCTCCTGGGCGGGCAGGCAGGCAGGCAGGCAGGCAGGCGGGTGGCATTATCACCAGAGTGAGTTTGGAAGGGCAGGGACTCTTGGAAAAGCAGGTGGCAGAAGCCCTGATAGAGGGAGAGCCTTCCCAACATCTGTCCTAGTCCAGACAGCTTCTGTACACCCCCTGACAAGTCCCACTGTTTTTTACTTGGTTTTACCTAACTTCTTCCTGTGAGCACCAGGTGTATGGAATACCAACGACTCCACAGTTCCTCTTCGCATCCCACCATGTTTTTCCTAGGGCATGAGGTCAAGAAGCCAGAAGACTATCAAGGAACAGAGAAACAGGTAACTAACATCCCTGTCTACGCGGAGAGGGCCCCCTTCCATCATTCCTTACCCAGCTGGAGCTCTCAGAGCAGAGGAAGAGGGTGGCTTTGGAGATCCAGCTGCACCACATCTGTAAGAGACCTGCCTGTGTTTCTCTTGGTGCTAGGTCTCTGGCATGCAAATGATCATGAATATTCATAAAGAGGGAGGCGGACTCAGTGTAGGAGAGGAAGGGGCTGGAGCTCTGGAGGACAGGATTGTAGAGACTTCTAAGGATTGGTCCTTGCATCCTTGTGGGCAGTAGGTGTCTTGATCACTTTCCCCACTTTTGTCCACTTCCTCAAGGTTCCCAGCAACTCTGTTGCTTCTCCCAGGAGGTGAATAAGGAAGGATCCCAGGATTCCCCACTGTATCGGGTGGCTGTCAGTGCTTTGCAGGTGGCCAGGACTGCCTGGTTCAGCTTTCACAGTGGCAGCTGAGCCTTCTAACTATGCCAGGGTATGTTTGAGGATGCCTGGCAAGATTCTGGGATCTCTGCCTGCCAGTGCTAGGTCTGAGGCATTGGCCTCCTCAGGGCTCCCACAGGCAAAGGGAAGGTGTAAGCCCAGACCTCCCTCCCTGTTTCACATAGCTTCGTAAGTTCCCTTAAGGTGACTGCTGAGATTCCTTCATCACCCCTTATTACCTCCTTCCATTAAAGTGGATAATGTCTCCCAATCAGTCACAACAAATGTCACTAGGACTGCTTCAGGGGGAGGGACAGAGGGAAGTTCTTTGCCTCTTTCTGGTAACTCCTCTGGAAAGTTCTCATCTTACTACAATCTGTAGGTGATAAAACTTGAGTTACAGAGGGAAAGGCAAAGTTAGCAATGGGTGGACCATCTTTTTTTTACAGACTGGCCCCTGCACGTGTGCCAACCTTCCAAAGTATGTCCCGAAATCATTCCACCCTCATTGCAAAGCTGCCCCCTGCTGGCCTCTCTGCCCGGAGTCATCGGGTTAACCTACTTGTTTTGGCTGCTGTGGTGTGTTCCCAGTCAGCGCACCTTCCTGGTGGCAACAGGCCCAGGCCACAAACCTCCTGACCAGAGGCCCTGAGCCATGGACATCCCTCTGGGTACCGCCTGAGCTATGTGGGTTTAAGCCCCACCCAACTGTTCCTGGGCACAGGGCCAGGATGGGGTGGGTCTGTGCATCTCTGTGGCTTCTACATAAACAGATGCAACATGGGGGCGCCCCTGGCACAGAGAAAGGCACTTGTGGGAGAAGAGACTTGGGAAAACATGTAACATACTGCACACGTGCAGCATCCCCGTGCCTAGGGACATGCAACATCGCAGCGATTAACACCAGAGTATGCAGTAAACATGCCACACTGCAGGGTACATGTGTTATTTCTACATACGAGTTACCCACAGCTTTCTGCATACATGTAGCACCTGTGAGCTTCTACACATACAGTATTCTTAAGGCACAGGGAAAGAGCAGCATGCATTCAGGACTGAGCGCATGTCAATGCACTATGCATATGTGCAGCATTTGCATGCACCCAGCCAGGCGATATTGCAGTGCACACGCAGGGCACCTGTATGCATATGCAAAGTTCAGTGCACGAATTGCACCTGCATGCACAGGGACAAGCAATATGCGCTGCATATTGGGGAGGGGGAGAAAATGCTTTAGCCTCCCCAGCTCGGGAGACCCTGGCTGCGCTAGACGCCACTGACTTGGGGTATCGCTGCGGGGGTATCGCGGTTAGGCTCACTCTGAGGTCCAGGCGGTCACGGGCAGGGCGGGGGCTTACCCCGGGCTTCTCCCGCGCCGGCGCCTGGGGCCCAGGGTGAGGAGGGG
>LOEQ01000015.1:479210-489478 GCA_001685075.1 Bramus lutescens
GGCCAGTAAGGGCGTAGATAAAGTGCGGCTGGGGGCGTGGCCAATAGTTGGGTGGGGTCTGGGTTCGTGAATCTGGCAGTTCTCCCTCCCTCTCTCCTCTCACTCTAGCTGTCTCAATCACCGGATCCCCTCCAGCCCTGGCCTTCAGTCCAATAGACCAACACCTCAGTATCTGGAGACTCATGGCCCCACTTAAAAGAGGCCACACCCAGCTCTTTGGAACTGCCAGGCCTGGTGGGAGGGGAGGAGGGGACTCATCTCTGTGCCCGAGCCCCTCCATAGGTGATGACGCTGGGGCCTCGCGCTTCGCGCTTCTCTCATTTCTAGGCAGACAGCTGGAGGGCCTCAAGGCTTGAGCCCCAGAGGAGGAGCTGTTCAGGTTCTGGCTTCTCAAGCTCCCTCCACCCCCTTCCTGCTATTCTGTACTCAGACCTGGAGCCAGTTCTAAAAATAGACATAGGCGCTGGAAAGTGCCCACCCAGGAGGGGGTCAGGGAGGTCTGAGTCACCAGTCCGAAGGGCCTTTTTTCGCATCCCCCGCGGGGAGAAGAGGCAGTCTCGATGGCCCAGCTTCATTCGGAGTCTCTTGGCTCGACTGAGCTCTTGGCCATGCGGTGCCGTGCTTCCAGGCCCTGTAAGCAGTAGCAGCCACAGCCGGGAAGGATTAGGAGTTCCTTGGCCTGATTTATTTGGTTGTTTTTGTGTGTCTGGCTGTTGCGCCCACCCCTGGCTGGGTAGTCACGTCTGCACCTGCCCCTGCCACCCAAGTTCATTAGGCTGGTCTGGGCTTCTGGGTGTGGACCTGGACTAGAAATGGCCCGTCTGGGATCTTAGAGGTTCTGGAACAAACACTCCCGTTCCCCAGATGAGAAAACTGAGTTTTACAAATGCATGAAGGGGGCCATCACCCAGCAGACAGTGTGTGATAGCCTGACCTTCAGACCTTTGTCCTGCCTCTTAGCTGGTCACTTGCTTGGCTTCTTCTAGGGCCTTCGCACTGGGGATGACACCGGAATAGCCGCTTGCTCAGCTGTAAAGTGAGAACAATGGAACTTCCTTAGTACCACACTGCTGCTGAGAATAACGTTTTAAAGTAGCAGTAGGGACTGGCAAGATGGTTCAGCCAGTGAGGCACTTGCTGCACAGGCCTGACAGCCTGAGTTCAAATCCCAGTCCCAGGTCGAGGTGGGAGACCCGACTCCACACCAATGTCCTGTGGCCTCCCTCTGAGCTGCGGTGTGCACATCTGCTCCTTCATCACACACTTCATCACACACTTCATCACACACAGTGATAAATAAAAATTGTTAAGTAGCAGTGACAGATCGGGAGCAGTGCTTGGTTCCGTCCCGGCTCAGCCGGTTAGCGTCCATGTCTGACATCTCTTCCCTCCTTTGTGGGGTATGGGGGTTCTCTTCCCCGAAGGAGTTTGCTGCAGTGGTGCGGGGCCTTGGATGGATGTGGAATGACTGGCACACCGAGGCATGAATGCTAGGAGCCGGTGGCACACTGGGCCTCACACAGGTCTGGCTCCACAGCCCATTTTCCACCCTGAGGAGTGGCCATATCTGGGCCCTCAGGGTTCCAGACTTGGGGGATGGATGGGCTCAGAGTCCCCAAGTTCAGCCTTCCTTTTTGGTCAAAGGGCATGGAGCACCTAAAGCCAAATGCACCCAAACAGACCCCGGCCTTGAACCCAAACACCCACTTCCACCCCAATCACTGGCTTCTTTTGCCCCCAAACACTGGTCAGACCTTTACTGAAGGTCAAGGCTGACATACCCGAAAGTCAGTTTTTATATATTATGTTATTTCATCCATCTCACAGGAAAGGCTATCATATCTGTCAGAAATACCAACGGCTTCTTCAAGCTACATAAAAGCAGCTAGGTAAATAATAATACAGAGCAGAAGCAAGGCCTGGAGGAAATGTCAGATGAACATGGCTGTGAGGGACGGGACAAGAGTCCTCAGTACAGTACCAGACCCCTCCATGAGGATGATGACCACTGTGATAATTAGCATCCTTGAGTGCTGCTGTGGACTTGGCTTAATTTCATACATTGTCTCATTTAATCCTCTCCACAGAGCACCTTATTCAACATATATGGAGGCTGTGGCTCAGTGAACCGAATGAGTTAGCCTAAGAGAACAAAGCCAGGAAATTGCAGAACCAGGGTCAGACCTTCTCTGATCTTTTATTTTCTATCTTGGTGGAAAAGCTGGATGCCGGCCTGCCTCACTGCGGCNGCCAAGCTGTCGGGCCTCCACAGCCTCACCGTGGGCACCGTTGGGAGGAGGCGAAGGCCAGCATCAGTCAGAGCTTCTCCCTACCCAGAAGTTCCAGGATTCTACGAATTTGTGAATCTGTGAGTCCAACCGGCTGAGGTTATTGCATGCGAAGAAAGAATGTGGGAGGAGCCTCCTCCCATGCCTCACCAGGCACTGGCTCTGCTCCTGAGAAGGAGGTTGGGGTGCCTCCGTCACACTTTTTTTTTGTATTGAAAGCAAAAAACCACTCAGGCTTTGCCACTGACTTTAGGGAAATGGTACCCAAACCAGGTCCTTCTAAGCCTGGTGCCCAGAAGGGCACTAGATGCTCTTACCAATCAGTGGCTGCTGCTTATTGGTTACCAAGCATCTCTCTCAGATCTCCTCTTTCTCCTCTCTCCTCTGAGCATCTGCCCAAATGTACCCATCTGGGAGACTGGTCCCAATTGCCATCCCCACCCCCAAGTGGGAAAGAATGGAAAACAATCTAAAGCTAGAGGGAAGGGGGAAAGCCGCCAAGAGTTTGTGTGTTCTGTGGTGCTGAGGTTGCATACACTCATTGTATGTCTGGAGTAGCTAATGTTTATTGGGTTCCAGGAACTATGCTCAGGACTTTACGGGCACCGTCTTAGCAACCCTCCTTATGAAGTATGGACAATTCTACTTTGCCAACAAAAAGGGGACACCCACTTTCTGAGGGGGAGTAACTTGACAAAACACCATACTAAATAGATGGTAGAAGTGAGAGTCAAACTCATGTATTCCAGGGACAATTCTTACTTGTTTTTATAGGTGAATAAACTTTTTTTTTGAGTCTCACTGTATAGCCCAAGCTAGCCTTGAACCTGTGACTCACTTCACCTCCTGAGTGTCTGGGAGTCCAGGCCCTTGCCATCAGGCCCAACCTTACCACTTCCTTTAATTCTTTCAGTGACCAGATGAGGCGGGGCTTTGAGAGGAAGAGGTAAGTGATAGCCCCAAGTTACAGTCAGAAAGAGCCAGAGCAGGGTGGGAAGCCCAGGCTCAGACTCTGGTATCGTGCCTGCCCAGGCCTCTCAGTGGTTCTCTGGGTCCTGGGAACTTGATGGACTTAGCCTGACACTCTGTATACCAAGCCCTTCCCAGGTGACAACAGCCCCTACTTAACAGGGGCTGCCATAGCCTGACTGACAGAAGTCACAAGCAGAGCTGAGTTCCCAGGCCTCACTCTGAGAGTTAAATCTCTGAATCCCCACTGTCCCAGGGCACCAACAGCGGTAGTACCATACTGCCTAGAACTGTTGCAGGGCTTAATGACACAGCTCATTCCTTTTGACAGAGGAGTAAAAAGAGAAAGGACTTGCTAGGATTCCTGTCATGTGGGCTCTTTCTTGGATAGCGCTCTGTCCTGTGGACTTGTCCCCAAATGACTAGTTCAAATCTATGTTCCATCTGTGTCCTCTGAGAGACCTTGTGCTGATTATTCTCCTTCCCTCTGCCTGATTCCTCGCCCTTAGAACAAAGCTGGTAATAGTCCTGGGGCCTCCCGTGGAGTGGTGAGACTAAATTGAGTTTGCTGTAGACAGTACCAGCCAGTGCTTGATATGGGCTCAATAAATGTTAGCAGAGGTTATTAAAGGCAGGAGCAGGGTCAAACTCTGGAGTTTTGGGTCTTCTAATGACTCCCATCCCTCGTCAGAGTTTAAAAGAGGTCATGGGATTCTGCAGAGCTGTACTGGCCCTGGGAGGCAGGGAAGACTTCTTAGCTTTCCACTCTTGTCTTTGGGATCAGCTGCTTCTTTATTGGGAGGAATGTCCTGGACACTGGAGGGTGTTTAGCAACATCTCTGGCCCCTACTCTAGATGCCAGTGGCACTTTTTTTTCTGTTAAGACAATGCCTTCATACATTGTCCATGTGTGTCTGGAGAGGCGGTGCAAAATTGCTCCAATGCCAAGAAGCAGTGGGTTAGAGCAGTTAGGCAAAGTCCTTTTAGCTCCTTTAATGCCAGGCACAGTGGGTCATGCTAGGGTTGACAGTTTAACCTTATGTTACAATGGAACTGAGGACTAGGGTTGCAGAATAAGCAGAGGTGAGATTTTGTTGTTGTTGTTGTTGTTTTGAGACAGGGTTTCTCTATGTAGCCCTAGCTATCCTGGAACTCACTCTGTAGACCAGGCTGGCCTTGAACTCACAGAGATCCACCTGCCTCTGCCTCCCAAGTGCTGGGATTAAAGGCATGCTTCACCACCGCCCAGCTACAGGTGAGATTTTTGCACCTGTCATTTCTCCATGGTTCATTCCAAAGAAGTTAGAAGAGCCCAAAAAGCCAACAGGGCTGAAGTTTGGGAAATCTCAAGGGTCTCCCTCTCCCAGCATCCATTTGGTCTGGCCATCACCATGCCTACAGTTTAGCCTCCTGGGATCTGTGCTCACACTTCTAGAGTATCCAAGGCAGCCATATTGAGCAAAAGTCTGGTAACGTGAGCAACCTGAAGTAAAATGCCCTGGCCAGGCCTGGGTGGCGGGTGACCATTGCCAGTCCTTAGTCTGTTGTGGCTCTGCAGGGCAGGTGGGCTTTAGCAGAATAGAGAGCACTGGTCCTCCCAACAGGACCATAGAGCTCACAGTAGGTGGTAAAAGATAGGCCTCCCTGCCACAGGAATGTGGGCAGCTGTGGGGATGTGATGCTGTTGCTGATTTAGGGCAGGGAGGAGCATGGAGAATGAAAGTCAGAAACAGTCAGAGATAGAAAGTCAGACTTATAACACGTGGCTGCAGTAGCAGCAGGCAGACTGAGGCAGGAGGATCACACATTCAAGAATAGCCTTGACTTCAGAGTAGGACCTTGGTGAGGGTGGGAAGAAGGCTGTAGGCAGATATATGGGAGCTAGAGAGAGATGTATAATGACAGAGACAGGAGGAAGTGAGAGAGACCAAGAGGCAGAGAAACACTAGCTTGAAAGTCAGCGACAGGGACAGGAAGTGGGGACATAGACTCAGAGGGAACACAGGAAAAAGACATAGAGAAAACCGGAAACATGAGAGAAATGCAGACTTAGAGACTCAGATCTCAAGAGAAACATGGGAGGGTTTGAAATAGAGGTGACAGAGAAAGGGAGACAGGGTCAAAGTCACAGTGAAGGAGGACAGAGACGAGACAAGGGAGGATGAAGAAGAGTCCTCTCTGGTTCACAGTACCTTTTCCCAGATTCAGAAGCTGAGCTGTGTGTGTATGTGTCTGCATGTGGGCACCTTCCCCCCTTGTGTGTGTGTGTGTCCCATAAAAGTACAGTTTCAGTCTATCTGGGTGCAGGGTGGACAGGATATAACCTACTCAGTTGCTACGGAATACCTGCAAGATGCCAGGTTCAACCATAATGCCCTAGGAATGGCCAACAGGGCCAGTCAGAAAGCTAACGTGCAGACACACACCAAAGCCTTGCAGCGCTTCCCACTTCCATGTGATAAAGACCCACTGGGAGTCTTCCACATTGGGAAGTCAGGAAGGCACTCAGCAGAGACCTGGGTATCAAAGAGCCAGTCTGCAAAGACTAGGGGCAGGCCCCTCTGAAAAGAGAGGGGGATAGGTACAAAATCCCTGTGCCAAGCCAATAGCAGTTCATGGTTTAGACAGAGGGTGGGAGGAAGCTTGCCAGGTAAGGGTGAGGGCCAGCAATAGAGGTTAGTTAGATTGTGAAGGACTTGGTTAGGCTGTAGGGAAACAAACTGGGGTTTTACTTTTTAAAAACTATTTAGTTTATCTGTGAAGGGTTTTGTCTGCATGTATGTCTGTGTGTCTGGTTCCTATGGAGGTGTGAAAAGGACATTTGATCCCCTGGAACTATAATTATTGGTGGTCCCGAGCCACCATGTGGGTGCCAGGAATTAAACCCAGGTCCTCTGGGAGGGCAGCCAGTGCTCTTAACTGCTGAACCATCTCTCCAGCCCTCAATCCTGGGGTTTCACTTGAGGTATAATGAGAGCTCAACAGCAGCTGACAGGTTGGGAAGCAGCCTTCTGTCTGCAGGGCTAGGGCCCAGGGTGGGGTTAGTGGGCTGTGAGCAGCAGGCAGCATACTCAAAAGCCGTTGCTGCGGTTCTGGTAAAAGGTGCTGGCAGCGTGGGCAAATGTGGGAACAGTGGAAGTGGATGGATGTGGCCTGTACTGTGGGGGTAGAGGTGACAGGCATGGGGGTGGGGATGGAAGGCAGGAGCAAAGTGTCATTTTCAGCCTGAGCATCAGGATGAATTATGGTGGCATTTACTGGGAGGAAGAAGCAGAAGCTGATCTCTGATGAGCAATCCATCAGGTATGATATGTCTCAGGGTGGGTATGCATCTGTGTTCATCTATGCCAAAACCTAGGTGTGCATGTGGGATCCAGGATCCCTGAGCAAACCTACGACATCTGGGTCACTTTTGCTTGGATATGTGGGCCCCCTCAGGTCTGTCCTAGGTCTAGACTCTATCTTGGTCCTTAATACTCTCCCAGCCCCAAGGGTTGCCCCTGCCATGTGGGGAGTCCCAGTGGCAAGCTGGGGTAATAGAGAGGCCCTTGAGCTTTGCCAACATCTGTGCACATTACCCCAGGCCCAGGAGGCTTTGGTAGCCCCACCCGGCAGCAGCAAGCAGGCTCCAGGGCAGCTGGTGGCGATTAGCAGCGTTGATTACCTCGTGGCGATGCCATCTGGGGCAAGGGCACTGAGCCCAGTCCCATGGGATACCCTACTTGCTGATGTGTGGGGCTTTCTGGGACTGAATGCACATAAATGTGTTGGCGTAGCTGCATACATACCTGAGTGTAAGTGTGGTAGTGTGTGCATATCTGTGTGTGCCAAGATTCTGCAGGTATCTCTACTTGCATAGTGGACTCATCTGAGTTTTTATGTGTATGTCTGTGTGCATACATGTACACACGTCTATGTGTATACATGCCTGTGTGGGCACACTCAAATCTATATAGGTTTCTTTTGTTTTGTTTTTGTTTTAAGTACTGGGGAATGAGTCTAGTCTTGTGTATGAGTTGTTCTACCATTGGCCCAGCATTCCCAGTCCCTTTAAAAAACTTTGCTTTGAGACCAGGTCTGGCCTTACACTTTACAGGTGTACACTACCCCACTAGATGTCATATATATTCAGAGAAGATGTACCTGTCTGTGTCTGGATCGATCCAGGAATCTAGTTCCATGTGGAGGTCACATCCATCCCACAAAGAGGTGTGCTGTGTGTATGCTCCTGTCTGTGTGAACATGAGTGCCTACAGATGCATGCGGAGTTAGTACACACAGGGCTGTGTGTCTATGTGTCAGAATGAAGCAGGGATTGAGTACATCTCTCGACTGTGATGATAGACCCGGGCAGAGGGTGTTCCCTAGGTTTGGTGGGGAAGGTCTCTGGGCATCACCTTCTCAGGTTCCTTTATCTTCAACTCTGAGAGCTCTGGTGGGGGCACAAGTGAGTGAAGAGTGGATGTGACCAGAATGGTACAGGGTGTGATCGCTTCTGCTGTTTAGGCTTGCCAGCCATGGTCTCCACTCTGCCACCAATGGGTTACGTGATGCTAGGCAATGTATGTTGCTGCTGTACTCTGGGTTTCCCTTCAGCAAGATGAGGTTAGGCATAGAACACTGCCCCTCCATGGCTGTGGAGATTGCAAGAGTTAGCTTAGGTGGAGTTCTTCTGACAGAACCTGACCTGCCTGTGTTCCTTCCTTTTCCTGCCTGCCCCAGAGCTGGGCAGAACTCCATTAGCAATCCGACTATGCCTGGCCCACCCCTCCTGACAGAGCTTCTGAAAGCCCCACCTCCTGCACTTCCTGCCTGCTGAGCTCAGCGCTTCCCAGGCCCTACCACTGCCACCACACATCTGGGCCCAGGCTCAGTGGGGACCACAGTGGGGGCCTCTGTGGCGTAACAGCATAGTAGTTAGGGTTTCCACTGATTCAGCACTGCCAAGGATGGAAGTGGGGAATCCCAAGGCTGTCATGGCTCTACCTGGGTTAGATGGGGTCACAGATCTACAGCTATACCACCTACCCAAAAGGGAAGCCCATTCTCATAGATTAAGAATCTTCCATTGTTTCCTTCCTAACACTAGCATCCACTATACTACTCACAGACCTCTTCAAACAAATTTTCCATGGTCCCCTGACTTAGTGCTAAGAAATTTGTTTGGTACCTCCGTGGAGAGACTGACCAGCCTCTTCCTCTTCTGAAGAGTTCTATTGTTCACCCAACCTCAATTGTTTTTGCTTCTTTAGACTCTGGATAGAAAGCAAACTTCCCCATCACTTAATGCCCACCCCCATCCCCTGCTCACCCTGTCCTAGGCTAAGGATCCCAATAATGAAAATAGCAACAAGTATCTCTCCTCTTATGAGCCAGACCGCTGGCTAAGCATTCTCGCAGATGTTAATGAGTTTCCTTTAGCAAAGCCACACCAGGCAGATGCTGTCTCTTCTCACAGATGTGCAAATGGAATTAGAGATAAAAAGTAGATTTGAACCAGGCCTGCTGTGCCCAACTACTCAGGAGGCTGAGACAGGAGGGATGAAAGTTATGGACCTGGTTGGGTGTAGTGGAGCACACCTTTAGTCCCAGCACTCTGTAAGCCGAGGCAAGGGGGATTTCTGTGAGTTCAAGGCCAGCCTGGTCTACAAAGAGAGTTCTAGGACAGCCAGAGAGAACCTATCTATAAGGAAGGGAGAAAGAACGGAAGGGAGGAAGGACAGAAGGGAGGAAGGAAGGAAGGAAGGAAGGACGGGAGGAAGGGAGAAAGGAAGGAAGGAAAGGAGGGAGGGAGGGAGGAAAGGAGGGAAGGAGGAAGGGAATGAGGGAGGGAGGGAGGGAGGGAGGGAGGAAAGAAGGATGGACGAATGGACTAGGTCTGCTTCTGTTGCAGAGCAGTTCAAGACCAGCCTGAGCAACTTCACAAGCCCCTGTCTTAAAAAACAAGGCTGGTGGGGAAGGGAGGTGGTAGAGATGGCTTAGTCGATAAAGTTCTTGCTCTACAAGTCTGAAGACCTGAATTTGAATCTCAGCTGTAACATCGGGGTTCACTTGAAATTCCATTTCTGGGGAGGTGGAGACAGGAGGATCCCTACCGCTCCTTGGCCAACTAATATAGTTGAATCAATGAATTCCGGGTTCAGTGGGAAAGCCTGTCTCAAAAAATAAGAGAGAGAGAGTCCTTGAGGAAGACACCTATGGTCTCCACATGCATGTGCATACACGTGTGCACACCTGCACACATTTATACAGAACACACACGTACACACCAAAGGCTGGAGGTGTAGTTCAGTGGTAGTGAATTAGCTTAGGGTATGCAAACTCTAGGTTCAATCTCCAATTAAAAAAAAAAGTTCAAGGACCATGGAGATAGCTCAGTCAGTAAAGGTGCTTGTCACCAAGCCCAGCCCGGTGATCTTAGTCTGAGCTCCAGAATCCACACAGTGAGAGGAAATAACTGATTCTACAAGTTGTCCTCTGACTTCCACACATGCAACATGGCGTTTACAACTATGCCTGTGCCCATGTTCCCGCGCATACACATACAAAATTAATTAAGTTTTTACAAAGCTGGAGCAGGGAGCAGGGATCTGGGCCTTTCCAACCTCGCTGAGTCCAAGAGGAAAAAGAGGACTCACTGATCATACTTCTGCAGAAACGAGGGCAGAGCAGAAGGAGTTAATTTAGCACAGGGTTGGGGAGGGGGCGTGTTGCTCTGTCCCTCCTCCCAGTGCAGACGGAGGCACTACAACCTAGGAATGCTAGGCCCAGGCACTAGAAAAAGCTGACCACTGAGGCTTGGTCAGCAGCCACGTCGCGAGTTCCACAGCTATGGAGGAGGGTCCTCAGACCTCTCCAGCTTTCTGGGGTCCCAGCCAAAAAAAAGAAAGGGGGGGCACAAAGGAGGTTTCTTAAACCCTAGGCCTGGCTCTGGGAGCGCCTGGCGTGGTCTCCCTCCCTCCAACCCGCCCCAGGCGCCCCTTCTAGGGCAGCTCTGGGCACGCAGGGTGC
>LOEQ01000015.1:489542-509215 GCA_001685075.1 Bramus lutescens
TCTTTCCCCTCCAGGAGCGGCCGGCAGTCCAGGCAGGCGTGCGCTGCGCGGCACTCAGCCGAGAGAACTCGGGACGCCGAGAAGCTGGGGACAGCGTAGACGGGCAGGGCAGGGAGAGATCGAGGATTCCCCTGCGGGCCAGTGGACCCCCGGGCCCTGCTTCCCACAGCTGGCGGCCTTGGGGCCGCCAGGATTGCTCAGTGAGGGGCTTCCGGGCTATTGGTAAGTGGGCCAGGACTGGGCTGCTTCTCGCTCTAGGCTGAAAGAGCATTTTCTGCTACTGACTCGCTATGTGACCTGGGACAAGCGGCATCCCCTCTCTGAGGTCCTCCGTGCTCTTCTCTGCCCCAGGGTGGCATGGAAACTCCATGCTGGTCCTGCTGTCGCCTCAAATCTGTGCCTGTGTTGAAGGGGGCGGGGTCTCCTTGGAAGCATCTCTCTAGCTATCTTTACAGCCCTCCACTCAGACTGAGGCCTAAGAATGGATGCCAGAAGTGAACATGATGAGCACATCTATGTTCACGCCTCCACATGCGCCCACATGCTGCTCACAGCCGGCTAGCCTTTCATTGGCTGTCGGGAAGGGAAGGCCAGGGTAGGGTTTGAGAGTGGGAGATACACAGCCCTAGGATGGGAGATGGCTAGGGTGGAGAACACAGTTCCATCCTAGGGAGAAGGGAGGAAGAGTCGAGCCTACATATATATTGGGGGAAGGGGTCTTTTCTGTTGTCATTCTGTATCCAGCAACAAAGCAGGTAAATTAGGATTGCACTGGCTGAAATTGGACTTGCCTAAGAAAAGTACCAACAGGAAGTCCCCAGGGAAGGGTGCTTATGGGCTGGCTCTGGACAGGAGTGTATATGTAAACTCTGGGCTTAACAGTTCTCAGGTCTGTTAGCATGCCCGTGTGCAGATAGGTTTGACTGCATAGTCCTGGTACCTATACGCCTGTGCACCTGTGTGTATTGTACTGACACACATGGCTTTGTGTGCTCATGATCTGCCTGTCCCGGAAGAGGCCAGATGATATATGACTCTTCTGGCCACTTGCTGAGCCTGCATTGATTTATCTGAGTCCATCCATCAGGCTTTAATAAAACTAAAAGACAAGCATCCATCAGCCTGGGAGGTTGGCAACAAGGTCCTGGGCCCTGGTGACCTGCTCTCCCGCCCCTTGTCCACACAAGGGGAAGCTTTCTTGGCCCGCACACAGCCCCGTGATCTCTGCCAAGAGACTCAGTCCAGTTTTCGGCCCCTGACCTCATGGATGCCTGGCAAGGCTACCTGTGCTCGGTTGAACACAGCTCTCTGGGTACTGGGCTACTGTGTGCCAGCACAGAACAGCTGTTAGAGCTCTGGGATTCATCCAAACATTTTGATACTTTGCCTCTGCTCTACCCCCCACCCACCCTCCCAGCCTCTGTGGTCTTTTAAGGCCCTCTAGACCCCCTTCTCAATCCTGACACAGCTAGAAGCTGCCTGGGCCCCTGTTTCTATGCATCAGCCAGCCTTCTGCTCTGGCTGGTGGGTGTCTGGGCCATACCCGGGGCTAAATATTTGTATTATCACCTCTGCCCAGATTCTCACCTCAGGCCTGTGTGGGGCTCCTGAGAGCGATGGATGCCAAGCCCTGACCACTACAGTCCTTGGTGCATGGGCCTCAGAGACTTCTTGTACTTGTTCATACATGCCATTGTCCTTTGGGCACCCTGAAACCCACCTTCCTTGTTTTTGGTTGTCAGGTGCCAAGGCTGGAGCTAATCTCTCTGGACCAGCATGTTGGCATCTTGGGCTCCTGGCTTGTGGCTGCTGGGGCTCTGGGCCACCTTCAGCCATGGAGCAAATATAGGTGAGCTGACACAGACCTGCGTCTGGCTCCCAGATTCTGGGGTCTTTGCACATATGTGACCATGTATCTCTCAGTCATATGGACCTTGATTGGCAAGTGTAGGAGCTGAGCTCAGGTTAGCTTCTGAGATGTTTGCATACTTGAGCCTGTGTGAGTCAGCTCTCTCTCTCTCACACTGTCTCTCTCCCTCTCTGTCTCTCTGTGAGAGAGAGAGAGAGAGAGAGAGAGAGAGAGAGAGTCTCTCTCTCTGTATCTCCTGTGTCTGAGTATCTCTGGGTTTGTATCTTGAGAAGCTTAGTGCATTTGAATGTTCTCTTGGGTTTCTGCAGGGGGAGAACAGCCCCCTCCCCCACAGCACATCCTTGCACTTCTTACTGGCTAACTGGATGAGAAGGAGCGGGCACCACACTCTCCTTACAAAGGCAGCACTTCCAGAAAGCTGCCCAGCCCCTCTGTTCCTTCTTATGACAGTGACCCCCATCCTTCAGCCACAGGCTCCTCTTTTGTACCAGCTTTGATCTCTGATGACTTCCCACCCCATGGTCTAGGCTCTGGACAGGGAGAGGGTGCAGTTTTCCAGGGACCAAAGCCAAGGGAAGTTGACCAGGCAATCTGCCTGGCCTTGCTGGGTGCCCTCTGGGCCCGGTAGTTGCACCACCTAGCCAGGAAGGAACCGAACTCCTAGGCCCAAGTCCAGGCATCCAGGGTAGGTGGGACTGCCTGTGTATGTGTGTGTGTGTGTGTGTGTGTGTGTGTGTGTGTGTGTGTGTAAAGGCACATGTGTGTCTCTGCATGTGTATTGGAGAGTTTTGCTCTCCTCTCCCTCACTGGGTCCCCTAGAGGGGCTGGGGCAGAGGATTTCAACATCTGTAAGGAATCTGGGTCCATTGCCAAGGGTGAGTCACCCAGTACTGCGGGATGGTGAAGACAGTGATGGTCTTTCCAGCCAGACTTGGGGGTGGAGATTGCAGTGGGTCACTGTGCCCGGGGATACAGGGCTCTGTCTTTCAACTAGGTTGGACAGGGAGTTGGCTATCTTCTGGGAGGTGACTTGACTGGCTTGGCCCAGCCTTTCCGTCAGCTTTGCTGGGAAGACCCATTGATTTTAGCCCCTGCCTCTTTGATGTAGCACCCTCCATCAACACTTCTGGTCTCAGGAGGGGAAGGAAGTGCAGCCCCGGGGAGAAGGAGGCTTATAGCCACCAGCCTGTCCCTTTGGGACTTCAGAGACTTGTGTCTTTGTTCAGAATCTCATACCTCTTTAATGTGCCTTGACTGGCCTAAGTCCCTGATGGTACCCTTGAGCTTGTGGTCCCCTTAGCCTCTTGGTCTCTTTTTATTGTTGTTTCACGAGCTGGGTATGCAGGTGAAAAGCCATTCTGGTGGTTCAGACTTGTGTCAGCCTTTTTCTTCTGGGAATATGGGAAACAGAATGCCACCCATTGCCTGGGACATGTGTGCCAGTGCACGTGGAAGCCCTGGGGACATGGGTATGCATAGCTCATGCATGTATAGTCATGTGCACGCAGTTGCACGCAACACCAAGTGTGCGCGAAGATAACATATTCTCATCCCCACTGTGTTCCTCTGCCCCCACCTAGGTGGAACACATGGAGGAACATGTACATAACATGTCCACTGTCTGGGCTCTGAACCACCCAGGGTTTCTTTCACCCCTGACTGGCCTAGCTCCAGCTAGAGGTATTGGAAGGCTGGGATCCCGGGGGTCTGGCCCTATTCTGCTGTTGACTCATTCAGTGGATTTGAATGGGCCTCAGTCTTCCCAGCTGTGCGCTGGGCCCTCTGGCACAGCCAGGGCAAGGCGAGAGTGAGCATAGCCTCAAGGCAGACTAGGTTAAAGGTCCAGAAGGAAGACTATGGACTTGTCCACTCCTGGGGTCCCCAGGATGCCCCCCACCCAGCCCCAGGCAGCTGCCTTCTTGAGTTCCTAATGCTCCAGGTCAACTTTCTCCCAGGTGAGCGATGCCCATCTTCCCAGCAAGAAGGACTCAAGCTGGAACACAGTAGTGACCCATCAACCAACGTGACTGGTGAGTGCATCCTCAACCATCCCCTGCCCACTTCCTAGGGTTGCCTGCACTTCTCACCTGCCCTTCCTCTGATGTCTTGAAGGCTTCAACCTAATCCGCCGACTGAATCTCATGAAGACATCTGCCATCAAGAAGATCCGCAACCCCAAAGGACCGCTCATCTTACGACTGGGAGCTGCTCCATTGACCCAACCCACACGGTAACGGACTCTGGGTGACTATTGGGAATCCATACTGACCTCAGCCACATGCTTGCAACTCTGGGTATGAGTGGTCCATTCCAGGGCCTCTTTGGAGGCCGTTTTGGGCCTTCCCCAACCTAAAGTCTACCTATTATCTGGCCCCTGGGCTTGAAGGGTGGGTTTGTGTGGGTGGTAACTGGCAACACCAGCCTGGCTCTCACTGGCAATGGCAGGGCCAGGTTTATATCCCCTGGTTGCAGTGAGAACCCTAGGGTGGTTTCAAGAGCCTGTGTCTATGAGAGTGTGGTCCTGTATGAAGCCCAACTCCCAGCAGCCCCTGGGCAGTCTGGGTCCTCCTGACCTGCATCTCCTTTCCTGGCTGCTCTGTTTATGTAGAAGCCCTTGGTCTCTTTCTCAGTATCTCTCCATCCACTCCAGGTCCATATGCCATGCTGGCTCCTTGGGAGCCTCCTTTGCCAAAGTTGGGATGCAATGCTAAAACAGAAAAAGAAATTTTTTATTTATTGTGCATACGAGTGTTATGTCTACATGTATGTGCACCACATGCATGCATTGACTGCAGAGGCCAGAAGGGGGCATTTGATTCCCCCTGAGACTCCAGTTATAGATGGTTGTGAGATACTATATGGATGCTGGGAATTAAACCTTGGTCTTCTGGTAGAGAAGCCAGTGCTCTTAACCGCTGATCTATCTCTCCAGTCCCCTGAGATGGTTTCAAGGATTCTCTGTTAGTGTTCCTCTGTCCCATCAGGCCCCATGAGACTTCCTGGGACAAGAATTTCCCTATTTTCACCACTGGCTTTCCCAGCAGCTAGTCAACCTTTAGCAGCTGGAAGGTGCTCAGTGGGTGTGTCAGGATGACTGTGTGCATGGTTTGGAGCTGTGTCCTGTGCATGTCTCAGGCAGGCTCATCCCCTGAGTGCCACTGAGACTCAGAGCACCCTCCCTTCTCCCCTGCAGAAGAGTGTTCCCTCAGGGACTGCCAGAGGAGTTTGCCCTGGTCCTGACAGTCCTGCTAAAGAAGCAAACCTTTCGGAACACGTGGTACTTGTTCCAAGTGACTGATGCAAATGGGTACCCACAGGTGAGCCCACCCCTTCCCTCACCCACTCCTTGGGCAACTGGTTGCATATATCCAGCTCAGCTTCTACCCACCCTTGTGGTTTCTGGGGGCGTCTCTGCTTCATCCCAGTGCCCATCACATACTTTCAGGATGTTCTCTGTGACCCCAGCTAGCTTTTTCCCCTCCTGGGAAGTAAGTTTGAGGCCCTCAACTTTGCTGTGCTATTCCTCTAGAACTCTGAATTGCTGTCCTTTTTCTTATCCCCCTCCCCTCCAATTTGTCACAGATCTCCTTGGAAGTCAACAGCCAGGAGCGGAGTCTAGAGCTCCGGGCACAGGGCCAAGATGGTGACTTTGTGTCCTGCATCTTCCCAGTGCCCCAGCTCTTTGATTTGCGTTGGCACAAGCTGATGCTGAGTGTGGCAGGTCGTGTGGCCTCTGTGCATGTGGACTGCATCTCAGCCTCCTCCCAGCCCCTGGGACCCTGGCAACCCATTCAGCCTGGGGGCCATGTATTTCTGGGCTTGGATGCTGAGCAGGGCAAACCTGTTTCGGTGAGTGCTGGGTCCTGGTTTCTGTTTCCACCTCTGGGGGAACCTTGAGCTCCTGAGAGTGTGTATCAGTCAGTGTTCAGATCCCCCTCTGAAGCCATTGCCTTCCATCTGCAGCCTAGCCATGTTAACCTGACATTCCAGGCCCTCCACCATCTGGCTACATGTCCCAGCATTTTTCTTATATCTCTCTATTGACTGCTGTCATCAATTCCCTCCTAGTCTGATGGATCACCTATGAAATTTGCATATGTATGCCTTTGCATATGCTTTTCCCTTTACCTGCAATGCTTTTCCTTAAATATTCACTTACAGGATGGGCTCAGCTTGGATGGAGCCACCTCTTACTGCCCCTTCCTACATCTTCTCTCTCCCTATTCCTCCCTTCCTCCTCCATCTCTGCTTTTAGCGACAGCTCTATTCTTGACGGCTTCCCTGACTAGCCTGGAGAGACCCTAAAGTAAAATCCTGGGGTGAAGACGTCTTTGAGCCTCTTTGGGGACCAAGGCAGAGCTATTTGATCATCTGAAATAAGATAAAGTTGTGTGTCCCCTGCAGTTTGACCTTCAGCAGGCGCACATCTATTGTGACCCAGAGCTGGTTCTGGAGGAGGGCTGCTGTGAGATCTTACCAGGAGGGGTGAGGAGCTGGCCCCTAGCACACGCTGTGCTGGAGGGGGGGCAGCCTGCATGGGGATGGCAGAGGTCTGAGGATGCATCTGCCCCTCTGCTGACCCTGACCTTTCCCCCACATTGAGCAGTGTCCCCCAGAGACCTCCAAGGCCCGTCGGGATACCCAGAGTAATGAGCTCATTGAGATCAATCCTCAGACGGAGGGCAAGGTCTACACCCGCTGTTTCTGCTTGGAGGAGCCCCAGAACAGCAAGGTGGGTGAGCCGGGGAGGTACAAGGGAGACTGTTCCACCTCTGACCTGGCTGAGGCTTGCCACCAGACTCAGCAGGTCGTGTGCCTATGTTGGGAAGACCCCTGAATGTGGGCTTAACTCACGTCTTATCTTATGGAACTCAGGGAAGCAGAGAGAGAACCCATGGCGTTAACCCTGTGCCTGTTACTCGTTGGCATTGCACAATTACACCTCTCTAGCTCTGACCCTGGCCAGCCTCTCACTAACGCCATCTAGACCCTCATGGGGAGGGCAGGACCCAGTCTGCAGTTTCTCCTGTACAGGGCTATGTGGGCCCGGAGGCCAGGCTGCACTGTTTTCCCTAGGGCTCTCTCACTCTCACAGGAACATGGCCAGCTGCCCCGTCCGTTCCCAGGTTCTTTGGAGGTGGCAGGAAAGCCCCATCCTTCTCTCAGCCCCACCCTCTGGTTGGGCAGTGTCCCTGCCTACCCAGGCATCATGCCCAGTCTTTGACTGCAGAAACACAAGATCCCATTGATTCGCTGTCTCCTTTCTACATCACATGGCGGAGTGGAGGGGAGAAGGGGCGCCTGTGGAGGCAGCCTCAGGGGTCTGAGCAAGCCCTTGATGCCCTGGGAGGTGCCAGATGCCAAACTGAGGGGGTACCTGGCATGCATGTGCTCTTCCTGGATGCCCCTTTCCATCATGGACCCCAGAATTGTCCCTCTGTCTGCCCAGGTGGATGCACAGCTGATGGGAAGAAGCAGCCAGAAGACAGAAAGGGGGACAAAGGTAGACATGGTGGGTGGAGGGAGAGCTCACGGTGCCCTCTGTCTGCCCTGCATGCCCTCTGTAAAGCCCTCGGAGAAGATGCCAACACTCCCACTCTCTTCCTGCCCGGACAGAGCTTGGCTGTGTGGTGCCAGCTCTGAGAAGGGAAGACAGACTGGGCGGGACGCAATTTTGGGTGTTCTCTAGAGAGCTGGCTCCTGCCTGCTTTTGTACAGGGGCTTGGAGCAATGCTTGATCCCAGTTCCCCTCCCACCCCCATGCCTCCTTCTTCCCAGGCCCACTGGGAGACTGAAGTCAATGAGGTGAGCCTTTCTTCTGGAGGGGGGAGGATGTCAGCACTAATTCATTGGATGAAGATTTTGAGGCATAGCGCCTAGGTATGGGGGTGACGGATGACTGTGAAGTACCCGACATTCCTGAGGGCCCAACAGGAGGCCCTGTCTGCCCTGAATTCTAGGGTGGAGGCCCTGGGAGCCATTCCTACTGAGTCGGAAGCCAATGGCCATGGGCACATAAGGAAAGCCTAGGTCTTAGCCATGAAACCCTTCTTCAGTGACATGCTGTGTGGCCTTGGCTTGTTACTGTTCCTCTCTGGGCTTTAGTTTTTTTCATTTGAGAAGATGACTGTAGGTCTGTGTTGGAAGATAAGGAGCAAGGTTGGCTTTCTATGCTTTCTGCTTCTATGCACATCTCAGGTCATGCTAAGGACATGTGAGGTGCTGTTTGTGCTGATAGTGTGTGTGTGTGAGAGAGAGACAGAGACAGAGAGAGACAGAGAGAATGTTATGCACTCTCGTGTTGGGTAGGGCTAATCTTGGGGTTCAGAATTGACCTGCAGTCCTGTTCTTCCCTTGCAGTGCCCACCCTGCGTCCACGGTGCCCGGGAGAGCAATGTAAGTGGATGGGGAGTCATGGGTGGTGTGGCCGCAGTCGGGGCATGCTTGCTTCCTAGAGCAGGCTGGAGCTTCCTGGTTGAGGACAAGGGGGCTTTGTTCACTTTCCCAGCATTCCCTGCCTGATTCCCAGAGCTGTGCTTAGCCCCGCCCCTGAGCCCATCAAGCCCTGAAATCTCGATGGGGCGTCATGATTCAGGGTGGTGGCCTCCTTGGGAGGCGGGAGGGGACTCAAGACCTTGGGTGCTGTTTCCAATTGTGCCTTTGCCTCCAGATCTCAGATCCGCTTTGACTGGAAGGCACCACCTGTCACCTTGGAGGCCTAGGGGTGGGGGTAGGGGAGCAGCCAGGGAACACCTAGCTCAGAGCCTGGGCATTCTCCACTCCTAGCCTAGCCCAGCCTTCCCACTAAGAGTCTGAAAGGACAGGACTCAGTGGGAGCCATTTGGTACCTACTGTGCCCCTTCTGCAGGCCACGAGAGTTACCGTGTTTTGAGAGGGTGGGCTATATTGATTCACAAAGGGCATGAATCCCCTAACTTTGGGGGAACTTAGAGGTGCCCCACACTGCTGCCTGTCTCTCTATTCAGTCTCCCATCAAATCTGGTAAGGCCTTGGTTCCCAGAGGTGCTGGGGTTACCATGGCAACCGAATGACCATGTTAGCCTAACAACTTGAAGTGGGCCTAGTCAAAGGCAGGCAGGTTGGAGATCCCTCTGTTGGCTTTACAACCCTGGAAATAGACTCGGCATGCTGATTGGCCTGGAAAGCAGGATGGGGACCGGGACTCTTGTGGTTGGTTCTGCCGTCACGCGATGTGAGCCTCACTGATTTGCTTCCCCACTCTGGACCCTTGGTTCCCTCTTGTTCCCTAAAGTTCAATGTTCTCTTCCCTCCTGTGTTCCCTTAGGTCACACTTGGTCCCTCTGGCCCCCAGGTAAGACCCAGCAGAGAGCAGAATTCTCCCATTTTCTTTGGTGGGCTTGGTCTCATGCTGCCCTACGTGTTTATGTCAGAACTACCTAGGTGTGTTTAAGTCTGTGTTGGAGTGAGTGGGTTGTGTATGCAGAGTCCAGAACTGACCTTTGCTGAGGCAAAGCTCCTCAGTACCAAGTATCAAGCCCTGGGCCCTGGGTGCACATACCCTTCCTAGGAGATGAGTGCTCTCACCATTCCAGGCATAGGTCGTGGGTTGTGTCAGAACGATCATGTTCTTATATATATATGCCTTATATTCTGGAACACAGAATCTGCACCTATGTGGCCCACAGGCTGAGGGTTGAACCTCCAGGACCTGTGGGCTTAATGGGCCTCAAGTTTGTGAGCAATGGGGTGAGCATGGCTCATGTGAGCGTGTGCTGTGCTTGCTGTGCTGGCTCATGAGTGGGTGGGTTCTGCCCACCACGTCGCCCACAGCATCCCTGTCTTATTGATGCCGCTGCACCCATCTCCACAATGTCTGGAGATGGGTGCAGCTGCATCAATCCTATTTTATTGATGAAGCATCAGAGGCTCAGGGAGGTGACATGACTTGCACAAGGCTCGAGCTCAGGAAACTTGACTATTAGCTGCCCTGGATTTATGTTGTCCTGCGTGTCTACACAATGTGTTCACGTGCTGTGGATCTGTTGTGTGTTTGCTAATGTGCATACCTGTGGATGTGGGGGATGGGATACTCTGTGTGAGGCTGTAGGTTTGCCAAACAGCCTTTTGGTGTATATGGAATCCATGTACTGTGGGTAGTGCATGCACACACACACACACACACACAGTATGCACACATTTGCATGATAGAGGGATGGAGGCAACCAGGGGTGGGGAATACTTCCTGGAGGCTCCCTTTAGGCATGACCATCATTCTGGTCTCACCCACAGGGAGGGAAAGGTGAGCAAGGCCTGACTGGACCATCAGGCCCCAAGGGAGAGAAGGGAGCTCGGGTAAGTGCCCAATCCAAGTCAACATCAGGGCCTCTCCCACTGGAGAGGGCTTGGTGGGATGTAAACTAACATCCCACCACCTCAGTGGGAAACCTGACCAAGTGGGCATTTGGCCAGGCTTCTACAGGGGTTAGCCTGGCCAAGTGGGCATTTGGTTAGGGTTCTACAGGGGTTAGCCTGGCCAAATGGGCATTTGGTTAGGGTTCTACAGGGGTTAGCCTGACCAAGTGGGCATTTGATCAGGGTTATAGAGGGGTTAACATGTGGAGGCCTATTTTCTATGGTACCTAGGCCTTTCCTAGCAATAAGTTTTGTGACTCCCCTGGGAGGCTCTAGCCTTGACCCCTGTTCCTTACTCACAGGGTAATGACTGTGTTCGAGTCTCCCCAGATGCCCCACTTCAGGTAAGACTGGGAGGTGAGGCCTGTTTCAGGGCTGAGACAGGAGCATTCTGGCCACTTAACCCCTTTTCTCCCTTGTCAGTGTGCAGAAGGCCCAAAAGGAGAGAAGGGAGAATCAGGAGACTTGGTAAGCCTGGGACCTACTGCAGGGCAGGGATGATGGGTCCTGACCCAGCCTCATCCATTCATTTGTGCTCCCTCCTCATCTTAGGGACCCTCAGGACTCCCAGGCTCAACAGGCCAGAAGGTAATAGGCTTATGTTTAGAGGGGTGGGTTCCCAGATGGACCACAGGCCCTATGTTCATGAGGACAGAAATGTCTAAGGCCTTCCTAGAGAATTCTGCTGACAGAGTTGATTCTCCCCTCCCCATCACTTCTAATCCTCTGCCTAGTCCAAACACCCACCACCTCTAGAAGGCAATTCCACATGTTTGTGGAATGGGTAGTCTAGCTGGTTTGAAAGTTCTTTCTGTTGTCTGCCCTTCTGAGGAAGGCATTCATTTTCAGAAGAAGCAGAATTGGGGAGGGGAACTCTGGAAGGCCCTTGACCCTCCCCTAATAGGAACTAGCTGCCCTGCTTCTTTTCCTCAGTCCTGGTCACTCGTCTCTTCCTTCCCCAGGGCCAGAAAGGCGAGAAGGGTGACGGGGGCCTCAAAGGATTGCCAGGAAAGCCAGGCCGAGATGTATGTTATTGGGGACCCTCTCCCTAGGCCTCAAAATGTTAGACTCTAACCCAGAGGTCCAGTCCCCTCCTGCTAATCAAGGAGGTGAGGGGCTGTGTCCCAGGAGACATAGCATGGCAGTATAGGTCCTGAACACAGGTCTCTTGACTCTAAGCCTGATCATATTTGATAACTGTAGGGTACCAGGTTGGGGTCTGGCATGGGAGATGGATGGTAGAGGCAACAGAGGTGTATATTTATTTTCTTGTCTCAGTGGGGCAGTGGCCAGTCCCCTGGCTATCTCTACCTTGGCCCTCTTCCCAACAGGGTCGGCCAGGAGAGATCTGTGTCATCGGGCCCAAAGGGCAGAAAGTGAGTTGCAGGCCCAGGTGTGGGAGCTGTGGTGGGGCTAAGGTGGTGGCCCGTCTCATAACCACTTGTGTGCCAGGGTGACCCTGGCTTCGTTGGGCCCGAGGGACTGGCAGGAGAGCCTGGTCCCCCCGGCCTCCCTGGGCTGCCGGGGATAGGACCACCTGGGACTCCTGTAAGTATCCCCACACCTCCCTTGTTGTCATCTCCTGGGACCTCTGCCTCCCCCATTCCTGTCCCCCCACCAGGGTGGGGCTGAGTTGGGAATAAGACCAGGTCCCAGGGGTGCAGGTTGGAGGGTGACTTAAGACAAAACCCCTCATCGTGCTGTAGAGAGGAAACTTGTGCCAATCCTTTTTCTGCCATCAGGGAGATCCAGGTGGCCCACCAGGCCCAAAGGGAGACAAGGTAAGCCCAGAAGGAGTGTGGGCATGGGCTGCGGGGGGCTGGGGAGGGAGTGATCATGCATGTCTGAGGATGTGGTGGGGCTTTGGCCTGAAGGGGCTCAGTTTAGTCGGGGTGCTAAAGGGGATGTCTCTACTCAAATACTAGCTGGGCTGGGGGCCTTGGCTTTGGTGAACAGCAAGCCCCGGAAATGTCTGTCTGTCTGTCTCTCCTCCTCGTTGGGCCACTCAGAGTCCTAGTCAGACCTAGTCATCTGTCATCCTTTTCCAGAGCTACACACAGGAGGACAGGCAAGAGGAAGGGAGAATTTAGCCGGTCAGTGGACCAAATGGAGACGGGAGGTTCAGCTGAGAAGGCCAGATGAAGGGACAAAGGGAAGAGGTCACATCAGGGGGAGCCTCGCCTTTAACCTTTCTTCTGGTTACAGGGAAGCTCTGGGACACCTGGAAAGGAAGGCCCCGGAGGGAAGCCTGTGAGTGATCGCTTGCAAGCAAGGGAGAGGGTTCCCTGCCCACCATGCCTGGGTCTACTCTTCCAGGGCCTCCAGGAGGAGGGGCTTGAGTTCTCAGCTCTTTCCTGACATACTGGTCCCTTTGCCTTGACATTAATGCCCCTGTTTCTCTCTGCCCTCCCTCCCTACAGGGCAAGCCAGGAGTGCCAGGGACTAAGGGAGAGAAGGTGAGCTCCAGGCCTGGCTGCCCTGGGTTGGGTTGGGAACGGGATCTGCTCTGAGCAGCAGGGGCACTCTGCCCACAGGCAGGGCCTGCCTCAGGTGGCCCTCTCTTTATTCCTATGGAAGGTATGTGATTAGCTCAGGAGCCTGCCTGGGGGGTCGGCCACACTCAGACCCTGCCTCTGGCACCTACATGGTTTATGAGCATGGAGGGTCACTCGGCTGTCAGCGGGACACATGTGCCTCCCCTGGCTTCCTTCGAGGACATAGTGTCAGGAAGTCTGAGACTCCTTTCCTGAATGAAGGAGTCCCTTGGACATGAAGGCCCTACAGTGTTCCTGTTGTCCACTTTGATGATGGGAACACCTTAAGCTGGTGTGACGGGAGGCTTCCATCTTTCCCAAGGTCTCAGCCCCACCCTATCCTCCTGTGGTTGTTCCCTTCTGCTAGGGTGACCCCTGTGAAGTGTGTCCAACGCTGCCTGAAGGGTTCCAGAATTTTGTGGGACTCCCTGGAAAGCCAGGTCCTAAAGGAGAGCCAGGTGATCCTGCTCCAGCCAGGGTGAGTGCCCAAGTGGCCATGGAGGGACATATTCAAAACAGATCCTGAGGGACTGGGTATTTCTCAAAGCCACAGAGAGGTTAAGCAGAGTATTGGCCCAGAAGGGGTTTGAACCATAGAGTTTAGGGCTGGCAACAGTGTCATCCCAGGCTTCCATGGCAACCTCCCAGAGCTTTCCCCACACCCCCAAGAGACTCTAGGATATCTTTTGGGCAAGATAGGGTGGAGCCATCTCTTAGTATGAGTAGCCTGCCTCTGGGCTTGGGTGTTGGTTAGAGAGGATACAAGAAAGTGGTCAGGGCTAGGATTAAAGTCCTGGCCCTGCCTCTTCATCCCACTCCTTGGTACACTCTCTTTCAGGATGGCCTAGGAACTGTTGGACTGAAAGGTGACCGGGTATGTAAGGAACTTTCTGTGGGGACAGTTAGCCTAAGCTTATTTCCCTTGTTTGTTATATGAGTTGACGGGCATGGCCTCTGAACCACAGGACGGGGGCAATTCAAAGGGCATCTATGTGCTGTGTCACACTGCTGTCCTTAAGTATGGCTGGAGCAATCGGGGTGTCCCGCCATGCCTGCTCTCAGCCCACAAACCATTCTTTTTCCTTGCAGGGAGAGCCAGGCATCCAAGGCATGAAGGGAGAGAAGGTAGGAAGCTCCTGCATCCTGCTCTTTGCCTTCTGTTCACTTGGGAGGTTTTGATTCTTCTCTTCCTTCCTTAGGGGGAACCCTGTTCATCCTGCAGTTCAGGTGTTGGGGCCCAGCATCTTAGGCCCTCTACGGGGACCAGTGAAGACTCCCCTGGCCATGGTTTACCTGGCCTTCCGGTGAGTGACCTGCCCTCGGCATACTAGTGGCTGTCCTAACTCTTCAGGTCCCAAGCTTTGGGGCTGGGACCAGGAGGTGGGCCATGACTTTTCTCTGTCTGGGCTAGGCTGCTACTTGTAACATAGTAACTGTCTAGTAACTCCTCTCGCTTTCTCTTGTTCACTGGACCCTGAGACACCTGGAGCTTGGAGGGGTGTCAGCGACCCAGACCAAAGGCCCTGTGACTCCATCTTGTTTTGTTTTGTTTTAAGGGGAAATCTGGAGTTCCTGGGCCAAGAGGTCTGAAAGGGGAGAAGGTGAGTTCAAGGCTGAGAGTCAGAGACACAGGCAGCAGGGGAGACAGCCCTGATAAGCAAGTGAGGCAGAGATCAGACTGTAATTTCATCACAGAACTCATCCATCAGGGTTTTGTTTTTTTCCTGAGCAGAGTCGAGGAATTTATTTCCAAGAAGCTCATGTTTTTCAAGAGAATTCCTTAGTGCTGTATTTTTAATTTCACGATAATCTAAAACTATTAAGCATGTCCAGACCACCTTATAGCAAGATAATACTTACTTTCCCTTTTCATTATTGCCAGGCATGGCTCCAAGCCTTGTGCATGTTATATTCTTGTTATATTCCTCCCAGATCTGACAGGGCACATTTCTTCTCCACTCTTCCCATTTTATGGATAAGGAAAACAAGACATAAAAAAGCCAAGGAAATCTCTCAGGGCTCCATGGATGTTTGGATACAGAATTGTGATTTGAGCCCAGGAAGTTTGGCTCCACTATAGTCTATAATCGCCACTACTCGGCTGGGTTTCTAGATTCAATGCCCATGTTAACACTCGTGTTTATGATTGTGTTAGAGATAAATGTCTAATAGAGTGTTGCTCAAATGAGGGGTTCTGTGGGTGTGGACGCGCTCAAGCGGGGGGGGGACATTAGGATGTGCGTTTAGACTCACCTCTAACGGGCGAATCACATGTGGCGTTTCTCAGATGGAGTTGTAGTACCCCTTCCCAGCCCTGCTCTCCTTCCATTAGTGTGTGTGTGTGTGTGTGGTGCCACCGAGACTGAACCAGACTCTACTATGTGCTTTGCCAGCCCTCTACCACTGAGTTACATCCCCTGCCCCATAGACACCTGAAGAACCCTTATTTCACTCTTTATTTTGAAATAGGGTCTCACTAAGTTGCCCATGCTGGCTTTGAACTCACAGTGTAACCTCAGGCAGACCTTGATTCTTTAGTACTGGATTAGAGGCTAACAAATGTGACCAGCCTTTTCCAGCAGGGCGAATAGCATATCCCGAAATCCCCAAAGCCCAGAGCTGACGTCACCCTTGACCCCTCCTTCCGCCACACCTTCTCCCTTCCATCCATCCCAGCCGCAGGTCCTGATAGTTCAGCCCCAATCTCCCTGGACTCTCCCTGCTGCTCTCCATTTGTGCCACCGGTCTCCATGGCCTCCCTCCTGATGGCAGAGACCCCTCCTCTGGCCCGCAGATGTCCTTTGCAGCCCTTCGACGGCCCATTTATCACTGAGCAGTTCATGTGGCTTTGTAGAAAGAACTCCAGTGACAGAACTTCCTGCTTACAGGCCTTTGAAAAGGGGACTTGGCTTTGTGCCACCGTCCTGCTGGACCTCATGCTGGGCGACCTTCCTTCTAGAGTCCCCTTCTCTCTCTGCCTTCCTTTGCTTCAGCCGTCTGACCCTCCTCCATTCTGGAGCATGTGGAGACTGTTCCGCCTCCAGACTTCATACAGGTGACTCTCATAGGAACACAGAAGCTCCGGCCTTCTTTCGCTGGCGGGCCTAATTTGCATCCTTATGATGACTGTGGTGCCACGTCTCTGACCACCCTGTATGCCATGTCTCTGACCACCCTGTATAAATGGGAACTCCTCTGGTCTGGGTCATTGCCTTGCTCCCTTCGTGGCACTCATTGTCACTGACAAGGTTACTATTTTAAAAGCTCCACTTCTAAAGAGCTGACCTCTCAAGCTTGAGGACCCGAATTCGAATTCCAAGAATCCATATAAAACGTCAGAACCCTGAGCACTGTAACCCCAGCACTGCGGGTGAGAAGCAGGTGAAAACCTGGAGGTCACTGACCAGCTAGCCAAGCAGAACTGATGAGCGCTGGGGTCAGCGAGAGAGACCCAATTTCAAAGGATTATGTGGAAGATGTTTGCGGAAGATGCCTGATGTCAACCTATAGCCTCTACCCACATGCATACGTATGTACACCACACACACACACACACACACACACACACACAGGTTGGGAGGAAAGACGAGAATATAGTTTAATTGGTAAGGTGCCTGCCTACAATACACAAGGCCCTGAGTTTGATCCCCAACATTATAGAATCTGGGTAGGGTGATGCCCACCCGAGGCAGGAGGATCAGAAGTTCAAGGTGATCCTTGACTACATAACATAGGGTTACTTTTTAAAAAAAAAGCTCTTCAGTGTGCAGGGTCCACGGGGCATTTTTGTCTATGCTGTTTGCATATGCAGCACCTAGCCCGGTACTCAGGGCCAAAAGGCAGTCGATGAACCAGCTGTTGGAGAAATGACTTCATGATCTCTGCCTGGCAAGAGGTGGAGCGGGCTGGGCTCAGCTTCAAGGCTGTAGCTGGTCAGGGATTCCCTGAGGAATTTGGGGGAATCCTAGCCTCACTCTCCTTTTCCAGTAGACATCCCAAGAGTCTGTTCCTGCATCTGGCACCTCTACCCTGTTTCTCCTTAACTATATGCTCTCTGCTTGGCCCTCAGGGTAATTTTGGCGATGCAGGGCCGACAGGAGTTCCAGTAAGTATACTTCAAATGGCAGTGGCTTAGGGGAGGGCAAGGTGGATGGTGCTGCCCTCCACAGGAGAACTGACAGGCTTGGGCTGGGCCTCTGCCTAGCCTTGGCTTCTACTGGGCAGCCTCTCATATGGCTTCTCATGTAGGGGCCACCAGGACCAGTGGGACCAGCAGGCACCAAAGGGGCAAAGGTGAGTCTGGGGCTCCTGGTATGGCATAGGGCACATCCTTGAAGAAGATACCTTGTTCTAGCCTGTTCTACTCCAGATCCTGGATTCTCTGCAGTCTGTGGGGGTAAATTCTGGCTCCTAGCAACATAGTCTTGCTTCCATCTTCACTTCTCCCCATGCTCCCAGTCTCTCTGCTGTGCTCCTAGTCTCTCTGGAGACATCTCCCACTCAGTAGAGCTGGCTACATTCTGCAGCTCCAGATCCCAAGCCCTAGAACCCAGGAACCCCTTAACCCAGGATCTTTGCTCTGCAGGGGGAGCCTTGTGAGCCCTGTGCAGCCTTGTCCAAGCTTCCGGATGGGGACAGCCATGCGGTTCACTTGCCTGGCCCAGCTGGAGAGAAGGGAGAGCCCGGTCCCCCAGGCTTTGGATTGCCTGGGAATCAGGTGAATTCTGGGATCTCTGGAGATGGATGTGGGCAGGATGCAAGGAAGAGCATGATCCCTCCGTGCATCTCTGGACTTCCTAGGCAGAAGGATAAAGTGGGGTGGGATCAACCTTTCTGTGTCTAGTGCAAGCTGCTTGCATCCCATACACAGGTCTCTGCCCTTCCTCCTGGGACATAGAGGGGCAGAACAAGGACAAGGCACAGCCTCAGCACAGCTAGGTTCCAATTCTGGCTCCGATTTTGACAAGATCTTTGGCTTGAGCAAGTCACTCTTGTTCTCTGTCCCTCTGGGTCCTGTCCTTAGAGTTGTGGTGAAGCTCATGAGCAAAGCATTGGACAGCACACACGGCTGCTGGAGAAATGGCAGTTAGTACTGTAGGTTGGTGGTTGCCACTTTAACGGTGACAGCAAACACTGACCCAGCAGAACAATCTCACAGTAACCCTTGGGTGCAGAAGCCTACACTATGTCATCCTCCTCATTTGGCAAATGAGGAAAGTGAGCCTAGATAATGTACCTTGCCTAGGTCATACAGGCAGAAATCTCTCCAATGTTAGACCGGTCCCCTAGCATGAGAACGTAGGTCATCATGTCTTGTATTCTGCCACACCCCCTGGGTCTCACACAGTGCTGGGTACCCAGGGGCATTGACTCTGAGTGAATGGGTTCTGGGACCGTTTTCTCTTCAGGGCAGAGCCGGAGAGCGTGGACTCAAGGGCCAGAAGGTGAGAGGATGTGGATGGGTGTGGGAGTGGGTGGGTACCTGGTTGTCTTGGAGGCTGCTCTGTCCCTCTTCGAAGGAAGGAAGGAAGGAAGGAAGGAAGGAAGTTTCCTTCCTTCCTTTCTTTTTTAATTGAAAATATATTTCTTATGGGATGTATTCTCATCACAGTTTCCAATTCCTTCCAGATCCTCCCCACATCTCCACCCATCCAGTTCCACCCTCTTCTCAGAAACAATCTACCCCCCTCTTCTTGATTACTTGTCAGTCTCCATTCCCTTCTCAGCCCCCAGCCCAAGGAATGGACTGCTGTTGCCCACAGCTCTCAAGAGGCAACCTGCCCCCAGCTGGGTGACTCCTGTCTTCCTTAAACCCTATTTCTTTCAGGGTGATGCTGGAAACCCGGGAGACCCCGGAACGCCAGGCACCACTGGGCAGCCTGGAATATCTGGAGAGCCTGGGGTTCAGGGTCCTGCTGGGCCAAAAGGAGAAAAGGTAAGTGGACCAGGCTTGGAGGAATTTGTTGCATGGATAAATAGAAATCAAGGTGTCAAGTAATGAGGGGTGGGACCACAGGGAGCCTTAAGGGAGCCCGGCGGCACCAGCTTCCTTGGGATTCCTCACTACAGCAGCTTGGAGTATCAGGGATCTGTTTTTTTCTCAGCTGAGGAGAGGCTTAAGAGGGGTGGGGCTCTCAGAGGATGCAGGAGGCCCCTTTGCGACGCCCCCTGGCCTGGCTACCAGTTCTGGTTCACAAGCTCCCCCTGATCATACATACCTGTGTCTTCACCAGGGCGATGGCTGCACTGCCTGCTCTAGCCTGCAGGGGGTGTTGACCGATGTATCAGGACTGCCTGGGAAGCCAGGTCCCAAGGGAGAGCCAGGTCCTGAAGGTGTGGGTCGGCCTGGGAAACCAGTAAGTTTCAGTGGCTCATTCTGTCATCCTTCCCTGCCTGTGTGTTGCCTTCTCTATCCTCCCAACACACCAAGGGGTCCATTGTGCCTTTTAGGGCCAGCCTGGTCTACCAGGAGTTCAAGGGCCCCCAGGACTGAAGGGTACTCAGGTATGTGCGGGAATGGTAGCCCTGGGTAGCTACCCGTGGGACCATGGGACTGAAGGCTTGGAATGGGGGATTGAGTCACAGAGTGGCGGAAGGTGGGGGTAGATAAGTCTTCATAGGGGCTTGGGAGAAGCTGGGGGATGGGCTGAGAATTTCCACCCAGGGGTTGTTGGTTTTCCACTTCAGGGAGAGCCTGGGCCTCCAGGTACTGGTGCTGAGGGACTCCAGGTGAGTATCTCATCTCACCTTTGCCTTCCTGCTCTCTTCTAACACTGCCATAGCTGCCCATTCCCCGATCCCCGATCCCGGGCTCTGCCTGTCTAGGGGTCACAGCAGTCTTGGCCCGATGTTACCCTGTATAGGATTTGGCTTTT
>LOEQ01000015.1:556888-569889 GCA_001685075.1 Bramus lutescens
TAGCTCATCTCCAAATCTGCACTGGCTAATTCTCCAGACAAGGCCCAGAGCACATTCCTCCTCCACTGGAAAGCCTTCTGTGGTGCTCTCTGTTTGCTCCACATAAAGCCCTAACTGCGGAGTGGTGCTTATGTGTTCACATATTTATGGAGGCTTACAGGTACCAGTCACTGAGCCGGGCTTGGGGATGGTGGTGGTGGCAATGGTGATGCTAAAGAAGTTCTGGGTCTGTCCCTAGAGAACTTACTGTTGAGTGAGGGTGACACTGGACAGGTATGGATAACTCACCTACCAGCTGAAAAACAAGAGAGGTGCTTGGTTGAGGAGGGTGTGAAGGGTCTTCCTTTCTGGGTTCACAGCATGTTCTCGCCATTCCCTGACCATGCCATGCTAACTCATAGGTCTGTCTACAGTGTCCCCCTCTGACTTCTTTTGGTGGGGAATACCTCTGCATCTTTCAAAGACCAGCGTAGCACTTCTAGCTTTAGTCAAAGCAACTTTTCTTGGGAGATGGATATACATTTAAACAAATAATAATACATATGTTTGTTTGGTCTGTGCTTGCCGAGCCCACGTAGGGATGGGAATGGAACACTCCGAGCCTCCAGAGCCCCTGGCTGTAGTTCACAGAGGTGAACTAGACAAGGAGTTGTAGCTATAGTCTTGGCCGTCAGGAAACCTAGCTTCTGGACCTGAGTGCACGCGCAGCTTACATGTGACTTCTCTGAACTCGTTTGCTTCTCTGTAGAGGGGCACTGTCATTAATAGTTACTGCATATCAAGTTCTTGTCCCATCAGGCTTTGCGTGATGAGCCTGATTTCATTCATATAGCATGCAGTGTGAGGAGCTCTTACCTAAGGATCCTGAAGCTTTGTGCGGGTGAGCCATTAATTCAGTTAGTGTGGTGGACATTTTTGAAAATACCTCTTTCATTCAGAGAGACTGAGCTTTTCCCAGACTTAGCAGCAGAAGTTAATATGCCTGAGATCCATGAAGACTGTACCCGATCTGCTATCCTACTGTGTAGTTTAACCTGCCTTTAAGAGAACAGCAGTGTAACCAACCTTACTTGCCTTGGATTCTCCATCATCTTTACAACCCATGCTAAGCTAAATGCAGAGCTTTACTCTTAAGTTATATATTCTATATTCTCCTATGCCACTGACCCAGAACAGTGTGTGTGTGTGTGTGTGTGTGTGTGTGTGTGTGTCATTTACTGAAAGCAGCCAACACCTATGTGAGGCTTTGAGCGCTGTTCTGGCTCAGCGAAGTAACTTTTCTTTCTTTGTAAAACTCTGCTAAAGATTTCTGTAGAAAATTGTCCCTTAAGAGCCATTGGTGGCTCATGCCTTTAATCCCAAGCTCTTGGAAGGCAGGGACAGGTGGATCCCTAAGTTTGAGGCCATCCTGGTCTGTAGAATGAGTTCCAGAACAGCCAAGGCTACACAGAAACCCTATTTTGAACCCCTCCCCCCAGAAAGTGAAGTGTCCTTCATTCCTGTCCTATGCCGGTTTTCTGTGCTGTTCAGTAAATGCAGGGCGAAGACCTTTGATAGAGTCCAGCAGAAGACACAGGCAAAGTGGAGAAGTCACATGGGCTGGCTCTTGTCAAAACACTCCAGCTGGAGTTGCTTCCTTGTACTTGCTAGGAGTGGTGGCTCAGACCTTTACTCCCAGCGTTTGGGAGGCAGAGGCAGGCGGTTCTCTGAGTTCACGGCCAGGCTGGTCTACAGAGTGAGATCCAGGTCAGCCCTAAGGTTACACAGAGAAGGTTGTCTCGAGAAAACAAAATAAAATAGATTGTCCCCATCCATAAAGTGGCCTTAAAGAAGCATCTCAGGTGCTGGAGAGATGGCTCAGTGGTTAAGAGCACTGCCTGCGCTTCCAGAGGTCCTGAGTTCAATTCCTAGCAACCACATGGTGGCTCACAACCATCTGTAAAGAGATCTTGCGCCCTCTTTAGACAGAACATTATACAGATAATAAATCTTAAAAAATTATGTAAAACTTATTTATTAAAAAAAGAAGAAGGAGGAGGAGGAGGAAGAAGAAGAAGAAGCAGCTGCTTCTCGGGCAGGAGAGCCAGTGACTGCATTTCCAGTCATTAGAGAAGTAGGACCTGGCGCTGCCAGAGAAGGGCTCATTCACCATGTACTAAGATCTCGCAAAGGGTGTTACGGAGAATGAGGTTCAAACCATTTTACTAGTGGAATAATAATGTTACTGAAAATACATATGAAATGATACCTTTTGAATACAAGCCCTTATAAAAGCAGTTCTCACCACTGTTAATGTGGCCTTCAGAGTGGATGGACAAATGCCTGTCCATTGCTGTTCACAACCAGAGGCAGCAGCCCCTCATAAATGTTAATTATGATCAATTAATCAGACAAGGAGACTTTGAAACCAAGGCTCAGCCGCTTGCTAGCTTCAGCAACTACAAGGGCTGGGACCAAAGTTGCTGATCCTAATACTTCCTTAGGGTCCTTTTCTACCATCAGACAAAAGTCTACAGAGCCCTTTATGGACTTCGTCGGTTATCTACACAACAAGCTATGAAAGGCAGATAATAAAGAAGCTGCTACCACTTTACCTTTTATTAGCTCACAAAAATGCAAATCTGATCGACTGTAGTTGCTAATTAATCCTTTTCATACTGTGCTGATCAATAAAGGCCCACCAAAGCATTGGCACAGAGGAGCTGAAAGCTCAGATTCTGCCAGCAGCCTTGTGGCTCTCTATGTTTCAAATGTGGGAAAAGAAGCCATTTCCAAAAACAGTATAAATAAAACTTATTCATAGACTTCAGTATGGTAAACCCCCTTTCTGAAATATACCCTGAATGTAAAGATGGGCTAGTCAGTGTTCATCTAGAGTTGATAGTGAAAACAGTCCAGTTTGGGGAAAACAGGAATGAGCGCTGAGGGTTGCTTGATACCAGCAAACCCCCTTTGGTCCCTGCCTGTGGTTCCAGTGTCCTGGCCCCGTGCTGCCTCTGCAGGAGCACAGCCTGGAACCACAGATTCTACACAATGTGCCTCTGCTGCACACCATCCAGATCCATCCCAAACCTAAGACATTAAGAGGTTTGATTACTAAAGGTAATTCTGTATTAGATTTATCTGTAATTAGGGGTATAAAATTTGATGTAATAGGAGAGGTGAAGAGGCTCCCCACAGGTGTGTAGGAACCCCTTCCAATGAATGTTTTGACTTGATTTTAGGTAAATCAGACTGGACTATAGAAGTTTTGTTTGCCCAGATTATTTTTCCTCCAGATGTCACTGATTCTGATTATATTAGTCAAATTTACATTATAGTTTATTCCTAGCTGCTCTGAGAAATTCCAGCTCTAACTCAATTGACAAAATTGATTATTAATCCTTATCCGACACCATAGACCCTGATAATGGGCTAAACAAGAATTTGGTTCCACAGAGCACACTGGACTTGGTGTTTCTGTCACCCAGATTCCCATGAAGGGCATTAGAGACACAGCAGCTGGTGTTTCCCTTATAGTGAAATAATCCTGGCCTTCTAATTGGCACATTGAGTCCCCAGTTTCAGACATTCAAAGAGTTGGTGACAAAAGTAATCCCCTGCTTTTGTAAGTACAGAAACCTTATGTGCAGTTTTCCGAAATCAAACTGCTGTTTTCCACCCCTTCATTTTACCCTTATCTTTCTCCCTTGGGGTAGAGACCCCCTGTCTCAGTGGGGTTGTAACAGCTCCTGAAGATCCTTTTCCCTCAGGGCCACGAGAAACACCTGCCCAAACTTTCTTGGATCAGAGGTCCCCCTGACTGGGGACAAACTTAGACAATTATGTCAGTTAATCCGAGAACAGCTCCAGCCAGACGACACAGAACCTCTTGTTCAGTGCTGCTATCTATCGTCCGTCTTCCTGGAACTCTGCTAACTGGAGGCTGTGCCATGCTCTCCATGCTGTGGGGTCATCTAGCCTGGAGTTCCCTCTCCCACCACCGTCCCTCAAAACTATTATGTTATAGTTAATGATTTAAAACCCTGCCTTTTTTACTATTTCATTGCGCCCTGATGATCAAGAATTACGTTTTCAGTGCTTCCTGTCAATAAGTAGGCACCTTTATCTCACTTCCAGCTGCCAGGGGTGGGTATACAGTACTACTGCTAAAAGGACAATACCCTCTATTAAACAAAACTTTTCTGGTACCTATTACATATTTCACTATATGGATCCTATTAGCCTCTTCTACTAAAGTATATCTCTAACTGTTTTAAGGATATACACACTAAAACACAAACCTTTTTTCATTTACAGCTTGCCCCCAGCAGAGTTCTGCTAGATGTTCCATGCATCTGTCTCTGTATTGTCCATTATTCTTCCATTAAACCTTTTTGATTGCAGTGGTCTGTTCCCCAAAAGAGAAATGTTAAATTCTTTTCATTAGCTCTTGGGCAACATCAGTCTATTTTGGCTTTCCTTGGGAATTCCCAAAGTGGCTTTCCCATCCTTCTGTCTCACTTACAGGTCTTGAACTCACCTCCTTTGTTAATGTCTTTACATTACAACAATCCCAGCAAGTGGCTTGAGCCCTGGAACAGGGACAGCCGTTTCATCGCGAAGATGCTTGGATTTACCCCTCTGTCTTGAACACTTCTCTTTCTCTTGTAGCCGCCATTCATTCCCCTTTCAGCCATGTTACAATAAATCTAAAACATTTTGTTTGTTTTAATTCCAAACCAACAGTGACTCTTATTCACCAGAACTGCCCAACTTACTGGATAGACTCCATGGACACGACCCTGATTTTTGTTGTTGTTTTGTTTTGTTTTTCAAGACAGATTTCTCTGTGTAACCCTGGCTGTCCTGGAACTCATTATGTAGACCTGGCTGGCCTTAGACTCACAGAGATTTGCCTGCCTCTGCCTCTCAAGTGCTGGGATTAAAGGTGTGCACCACCACTGCCCAGCAACCTTCTTTTTTTTTTTTATCCTTTTAGATCTCAAAATAATTTCAACTTCCTTTTGCAAACCTCAGAAGAATGGCAAACAGCTTTGGCTTGTTTTTGGGACAAAACGCCTTCATTTCCTCCTGTAACGACTATAGGATTCCATTACTACCTTACAGGTCTTTTCTCTAACAAGTACACATCCTACTTCTAACGCACTAACTGTTCATTATGGTCAGGCAAACGGCAGAGGGAGAGGAGTGGAGGGTTCGTATTTGGGTTGGCTCTTGGTCAGACTAATCCTGGAGGAAGTTAGTTCTTTCTCCTTCCTTTGTGCATCGTTGACATGAGTTAGTGGGTGACAAAACTGCAGCTTTATCCCTGCCTCAAAGTCGTGAGATTAGGGACTATTCATGCATCATCAGCTAGTGTAAGGAAGGAAGAGCTGCTGTGGAGGCTCTGTGCTGGGGCTTCATCACTGGTGGCCGATGAGGGACAGGCTTTGTGGCAAGACTGCACTTGTGCCCTGAATTCTGCAGGTGGAGGTCCCTAATGGCTAGCATTCCATTTGGTTCATTTGCCTCTTCATATAATATATTTACTGAGCATCCATTGTCTGTTGGAAGCTAGGGATAAAGCTGCAAGCTAGACATGACCCCAGGCCCTGTAAGGCCTTAGATGTGCAGGAAAGAGGAGTCTCCGTGGGTAAGTGGTAGCTTCCCTAGAAGCCTGAAGGCCACCTGAGCAGTGCCATAAGTCCAGCCTCACCTGTGGGGTCAGACATAAGAACGGCAGTGCAGGTGCTCAGTAGCTGTAAAGTGCTGTGGCCTCTTTCACCACCCTGATCGTGCCTCTTCTTCCTGCAGAGTTGCCCCGAAGCTGCAGGACAGGCACCTGGAGCACCCCCAGGTGGCTACTACCCTGGACCTCCTCATGGTGGGAGCCAGTATGGCAGTGGATTCCCCCCTGGCGGTGGTTACGGAGGTCCTGCCCCTGGAGGGCCCTATGGATACCCCAGTGCTGGGGGACTCCCCTCTGGAACTCCGAGCGGACCATATGGTGGTGTACCTCCAGGGAGCCCCTATGGTCAGCCACCTCCAAGTTCCTATGGTGCCCAGCAGCCTGGACCTTATGGACAGGGTAAGTAACACCTTGAGCTCTGGAACCCAGTGTAGAACCTCTTGACCTGGTCTAAGCTATCCGTGTCCTTCCTGAAGATGTGCACCTACCCTAGTCTCTGGCACTAGCTCCTCGCCTCCTGCTTTGCTATACTGGCAGAATGAGTGTGCTGACATCCCTGAAGTCCTCTCAGCTTACAACAAACACTTACTTCTGTTGTTTGCTCACCTTGCTCGTGTGTCAGCAGCTGCAGCTGAGAGCATCCCCTTTTGGGGCATGTTGTCCTTAGAGTAGAGAGAGAGTAAGAAGGTGGCCAGACTAGGTGTTTCCGGTCTGAAGTACTCATGTCTCATCTACTCATGTTCTTTTGGCAGAAGGACATCCCGTTGACGAGCCTGACCCTGGCAGGACATGGTGCTCCTCTCATGGGGAGCTCCTCGGGCTACCAGGCAGTGGAGAGGGGGTACAGTGCTTGTCTTGGGCAGGGAGAGCAGCAGACAATAGGAGACAGCAATGCAGTCCACGGGAGAAGAAACTGCATTCCTGTAGGAGGGTGACTGACCACATCCGTGGAAAGAAAAGGTGGTGTCATTAGTGAAAGCTTTTGAGATCGGACACTCACTGACCAGCCCAGACTGCCTCTTATGCCTCAGTCCCCCTCTGTAAAATAGGGACAGTGTCACTGTTTCACAAGCTAATTAGTAGTGTGAAGCTGCAGCTTAACCCTGGGCACAGCATCTGGGCTTAGTGGACAGCACTGAGAGACTTGTTTTAAGGCAGAGGAATCTTGGTGTTTAATGTGATGGTACCTGTGGCAAACGAGGGTGGAAGAGAAGGGGAAAGAAAGCCGCAGGCTAGAGGGGAGGTGTTGGACAAAACAAGGACCAGAGATTGATGAGCCTTAGCTGGGGTCTCTTAGCAGAAGACTGGGGAAAGTCGGTGCAGTCCCTGCTTTCCCCCAACTCCCTTCAGTGAGCTCCTTCACAGAGCGGCTGTTCTCAGGAGGCCGAGCACCAGTTAGGCAGCCAGGAACTGCTTTGGCCCATGAGAAGGGCCTCCTGGGACTGCTGTGCTTAGGAAGCAAGCAGCATCTGAATGGATATACCCAGGCAGGTGGCCCTGGGGGAGGTACCCAAACCTCTAGGGTTCTGAGCACAGCCAGCCAGTGACATTTATCTTCTCAGAGCCCAAGCACCTGGCTGTTGGCTTCTGGCTCAGCAGCTCTGCAGTGGATTTCCAAGTCTGAGCTCATCAAAAGTCTGCAGGGAAAGGAGCCCCCCCCCCAGGCCTCTNCCGGGGCCAGAGAGTGGCAGTAGTCTCTAGGGCAGGGGAGGGAAGAAGGGGTGTGCCTCATCTGCTTTCTCATTTGCCTGCATTGCTTTCTCTCAGGGGTGACTAGCAACACCTGGGAGCAATACTGCATCCATCCTGATCCATGCTGCACTTGCCTTAGAGTCCTGGGAAGTTCCACCTCCAAGGTTCAAGTACTACTACTGTAGGTGACAGATCTGACCATTAGAGGTCCTGCTCTGTTTGCAGAAAGATCCCAGAGGGCCAATGGCTTCCGCATTTGCCGTCAGGCCTTGCCTTCCATCCAGCAGAGATGCTGAGTGCTGTAAATGCATCCTTTGCTGCCTCCCCCCTCCAGCTCCCCCTTCAGAAACAGCTGAAATACTCCTCCTCTGAAAACATCTCCCATCACCCTGTTTCCTGCCTCTGCTGAGGACTTGGTTGTGCTGCTGTCTCAGGTGGTCATCTAACCACCCTTGGAAGTGGTTCACTTTATAAAGATGGAAGTTGGAGTTCAAAAAAGTTACTTACTTCACCTGACGTTACACAACTAGTAAAACCAGTCAGGACTTGAATCCTGGTCTATCTCGAATCTCAAGCTGAGTTCTCCTGTATGAAGCACACCGGCACACACCACAGAAATGCCCTCCCTCCCCAGTGACCCTACTTGTTCTAGTTTGGTTTCTGTTGTGAAGAACACCATGACCAAAAGAGGAAGAAAGGGTTTGTTTGACTTCAGGTTACAGTCTAACATTGAGGGAAACCAAGGCAGGAGGTGTAAAGCAGAAACCGAGGCAGAGCGCTGCCTGCTGCCTTCACCTCTTGCCCGTTCCCGTTCACGCTCAGCTAGTTTTCTCTTCAACACAGGCCCACCTGCCTAGGGATGGTACTGCCTGCTTCTGTATCAAGCACCCCAAAACCAGGGCCATAAAATGGGCCCATGGCTCAAGAAACCTGTAGCCCGTGGAGTCCCAGAGAGTTACCCTGGAGCCCTAGGTCTTAGAAGCAGGAAGTCTGACTTGTCTGTCCTTATTTTCCTCCACTGACCTGTTTCTTGCTCTGATCTGAGCAGTCCTCAGTCGAGTTTGTGCCAAGTGGAAAATAAACACTAACCAGTGCACTGTTGTTTAAGGTGGCCAAGCCGGCCTGGGTCTCCACGCCAGACCTTCAGTCAGGCACGCCATTTCCCTTGGCCTCCTCTCTGGGTCTGTCCTCCACACTGCCCATGCCTGCTTCTGATCCCTTCTGTGGCCGGTTAAACCTGCTTCCCTCAGGCTGACCTTTTTCCGCCCTTGTCACTCCATCCCCCAGGCCATTTACAGAGAGTTCTCCCTGTATTGGAGGAGTGGGAAACTGACATCAAATAGAGCAGTTACTGGGACACTGTACACAAAGTTGTGCAGGAATCAAGCCTTCATGAGGTGCCATGCAAGCCTCCCTCAGAGAGGGGTGTGGGCTTGGTGGCAGATGGACAGGCAGGCCTGTGAGGCTTTGTGGGTGGGTTTTCTAGTTTGCTCTCTGTCCCTGTGGTAGAACACTGACCAAGGGGATTTAGGGCAGGAAGCGTTTATTTCAGCTTATAGGTTGTAATCCATCATGAACAAGAACTCAGAAGCAGGAACCACGGAAGGACACTGTTTGCTGGCTCCCTTGCAGGCTTATACTTACTTAGTTTCATAAACAGCTGGGACCACCTGCCCAGGGAATGGCGCCACCCACAGATTGTACTCTTCTACATCTGCTAACAGTCAAGACAATCCTCCACAGGCCAATCTCATCTGGGCAGTCTAATCTTTCAGTTGGACTCCTTTCTCCGATGAGTCCAGGCTGAGTCAAGGTGGCATTAAAGCTAATAGAACAGAAAGGAACACCTATGACCAGGGAAGTACCCAGAATGGCTCCCTGGCATTTTTTTGACCTGGGTCTGACTACCATGATTTACACCCCTTCCTCCAGGTGGTGTCCCCCCCAATGTGGATCCTGAGGCCTACTCCTGGTTCCAGTCGGTGGATGCCGATCACAGCGGCTATATCTCCCTCAAGGAGCTGAAGCAGGCCCTCGTCAACTCTAACTGGTCCTCATTCAATGATGAGACATGCCTCATGATGATAAGTGAGTTTCACCCTTCCAAGAGCATGCAGATTTGAACTGTGTCCAAGCCACCTGACAGGTGACAGAAGTGGACAAGTAGTCAGTCTGAGGAGAACTATAGCCAGGGAGGAAGCAGGGTTCAAGATGCAATTTCCTTTACCATGGATTGTTGTCAAGACTAGGCTGCTAAGTTTCACTCCCTCCCCTGGTAAGAAACTGCAGGAAAGGGGTCATCATGCACCTAAGTCTTGGAGCTAAGCTACCAGCCCTGCAGAATCTGGATGGGACGGGACTGAGAACAGCCAGGGGAAAGGCTTGGTGCCATGTTTCAGGCACAGGCATTTGCTTTAGCCGGGGAGAAGGGCTGCTTCAGTGGTGCCCTTGGCCCTCAGTCTTGAAACCTTCCTCTATCCTTTCCCTCTTCACACTCAGACATGTTTGATAAGACCAAATCTGGCCGCATTGATGTCGTTGGCTTCTCGGCCCTATGGAAATTCCTCCAGCAGTGGAAGAGCCTCTTCCAGCAGTATGACCAGGACCGCTCTGGATCCATCAGCCCTGTAGAGCTGCAGCAAGGTAAGGACCACGGTAGGCACAGTGGGGATGGCACAGCTAGACTCCTTTTCATGCCTTAAAGCACATCAAAGGTTTCCTCTCACTGCCCAGTGCCAACCTATACCAATTCATGCCATCTGGTCTGCACCCTGACTGGGGCTTTGAGCCAAAATCCAGGGTCAGACAACTGGGCCTTGAACCAGTGCTGGACTCACTGGTGACAGCACTGGGTGGGACAGCCCCTCTGGCATCAGAGAGATGGGAACTTAGCCGTGTGGTTCGTTCTTATTGTCCCAGCATGTGGCATGGAAAGACACCTGCTTCAGGGCTCACAGTTCTGTTGCCACTTGGCCAGAGGTGGTTTCTGAGGTCCAGAGCCTTCTCAGAGTTGTGGCTGGGTGAGAGGACCTGGGGCCACTGATCCACATCTTGTTCCTGTCTGCCTCAGTAGGTCAAGCCTGCAGCCTGGGCTCAGGCCAGCAGGGAACTAAGACAGATAGATGGCTGATATGGCTTTGAGAACCCAGTGAGAAGTTCCATCACCTCACGGGGGAAGGCTGCCTGGAGAATCGAGGTCCTTCTTCCAGGCCGTGCGTTTCATTGAGATGCAGGTCTGTGTGGGAGCGAGCATGCCGTGTCTGCCCCTGCTACAAGGGAGGGTGACCAGTTCGGAACACTGCTTTGCCCAGCTCTTTTCACTGATGTTGGTGAGGTTGATAGCAACAACTTACTAAATGTTTGCCGTGCCCTAGGCACTGAAACGAGCATTGCAATCGATTCCTGAAATTCCTCTTCCTGGGGCTAGATCCTACTGGCCTTTCTGCACCAACTGGTGCATAACCCCTGCTGGTGGTCTCCCTTTTACGAGTGACCAAACTGAAGCCTAGTCCCTTGCCCAAGGGCTCAGAGTGGAGCTCAGATTGCTCCTGGGTAGGCAAGGAGCACAGAAAAGGCAGGAGGCCTCTCAGTGGGAGAAAGGAAGTGGCGCACAGGCTGTGGCCTCCTGTGCAGATATGACTTTTATTTAAAACAGTATACTGTGTGCACGCACTGTGCGAGTGCCTCCATGATTACCTTTAATCCTTATTAGAAGCATGGGTTGAGTATCGCCCGGCTTGAGTGGCAATAAAAACGGCTAGTGAGGCTAAGCAAGGGGACTCAGAACTGCCTGCCTCCAGGACAGTGACCCTTGTGCCGTGCTGCGGTCTCTGGTGTCTGTCTGTCCAGGGTGGCTAGTGGTTCACATTTCTTCTGTAGCTCAGGTGCTTGAGATGGTCACAGGTAGGCTGCTGGCCTCTCTGGGATCTCATGAACCTTGACAGTGAAGAGACGGGGGTGGGGTCTCCAAAGAGACCTCCTGTGTTCCTGACATCTGAATGGATCTATGGGACTTGTGAGCGGCTGCCCCAGGTCCCCCAACCTGCTGTGCTGCAGTGCTGCTCAATAGCGATAGACTCACTGCAGCCTCTGCTTCCTGTGCCCTTCCTCTCCAGCGCTGTCACAGATGGGCTACAACCTGAGCCCTCAGTTCACCCAGCTCCTGGTGTCTCGCTACTGTGCGCGCTCTGCCACTCCCGCCATGCAGCTCGACTGCTTCATCAAGGTGTGTACCCAGCTGCAGGTGTTGACGGAGGCCTTCCGGGAAAAGGACACCGCTGTACAGGGCAACATTCGGCTCAGCTTTGAGGACTTCGTCACCATGACAGCCTCTCGGATGCTATGATCCAGCCTACCCAACAAGAGTGGAGCACACCAAGGGATGTGGCCTGTCTTCTCTAACTCCTCTCCTAGCAAAGCTTTTCCTAGCCTGACCTAGGAAGGGACTGAGGGTTGAATACCCTGGGCTATGGAATGGCACCACCTTGGGGTAGGGGATGCTTTTGGTGGCAGTGGAGTGAGTGTCTGGTCAGCTGTCCCTGGCCTCTGGCTTCCCCCTCTATTCCCTGATGCCAGTGCTAAGCATCACCGCTGGTCTCTGCTGGCACTACTGTATTCCCTCACCGAGACCGCTAGGTCAGATGAGCCCAGTTTCTGCAAAGTGGACTCAGACTGAGCATGAGGGAGATTTGCTGGGACCAGTGCCTGGGATTCCTCAACTCCCACAATCCTTGTGTGTTAGCATTAGTTTACCCGAGACTTTGCCTGCTCTAGAGGCTTGGAGAATCTGCCATTTCAGCCATATCTGATGAGGTTCCTCCCCTCCAAAACTTGGACCCCTCACTGACCTGCCATCTTCCACTCAGCTTCAGTTCCAGGGGACAATTGTTGTATCTTACTGCCAATGTTTATAATTTGCTTTTTTTTTTCCCATTGGGGCCAAAAGTCCAGAAAACTCTGAGTTTCAATAAAAAACTCTACAGTCCCATGCTTCCCACCATGACGCCTCTTGTGTGTGTCTGTGCTCACCATTCATTCATCCATTCATTATCCATTCATTCATTCATTCATTCATCCATTCAACCATCCTAGTATGGACGCATCCATTGCTTACCAAGCCAGGCAAAAGCAGCAGCGCTGGAGCCTTGGCAGACCTGGTGAGCATCTGATTTGCCAGGGTGAAGTTGGGGCCCTGCCAGGTTCCTCTGTGTCAGGGATCTGCCCAAAAGGCTGACTGTTTCTTAGGTTTAGGGTTGTCATTCTGGGCTGGGGCTCTTTTCATTATCTTAGGCCTGAGTTTTATCTTTCAGACAAACTCCATTTATGAAGCCGTAACTCTCCTCCTACTTTTATTAAGCACAGACACCAGTACCTGCCAGTTGCATTTCTAGATCAGCGTGATACCCAGGCTGCACTGTGTCTGTAATGAGCTGACAGAATTTCAATCAAAAGCTGAAGATATCAGACATTCTAGTTTGCTAGGGGGGCCTTATCACAGATAATGGTGTGATTATCCTCTGGCTTTGGGAGGTGAAGATAAGAGCGCTGAGGCTCAGAGGCCTTCAGCAGGGCTGTCCTCCCTGCAGAGTGGGGGAGAGTGGCTGTGGCTTTTTCCAGGTCACAGAGGTCAGCGGCCTGT